>CAJQUN010000262.1:0-600000 GCA_907163345.1 Haberlea rhodopensis | reverse complement strand
ACTGCAGGGCCTTGGATGTGTTCTGATGCAAGATAAGCATGTGGTAGCTTATGCATCGAGGCAGTTGAAGCCGCATGAGACCAGATATCCAGTTCATGACTTGGAATTGGCGGCTATCATCTTCGCCCTGAAGATCTGGAGGCATTACTTATATGGCACTTCATTCACCATATACACGGATCACAAGAGCCTCAAGTTTCTATTCACTCAGGCGGAGCTGAACATGAGACAGAGGAGATGGATGGACCTACTCAAGGACTATGATTGCGAGATTGAGTACCATCCGGGGAAGGCCAATTTGACAGCAGACGCTTTGAGCCGGAAAGTGAGGAGTTCTGCTGAGGACGTCATCCATTTGTCGGCTATGATGACCTCCTATTGTCATCTCGGCTATGATTTTGACATAGATGCATCACCAGTGTATGTCTCTGCCTTATTAGCTGAGCCAGATATTTATGAGAACATCAGGAGAGCTCAGAGATCAGATGCTGAGGTTCAGAGATGGTTGTCTATAGTGCATCTTGGTCAGCCGACGAAGTTCAGAGTGGCCGACGACGGATCTTTGAGATTGGGTAACCGCTGGGTAGTTCCGAGTACGCCGGAGTTGCGTAAGGGAATCTTGGAGCGAGCTCGCAGTAGTAGACTTAGCATCCACCCAGGCGGGAAGAAGATGTACAGAGATCTGCGTGGTCAGTTTTGGTGGAAGAGAATGAAGTCTGATGTCGTCGCTTTTGTGAAGAGGTGTTTGATCTGCCAGCAGGTTAAGGCAGAGAGACAGAGACCTGGCGGCGAGTTGAGAAGCTTGGAGATACCGAAGTGGAAGTGGGAGCACATTTCCATGGACTTCGTGACTCATTTGCCGAGGAGTGCTTCAGGCTTCGATGCTATTTGGGTGATTGTGGACAGATTGACTAAGGTAGCCCACTTTATCCCCTATAGCATGACATTTACATTCTTGAGGATGGCGCAGTTGTATATTAGAGATGTGGTGAGATTGCATGGGATCCCCGTTTCCATTGTGTCAGATCGAGATCCGCGATTCACATCTCATTTCTGGGAAGGCCTTCAGTCAGCTTTGGGAACTGAGGTCAGATTGAGTACTGCTTATCATCCTCAGACGGATGGCCAGACCGAGCGCACTATTCAGACGCTCGAGGACATGTTAAGAGCTTGCGTTTTGGAGTTCGATGCCTCTTGGCAGGATTCAGTGCCTTTGGTAGAGTTTTCGTATAACAATAGCTACCAGGCAAGTATTCAGATGGCTCCGTTTGAAGCTCTTTATGGCAGACGATGTAGATCACCCTTATGTTGGGATGATTTGGACAGTAGATCAGTCGGAGGGCCTGAGTTGATCCGGGAAATGGAAGAGAAGATAAAGACTATAAGGCAGAAAATGAAAGCAGCCCAAGACAGACAGGCAGCTTATGCAAATAAACGGCGGAGACCGTTAGAGTTTCAGTTGGGAGATAAGGTCTTTTTGAAGATCTCGCCTTTCAGAGGCGTTGTGCGGTTTGGGATGCGCGGGAAACTGTCTCCGAGGTTTGTGGGACCGTACGAGATTTTGCAGCGCATTGGCACATTGGCTTACCGACTGGCTTTGCCGCCTTCTTTATCTGGTATACATGATGTGTTTCATGTATCGATGCTGCGGAAGTATGAGCCGGATCCGTCTCACGTGTTACAGCCTTCCGAAGTTCAGTTAGAGTCAGATATATCTTATGTGGAACGGCCTGTTAGAATTCTGGACAGAGCAGACCGTAGACTTCGGAACAAAGTGATACCGATGATCAAAGTTCAGTGGGATCGCAGGGGTGTCGAGGAGGCTACGTGGGAGACGGAGCAGCATATGGTGCAGCACTACCCGGAACTATTCTCTGGTATGAGTTTATGTTTAGTTTCTGTTGGGGTAAGTGCATGTGATTTCGAGGACGAAATCTTATAAGTAGGGGAGTATTGTGACATCCCCGAAATGATTAATTGCTAATTGGCTTTAAATTGTGAGTACATGATTAATTATGTGGTAATTGATTATGTGTTGAGATTTATTTACCTTATGTGGAAATGCATGGCCATGTGGGTAGGGTGACCCGGGATTGCATTTCAGGGTGCATGTGGTGCATGTTGGGTAAATATTATGGGAAGCATGATTTATTTGCCTTGGTTAGCAATTTATGAGAAATCATGTGTTAATTGATATTATGGTGCATTTTGAGTAAATGCTTTGAAAAATATCATGTTGGGGTGTTTTATACACCATGGAATTGTTTGGCATGCATTTTAATTTAAAACTCACCTTTATACCCAACCCCACCCCATCCACTCTTTTTACTTTACCAAATCAACTCCCACACAAACCCTTCTTCCAATTTTCGAGTTCCAACTTTGGGGTAAAGAGAAGTGCTTGCAAAATCTTGTTTTGAGGAGATTGTTGGGTGATTTGAGATCCCCAAGAGGTATGGGTACCTCATGTGTTAATTTTGCAAGGTTTTATTTGAGTTTGGTATGGTTTTAAATGGGTTTTGTTGGGTTGTTGTGGGTTTGGTTGTATGTTGGAACTTATACTTGTTTTGAAGTATATTTTGGTTAGATGTTGTATACTTGGGTATATAATGTTGTTTATTGTTGGTTTTGAGTAGTTGGGTATGGTTGTTGTTGAGTTATGTGGGTTTGTTTGGATTTGGGAAGGAGAAGGGTGAATAGTGCCCGAATCTCGATTTCCCGCAGCTCGGCGATCGATCGGCGTCCGCTCGCGATCGATCGCGAGCAGCAGGGCTGAGGCAGTAAGCCTCAGCGATCGATCGCGAGCTTGGCGCGATCGATCGGCGAGGCCGCGATCGATCGGCGCTAGCTCCGCGATCGATCGCGGATTGTGCAAAATTGTTGGGCGAGACAGTGTGTTCTCGCGATCGATCGGGGCTTGATGGCGATCGATCGCGAGACACCAAAAATGGTGTTTTTGGGTGTTTTTGTGGGATTTTTGGTATTGGACTATTATTGGGTTCTAATATTGGTATTTGTGGATATGTAGAACCAACCCAGGTGGCAACGCAGCCAAGGAATTGAGGTCCAACCACATTCCACATTTTGGAAAGGTACGTAGTGGACGTACGGGCACCCAACGGTAACATGTATTTTATATACTCATTGATTATGCATTGTGGATGCGGGTATATATGTGGTATTGCATTGTGGATGCATATACATGTTGATTTATGCCATATGAGGTATTGCATTGTGGATGCATATACATGTTAATTGATGCATATTGATGATAGATGCATATTATGATTATTGGATGCACATCCCATGAGTCGTGGTCATCCTTTGATGATTTTAATGCTTGCCGCTTTTTGTATTGGTTCCGCTAAATGTGAAGCGAGGGGTGGGAGCGCCGCATGTCACATTTGAGCGTGGTTGTCATATGGGGCGAGGAAAGGGTATTTGCCGCTCTCTGTGAAGCGAGGGGTGGGAGCGCCGCATGTCCATTGTAGCGAGGTTATCCTATGCCGCCCATATGAATATAAGCGAGGGGCATTAAAATACACTGTGATGGACAGACTAGGGAATGGTGACCAATATGTGGTACAGTTGAGATGGTATATGATGTCATGACATGTTTTGGCCATTAAAAATAATCTGTTGATTATACTCATGAGTTATGGTACAGGGACAACCAAACGGGAAGCGTTTGAAATGCATGGGAAAACAGGAAGTGTTTTATATTGATTATGCATTTACGCTTTATCTTCATATTGTGTTGAATATGAATGATTATTATTGCTCATGTTTGGGGGTTGTCCTTGTAGGTACCTTTTTGGCATGATAGATGGGCTTGAACGGGTTGAGACAGTGAGCTTCACGAGCATCTTTGGTAGATGAAAGGACAGGATTCTTTTGTATAGTGCCTACTCTAGGAGTAGCGTAAAACTATAGTGGACACATACATTTGTTTGAAATGTAATTAATCCTTTTGGTAGTCCTTTATTTTGGCATGTAAATGCTTAAGCTCATAGACTCAACTTGTTTACTCTACTCTGATCATTTATTTAGCTCTATTATGCCTTTATTCCGCACTTAAGGATTAGGGTCCTTACATTTATGGAGGTGAGGAAGAGCTCAATGTAATGGGTTACACTGAGGCAAGCTTCCAAACCGACAAATATGATTTTCGATCGCAATCAGGATGTGTGTTTTGCCTAAATGGATATGCAAAGTACCAACAGATGATAATGTATCTGACCCATTGATGAAGCCACTGTCACAGCAGTAGCTTGATCGTCATACTAGATCTCTAGGCATTAAGTATATGTCTGATTGGTCTTAGTGCAAGTGGGAGATTTGTTGGGATATGCCCTAAGACAAGTCATTAGATGATTGTTTGTGACATATACTGTATTATGATTTTGTTAATGGCAAATCACTAGTATATATTATTCGAATATCTGTGCAATATGAATTGATATATAAGTTAATGTCCCTAGAATAATATTGTATTGTTCTTAAAGTTGTCCCTAGTCGAGTATTATCATGAATCGGGATAATGATAATGCATTGAGACTAGTATGTGTTGATTGATGAATTGTTCATTGATATGAGATATCAAATCAACACATGGGTACATGTTAGAGAACGATGTACTGGACAGACCCACCATGAGAATGCTACATGGATAGTTATATGAGTTTCATAAGCAATTCTCATAGTGATAATAATGTATGTAATCCTTACGACTTGTGATCATCAGAGATCCCAACATAAGGAGTTATGTATCTTGATATTGCCAAACGTTACCCGTAACAGGGTAAACTATAAAGGCGACTATTGGATACACTACGAATTATGTAGAGGGATGTTGACTGATCGAGATAGGATTTGTCCCTCCTATATAACAGGAGATGTGTTTGGCCCTTGATTAAGTGAGAACTAAAATGCATGGCCATGCTCGAATGAGTCGATATGAGATATCGAGCTTATTCGTTTATTCTAGTTCTACTTGGGGATCAAGAAATAAAGATTGAATATACGAGTATGACTATTCCATGACTCGTGTTCAATCTAAACACAAAGGACAAATGGATTAAGTTACATGGTAAATATTATCACAAGTTCCTAGGTTATGTCGAGTCATTGACATTCTTGTAATTTGGGTAGCATTGATGTGTTGCTAGATACCGCTCATTGCTTGCGACATAAAATGAGATTTTATGTCACTGCCAACATTACAAGATCCTATCGGGTCGCACAAAAGATTAAATCGAGAAGGGAAATTAAATTCATTGGATGAATTAATTAATTAAGAAGAGTCTTAATTAAGTGATTAAAAGGTTTTAATTAAATCATGGGTTTGGGCCTATAAGACTTTAAGAAAGTCATGAACTTAATTAAACCTCTTTAATAGCTTTGATATAATTAATTGTTAGACAATTTTTCAAATCATTCCAACCTACACTAAAGCACTCGGCCGCCTCCATCAATCTCCAAGGAGCTCTCGGTTTTGCATAATAGCCGAAGAGATTCTTGTGAGGATTCCAGCTATTATTCGATTGTGAATTGAGTGTGCTTCTTGTTCCGGTCTAAGAACTAGTCTAGCAACTTGTTCTTAGACTATCCCTTCACCCGATTTGATCGTGTGGATACCGTAGAGGCAAAACTTGATAAGTTTTGCTAGTGGCTCGAAGGACTCGTTGAACGTGGTGCTGCTTCGTGGAATCGGCTCAAACACGCTACAAGGGTGAGACTTTTGTTCCTTTATCCGATATGATAACCTATGTATAGATCCGGTGTCTTGTAATCCATAAAAATTTTATTCCGCTGCGTTGCTATGCATGATGGATTACTACAATCCATGGTTTTTGAATGAATTAATAATCAAACAGTTTGCTTATATTTTCTGATTATTCTCAGTATTTTGATTACCGTGAATCCGATTACATCAAGTCTCGATACAAACAAATTAAACGGACCAAATTATTCTGATTGGCTGTTAATCTTGTAAATAGTGTTTGCTTCTGAAAAGTTGTTTTATATCCTTGTTGGGAAGACTCTTGTTAAAGTGTCTCCCGTATCATCTGATGAAGAGATCACCTCACTTGAGAAGTGATGTTATGATGATCTAGAGACAAGGTGTTATATGATAGCATCAATGTCGAATAAGTTTCAACATAGATATGAGAAATTTACTCATTGATGATATTTTCCAACACCTACAAATGTTTACTGAGACTCACGATCTCAAAATAACTATTTTTTTCTCGCCTGCAAGATGGGGCTTCGGTCCATAAGCATGATGTAGAAATAATATCTCTTGTTGAGAAATTAGAAATTTTGAGTGTTACAATACATCATTAAATGGCTTAGATTTGATCTACAGTCAAAATATTTGAAACTCATGAGTCCTTGATTCATAGGAAAAATATGTTCTTCTTGTTGAATTTTCTAGCAATGGTAGGAAGAGTTCAATGATAAAGAAGGGGATGGGAAATGGTTCCCGACCTCAAAAGATGAAAATTGATATACTAAGAAGGAGGAGTAGCTATGTTTTCACCGCTGGTCACTAGGGTAAAATTGCAAGGCATACCTAGACTGGAAGCATTCTGCACTAAAAGTTAGTGCAAGATGATGTTGAATTATATTAAAGAGAATGTGATTATCCCCCAAGCTGTATATTTGTTGAAGAAAATCATACCAATGTAGTGACTAAAACTCCAGATATGATATGGACTAAAAAACAACCCAAATATAAATTTGAGATTGTTGTGATTATGTGAAGCTGCAGTGGGAGATTAGTTGATCTTCTTATGCTATTTTGTGAAAATTTATATTATCAGTTGGAAACAAAATGTTTGTTTCACAAGTGCAAAAGATAATATAACTTGAAAGGGTTTTCAAGAACCACAAACCACTGGAAACGTGGATATGGTGAAATTAATTGAGTCAATCATAACCTTTGAACTACACACATCAAGGAGATCTAAAAGTGTTTCAAGAACTCTTTATATATTGAATTTACTCCTAGAAAGTAGTCAGATGATTTTGACCTTGGATGTGATCGTAGGGCTTTCAAGGAAACGATGTTGGACATCGATTCGGGACATGATAGGATGCCATGAGATCTAAAATGGACTACATGTAATCTAATAAGGTATGAAACGTAGTAGATCTTCTTGAGGGAATTGTTTGCATTGGCTGTGAATGGATCTACAAGCTAAAGCTTGGAGTAGATGGGAAGGTAGCTACATTCAAAGCTTGATTGATGGGAAAATGTTATTCTCATAGGCAAAGAGCTACTATAGTCTATTTGGATTTTATTAGCTATATCCGCATATTATGAATATGAGATATGACAGATGGATGTGAAGACAACATTTCTCAATGGTGACATTGAGGTAGAAATGTAGCAGCCATAGGTGTTCACAACTACTAAGAGTGATCAAAATGTTTTCAACTTCAAAGGTCCATTTTATGGGCCTAAGATGGCGTCCTGAATATGTTTTAATAACATTATCAAAGTGTTTGATTTTGTTACAAATCGGGAAGTGACATGTGTGCGCAAAAGGGTTAGTGGGAGCGCGGGTTTATATTTGTAGTGCTTTAAGTCGAATATCATACTCATTATGAATGGAATTAGATTAATCAATTAAAGCATGATTATGTACTAAATTCTCCATGAAAGATTTGAGATAATCATCTTATATGCTTGGCATAAAGATCTATATGGATGGATCTATGAGGATACTTGAGCTCTCTCAGTTTACGTACATAAATAATGTGCTAAAGGGTTTAGCATTGAATAATCTAAAGTAGGTAACCTCCCAATATGTCATAGTGTCATCTCTCGAGGTCAATGTACATTAAGATTGATGAGGAGAGAGAAAAGATGAATGATATGGTTTGTACTCGGCCTGATGTGAAGTATGTTCTTAGTGTAGTGAGCAGACATCAGACAGATCCGGTGAAGGTCACTGAAAAATTATGAAAATAATCATCAAGTACTTATGAAGAACTTAGGATATGTTCATGGTTTTTCAATCTATAAGTTGATAAATAAAAGTTGAAGGCAAAGCTGGTGCTGGTTTTTCAATCAGATGTAGATGATTCCCAATCGATGTTCGAATTTGTATCTAAGCTTAATGGTGGTGTTGTCTCTTGGAAAAGTTCCAAGCAAGATACCACATCGGATTCCACCACCGAATATAGATACATTGCAGCATGTGATGCAACAAAGAGGCAATTTGGATATGAAATTGCATCCAACAGTTGGATGAAATTTCTAGTGCGGTTCTATCCGTTGAACTGTGACAACAGTTGAGATATTACGAATAGACAAGATCACATCAGAATCCAAACATATATTCAGAACATATCATCTAATGAGAAAGATGGTAGATTCGACATCCTTATCGAGAGAGTTGCTTCACAAGAAAAATACAGCAGACCCACTGATAGCCTTTGAGAAAATGAAAGATATTGTTGTCATGTGTGATTTAAGTAAATCGATAGTTGATTGATTGTACTTGTAATCTTATTATGGTAATTTTTTGTTTGAATATTATTATATATGAGACTTCTTCATCTGTTTACACATGCATCTTAATGGTTCATAGAGATTGCTATAGTCCATTGAATATGGTTGCGCATATAATGGTGACCATGAAATACATTCTCGACTGTGATTTCTAAATGTTTCTGGCCGATAAGCCTTCGAGATTGAGATATCGATATATGCTCGCTAGAGACTGGTATTCATGATGTGTCTAGTGTAGTACGCCGAGTTTCATCGGTTTTGGCCTGGAGAAGTCAGCACACATGAATAGGTGGTCATTAGGAATGAGTTTACTGAACGACCCTACTCAGAATTCTATAAGTTGTTACCATTTGCCGAGTATAGAATTCCTAGTCATATTTGTGCACCATTACTTCTCATTACCCGATGCGTCATTGATGTCTTGATAGATAGCTATATACTTTGACTTAATGATTGATCACATGTGGGTCACAAAGTTGTTATGATGTTCAGTGATGCTGTCAGAGTCCTATGATTGTCGTTGGGGATTCATCACTGATCTTGATGAACCAGGATGTCCTATGTGTTTTTCTATATATGATTTGAGGAATCTCTGGCCAGAGTGGGTAGTGCTTGTGAAAAAGGGGTTTTTTATATACGCACATATAACGTGAAACAAATACATAGTTATTGAAATCGTAAAGGGCCTCGACCAACCAATGCCCTAGATTCAATAGGGACATAATGAGTGAAAGGAATGTACTGCACGCTAAATATGACTGACACGTTTTCGTACGTTGCTAGGCATTTGTATATAGGTCTTCATGAAGCGCGGATGCTAGGCGATACCCAAGACCGATACGTTGTTGCTGGAACTATATTTTGGCTATTGTCTATTAAATGAGTTGGGCATACAGGGTAAGCCCAAAGAAGTTGTTTGAATTCTAAAATCACAAAGGTTGTGATCCTACTGCTATGATACACCTGAGCCTCGCTGGGTCACAATCAACCGACCGCCGATCTATTGATCAGAAATTGAGACTTAAATGTTAAATGCTCAAATTGATTGATTTAGAAGAGATGAATGTAATTTTTGAAAGCTACTCACTTTAGTGGAGTTTCTATATTTGAAAATATTTCATTTATAGAAAGTTCTAAAATTAAAATATTTGATATATTTATGTCTCATTATTATTTATATTGGTAGTACATCAAGTTGTTCAATTGGATTGACTTAACTAGATTATGAGTTTGTAGTTTTGTTTTGGCTTTTGGGTAAGTGGGAGATGTTAGAATAAATGCCCTGCAAGCCAAACGTTGATACGATGTGCTTTATGAACCCTATCCCAATTAACTGACACATTACAACTACAAAAATGACATTTGTATTTAGTGTTAAGAGAATCAGTCATTCCATTCAAAACACTCTATCTCATAGAAAGCCGATATCACACTAACACTGATTTTGGGCTTGTAGATCTGGTCAGGTTGATTGAGCTCGATTGATCACCGCTTTTAGATTACGTCGAAGAACGGTAATTCTTTTTTCGTGCATTTATTTTTTATATTTGCATGTTTAATATATGAATCTTGTTTAATCTACTATCTCCAGGTCTAGATCTGTTATGTTTATTTTCAGTTGCATTTGGATCTGAAGCCGGAAGACTGAAAACAAACAGTTACTACATTTGTATAACTATTATTAAGCAAAATGGTTAATTTGGGCGTACGCGATAACGCTACCAAATGTCCCAAGCTTGCTTGGCTATTTTGACTCCATAAATTCTAGGATAGATAGACTTGCTCAATCATTGTTGAATAATCTGAGAACACTTGCATCTTTCTTTACATTTTTCTTATACTCTTTTTGTTGAGCATCGGTCAACTCCTCGTCATTTTTTGTTGTTTTGATGATTCTGTGAAAGAATCCTCCACAACCTCCCAAAGATTTTGGGAAAGAAAAAGAGTGTCTATTTAACTATTCTAATAATCAAAATGTTCTCCATCAAATATTGGTACTTGATTTGGAGTAAGAAAAATAGTGACTTGAATTGTTGCCATTTGCAGAGATTACAAAGGTATAACGAATGGAGAACCCGACTCTTGATCCCGCAATTGTTGGGGATTGAAGACAATAACATGAACAACCAGAATTGGAGTTGCTGAACAATATAAGAAGTATTGCTAATACACTTGGTGGAATTTTTGGAGATATATGCTTGTACTCTTGTATTCATTAATGAAACTTTCTAGGTGCTTAATGAATCTCAAGATGTTTAATCAATCTGATTTATTGCAAATTACATTTCTAACATTCTTAAGATTGAGAACATTTAAATGAGATGACTAAATAAATTGAGAGCTTTTTTAGTATTATATAAACTTGAAAAAAAAAAAAACTCAAAATGTTTTGATATTATTAGGTTTTGATATTATTATGTAATAATGTTACTATCACCAATTAATACTCATTGTATTTTTAGAAATAAATTACCAAAAAAACTGTAAAGACCATAACGAAGCAATACCGTATTGAGGACAAAGAATTCAACCGTCCATGGCCATGTAAATTTTAATGTTGCTCTGCCGAAATTTTAATAGACGTATTTTACCCATCGTTGTACGAACTCTAAATATTACTTAGTGATTTTATTTTACCCATCCTTCGAATTTACTATACTTTCAGACATCTTCACGATGATTAAAGACTTCAATTTCTTAGGGATTTCGGGGATTAGCACTGACTCTTTTATGTCTTAATCATTACATAAATCTTAATTAGAATCTAAAAAAGATATACTAATGAGAATTTGATGATCACTGAAGCATTGTGCGTTTATTCAATAATTTTCACAACAGAGTGTGAAAAAAAATTAATAAGGTAGAAAAATCATATATTGTATGTTATATAGGATCACCAGGACTATTTTATTAATAATGCAAAAGTGGAATACAAGATTCAGAAAAAAATAATAATAAAAAAAAAGTGGATACAGCGCAGAAAGAGTTTTCCCACTACACATCTTAATTAACATGCACAAAATAGTGCACTTTAATGCAATATTAGGATAACAATCATAGCAAAACAAGTAAAGAGTTTTTTTGAAGTAGGTAACTGTAAGGGTGTAGTCTAGTCGAAAAAATATATATACAAGGTTCAAAAGAGCTGGACTTCGATTCGAAGCTTGAACATTTTTAATATTTTTGGTTCGAATTCAGTTTGAATCAAGGCTCAAAATAATTCGCAAGTTATCCGAACTATTACTTAAAAAGAAATGCTCAAATATATTTATTTATTTAAATATGCACTTATATTATTTTAATAAAATATTAATGCATGTGAGTGGCTCGCGAACTAAATTTGGGCTCGAGTTATGCTCGAATAAATTTCGAACATGTCCGAGTTCGATAATTTAGAATACGAATAAAATATTTTTTGAACCGACTTGATTTGTTTTCCACCATAAGTGAATGTCTCGTAAATATTATTGAGATAAAATCTTGTATGATTCTCCAATAATGTGTGAGCCTGCAATTTTTTACCAATCCTTTCCCCATTTTTTTGATTATTTATTACTTAAACACACTTCTTGACCTAATTGAGGAAATTGCAAAATAGTCACATAGAATAGAATAGGGAATTTGAAATAATAGTTTCAAAGTTTTAGGACCAATTAAATATAGTCCCAAAAATTATACATATAAATGTTTTGTATAAAATATAGTCCCGTAAAAAATTATTTTTTAACAAAAATTGTCACTGTATAAGGAAATAAAGTTCTGGTTGTGCTAACAACAATAATTCTAGCATTTTGTTAGTGTTTGATCATATTAATTGGTATCAGAGCAAAACCATAGATTCCTATATACTCATAAGCAATATATGGGGATTCTTTTTTTTTTGGCATTTTGAAAAGTACACGGTATATCCTATGTGCCACATAGATAAAGTGTTTATCATCGTGTACGACATAACAAGCCTGACACATTGACATCTAATATTGCAGCCCCTCATGTCCAAATATCACTTAGCACGGGGCATTGAGCTGTCATTGTATAAAAAAATAAAGTTGTTTCCCTGCTAACAACTATTATTTTTAGTCTAGTGGTAAGTATTTGATCATAACAAAATATTTAATTGTTTTCAATCGGATTGAATATGTAGAAAGCCAAATTTACTAATTTGAAAACTAAAACCCTATATAGGCCAACTTACACCATCATTTTTGGAATTTTACCAGTTTTCTAAACCAGATAGATTTTGTAGTATATTACTTTTCTCAATAGATTTTTACAATTTAAGCTAACAGAGTATTATAATACTTAACCATGAAATTATCTATGTAAAGAATCTGATCCGATCCTATGAATACAATAATTATGTCTTTAATCATAATAGATTAAGGTTGGCTACAACCACGTAATTAATCAAGTCGGGGTCAGGCACATGCATCAATATGACCCTAGAATATAATTAAATTCTCAAATCTAAATGATAAAGGCTATATTAGTATTGTCAAAATTAATCGATCATGATTTTATACACTCGGTCTTATAAACACCAACACATATATAAATATATGTATCTTGATCTTTATAAACACCCGATTGATTCATGTAAGTATATAAATTTAACAAGATATCGATGCGACATCAACAAGTAAAATAAGGTCGTGTTCTTTGCTTACTTCCCATCAATTAAAACAATCGCCCCACTAATATTTGTCGGTCTTTAATTTATTCAGTCTTGCCTGTGTGATTAAGAGTGATACTGCCAGATGTGACTTAATTATATGCTTGTCTTAAACTCTACTTTATTCCTTAATACACGATGTTAGCACCTCATGAATCACTAATTGCACTCGTCTTATTCTTAAAACAATCATGTGATGTCAACTAAACATTAGAGTTTGACATATTTGGTATGGAATTAATTATTAAATATGTTGAATCTTTTTTAGAACTATGTGACTTCAATATTTGTTGTGTTTGTTTAAAGTATATATTCCTATATAGTAAATATTTAATACATCTTTTAAAAAAATTGATTTGATTGAATAACTTTTGTGTTTTGTTTTGTTTATTAAACTTTTTTTTTATTTTTGTTATATATTTTCATTATTTGTTGTCCAGTGACCGAAATAAGTATTCGAAGAAGATTGATATATGTGTGTGGCCCGTATTGTCTTTCTATGGTTCATATAACATGTCTCAGTCTATTGAGATTAAATACTTAGTTGTGTTATATTATTTTTATTTGTGTGTACTGTTATTTTAAGGAGCTATTGGCTGATTACCTCATGTAGTATTGAAAATAGGCAGATTACCCATTTGTGGTTTGAAAATAGGCAGATTTACCCCCGTGGTTTCGCAAATAGGCAGATTACCCTCATGTGGTTTGAAATAGGCATTTGACCCCATGATTTTGAAAATAGATACTTTGCCTCCTTGTGGTTTGCAAAAAAAATGGCATCCACGGATGAGGTATTTTGCACATATTCACAAACGACGATGGGTAAAATGTCTATTTCAAAAACCACATGGAGGTTGAAATGTCTATTTTCAAAACACAATGGGGGTAATATACCTATTTTGAAGAATGATGTGTAAACTGTCTATTTTCAAACCAAATAGAATACCCTGTTCAAGAGTTATATATGGGTTTGAAAACCTAATTATTAACATTGTGAAAATGTATTTATTATCTTTATGCAGAAACCCACCTCTGAATCTTTATATTCCAACCTCTTTCTGTCTATATATATAACGTGAAATCATATATTATACAAAAAATATATATTAAAAGAAAGGATTCCAACCCAAACGTAGTGGATGGAGAATATGGATGTCTACTCATGGCAATAATTCTCTAGCGCTTGCACATGTTTATTCCGATTTTAAAATGAAACAGTTGTCTTTATATTATTTTTATTAAAAAATTATTTGTTTAGACCATATTTGTTGAAACAATAAAATAATTCTGTGAGATTATTTTGTTAAAAAATATTTTTTTTAGACTACATTTGTTTAATTCTAAAAGTTTGGAACAGTTATTATTGTAAATAAAACTATTTAGTTGAATAATTTTTGTATTTCACCCTAAAACGTAGAACAAGTTTTTGAAATTTTAGTAATGTAATCTTACAACAAAATGAGGAACATTCATAATTTTTTTTTTTCACTTATTCAAAGATGTTTATGATATGTTTGTCTTACCTAGCGCACTGAGAAATAAAAATATATATCTCCGAGTAAAAATTGATATTAAAAAAAAAAATTAACTTATGGTTGGCTATAATTTTGAAAACAAAATGATTTTAAACCATTTAATTTTAAAATGAAATTTTGAAAATATTAATTATTTAAGGGATTACGATACAATGCACCACATCTCTTATTAATTATTATTTATTAATTAATAAATACACCACTTTTTCTCTATATAAAAAAAAACCTCTTTCTTCCCCACATATTTCAAGAGACCCCCAGATGTCCAAAACAGACATGAGAAGCATCTACGACTACAAAACAATAACTAAGTAATTTATTTTTATTCGTTGTGGAGGGTGTTGGTATTATTTATTTAAATAGAAGGATCGAATCAGTTTAAATAATTGTGATGGACAATAAACTATATTGAATATAGAAGCAGCATACTTACAACAACAATATAAATCGAGATACAAAAGCAGTAGACTTACAGCAACAACGATAAATTGAAGAAAGACTTAACAACAAGAATCTGAAAACGATTATGGACGAGGGCACAACAAGCTGTGTGCCCGTAAACTCAAATTGTCCACCTAAGCTTCTGGCTATGGGTGCTTATCAGGCCGGGTCAATCCGGACCCGGCTCGGAACCGAACCGATTAGTCCGGTTCGAAATCGGAACTGGACTAATCGGTTCCGAGTCATACCCGGTAAGAAATCGGTCCGGGGCCATTCAGAGATTCAAAACGGTAGCACCACCGGTTCCGATGCTACCAGTTTGGTTCCGGTTCCGGTTCCGATAATTTTGAAATAAAAAAAAA
The DNA here is from genome assembly GCA_907163345.1 of Haberlea rhodopensis. Lineage (NCBI taxonomy): Eukaryota > Viridiplantae > Streptophyta > Magnoliopsida > Lamiales > Gesneriaceae > Haberlea > Haberlea rhodopensis. The sequence continues at coordinate 584,466 of CAJQUN010000262.1, read as the reverse complement.
ACAAATAGATAAAATAAAGTGCAATGTCAGCAAGGCAATGGTTTTATAGTCGTTTCCTTGCTGAACGTTGGCAACGACTCTTTAGCCGTTGCCAACGTGGAGTTTTTATTTTTTAAATTTTTTTTAAAAAAAAACTATAAATAGGTATGTTCTCCTTTGTAAATCCTCACAATTCATTCTTGTAAAGTTGTATACTCCAATCTCATATTTTTCTCTCCATTGTGTTATCTACAATATACTTATATAATAATGGCATCTTTATCTAGCAGCGGCGTTGGTCATAGCCAGGGTCGCAGTCGGGGTCTTGTTTCGGGTCGTCTATCACTGAGTTCATCTTCGGCAATGAATTTGCCTGTGCCAATTCCTGAGTTAAATGAAAGTTACGATTTTTTTGCTGACATCAATGTTGTTGGTTCCTCTATGAACGCCGAACTGCAACAACCCGAACAACCTGCCGAACCTCCTGCTGCCCAAGCCCAAGAGAGACAACAAATGGAGTCATCCGGAGCCACTACAACAGTGAGTAGACAACCGACTCGTGCCAAAAGAAGTAAGATATGTGATCACTTTGAACCCGCTCAAAAAGAATGTATGAATGAATCTGTTACAATATGTAAATTATGTAAGATACAATATTCATATAAAGCTGGTAGTTCCAGTGGAGGTACCGGAACATTTAAAAACACTTAGTAAAAAATGTAATTTTGATGAGACAACATTACAACCATTAGGTCGAGAAGCTACAAGCACAAATTAATGTTCTCACTAGCACGAATTTTATTTTAACTGCTGAAATTAACCATAGGTCACTTGTTAGGTATGTGATTAGATGTGAGCTACATTTTATACAAGCTGAACATGCTGGTTTAATTGAATTTGCTTCGGGTATACAACCTAAACATATTTCTAGGCACACACTATAGAGAAATTCTATGGACGTATTTGTTGAATATAGAAATACATTATTTCAACATCTTTCTAGTTTGTCTTGTAGGGTTAGCTTAACAACCGATATTTGGACAAATGTAAATTCGGATTCATATCTTGTTGTCACTTGTCATTGGATTGATGATAATTGTTGTATGCAAAAACGAATTTTGTCTTTAGATGAGTTAGATTGTGCACATACTGGTTATGTAATTGCTAAATATGTATTCAACACTTGTAGACATTATGGAATTCAGGATAAGGTATTTTCAATCACATTAGACAACGCTGCGAATAACAATGCTGCGACGCGTGATTTAAAGACCTACCTGAAACCAATGCTTGATGGTGTTTTTTTCCATGTTAGATGTGCATGTCATATGATTAATTTGGCTGTTAAAGTTGGTTATGAGTACAATCACTTAGCATGTATTGAGAAAATGAAATACAACGCTAATTGGTTACACACGAGCCGTGTTAAGCGTGATTGAAAACAATTATGTTTATCTGCTTGATCTGTTTTGAGCGATCGATCTGGTCAGTCTGAATTCTCTCGATCCGGTCTGATATGTTTTGTCATCTTTAAAACCTTATCGATAAAGTCCGAAACTAACAAATTCCCCCTTTTTGATGATGACAAAACCTAGCTTCTAAATCTTTTTATCCAGTCTTTTAAGAGCTCTGAAGCGTATGCTTTCGGATCGATAACTTCTTCTTGTTCAAAATAAATGAACATTATTAAGTTGGATTTCGGATCGATTAAGCCTTTTATTTTAGTTCAAAATAAATGAACAAGGACTTAACAAAGAAAGATTTTTATTGATCACCAAAAATCTTACATACAGACAGTCTGATTATTCTATTTTCTTGAAGACTGAGACTGATGCGGCTTGAAGTCTTTTCTCTTTTCCCCCTTTTTGTCAGCAGCAATTTCTTGAAGAAAATCGACAACTTGTGCTAGCTGAGCGCTGATAGTGTCAAGATGAGTGTCTTGAGCACGAAGGGAATTGGCGACGGATGCTCTGACTTCAGTGGCCAGCTCGATCAGCTCTTTTCTCAGGCTGTTTTTATAAGAAGCTTGCTGAGAGAACATATCATTCAGTCCTCGTTGAAGGCTGCTAATACTGGCTGTCATCTTCTCTTTAAATGAATCAAAGTCCAAAGATGTAATCCTCTGACTTTGATGAACCTCTATACACGTTGAGAAAGAGACAGACAGTTGTCGGATAGGTGCTGAAGGGTCCTTGCCAGGGATGGAGGTGCGTCAGATAAACGGGTTGGAGAGTGATCAGATGACGACAGGGTGTGATCATCTTCTTCAGCAATGGGTATAATTGAAGATAAGGCAGCATGGCGTGTTTCGGACTGGATCAGGGTGACCAAGGCCGAAGAAAAATCTTCTAAGAACGCCAAATCTTCATCAGATTGAACTGGAGGAGTGCTGGGTCTAGAAGGCTCCTCAATCTGTAGAGCTGCAACAACGGTGGACACCACCAGATCCGGATCGACGAACTCTGGTGCGCCAACTGTTGTAAGTGCTGCGGTTGGACTGAGTTGAACATGGGAGACTGATGATCCCAGAGGAATAGACGTTGTTGGGGAGTCCAACAAGACATTCAACGGTTCATCTTCTGTAGCAGACAGAGCATTAGTCATTGGCTGCTCCGCTGTCTGATCCGCTATTCGATCTGCTGTCTGGTCTGCTGTTCGATCTGCTGTCTGGTCCGCTGCTCCAGAGGGAACAGTCTCTATGAAAGGTTCTGCCAGAGTCTTGCTCGCAGATGGATGATCCGGGCTGGGTATTGGAGTGGATATGCTGAGCTTCTGTCGTTGAAATCGGACAACTAAATGAAGAGCATGAATATCCATTTACAGTTGAGCAATAACAACACCATCATCTTTGGTAGTTGGAGTGCTCGGATCGAAATTTGCTTTCTTAGCGGCCAAGAGCAAATTCACCAGTCTGAATCTCTGGTTGGCCTGAAAGAGATCTTTGCGAAGCACCGCGACTCTCACATCATCCGTCTCTGTCCCCTTAATGACTTTTTCTTCCATTTTATGCAGTCTTCGCAGCTTGCCAAAGAACATATCAATGTGATTGATCGTTCTGTACTCGACGTATTCATCAAAGACCACAATGAGTGCCTGGACCTTTTCTTCAACATCCTCCATAGCGATGTCAATGGCTGTTTGCACGGCAGATTTGGGTTTGGAGGAGAGGGGTTCTGTGAGAATGGCTTTGCCCTTGCCGGTGGAAGATGGAGATTTGATCCCGGATTGGGTGTAGTCTCCCAATTCAGTGATAACAATCCCTTTGACCACGAGAATGGCAGAGGGGACTCGGATGGTCACTTTGGGTGTAGTAGTTGAAGCTGTCGAAGGTTGGGTTGTAGGTTGGGGTGCAGGGGTGGCTTTTGTGGGAGGCAAAGTGGGTAGGGTTTTGAGAGGTAAGGTTTTGTGCGGCTTGGTGATCTGGGTTCTTGGCTTTTTGGGAAGGGGCTTGGCTGGTGATGAAGGAGCAGACCGAGTTTTCTCGGAGTCAGTCTGAATGGTTAATTTGCGCTTGACTCGAGGTCTTCGAGCAGCAGCCTGTTCTTCTCCTTTCTCAATCTTGACTGCCACCAGATCGGTACGAGTGGGTGGAGCACTCTTGGACTTTAGGAGAGCCAGTCCCTTGGAGTTGAGAATTTTAAACGGACTGAGAGCAGACGGCTTCCCCAGCTCGATGTCCAGCGTCTCCAGTAGTTTGCTCAAGGGCACAGCAAAACAGACAGCCTGTTTGGAGGCGATGACTGTCTCAAGTAGAACTCCAAATAATATTGCAGACCAGTTCATCTTCTGGCCTGAGTGAATAGCAGCCATGGACCGGAACTTCTCAGCAGTAACAGCATCATAGCTTCCGGCTTTGCCCAATAATGGCTTGCCAACGATCTCGCATAACACCTGGAAATGAAAGAACATTTCCTTCTTCTTGAATGAAGGCTGCAGGCGGTGGCCAAATATAGATACCCTCCCCTGAAAAGCCGTGAGAGAAGCTTGAGGAATCTGGCCAAACTCAGTCAGTCCGGAGTTGGGAAGACCAAAGGTCTTGGCCAGCGTCAACGGAGAGATTTCAAAAGATTTGCCCTTTACGGAGGTGGAGATTGATGTCTTCTGTGATACAGCATTGGCGAACAGTTTGCGAATCTCCGACTCGTAAACCACCGTGCCACACTCCAAAAAATTCCTTAAGCCAGATGATTCCAAAATTTTGAAAATAGAGACCATCTCTGGATCTTCAGCCCTGTAGATATCATCGAACTCAACGGAGAGAGAGTTGCGAGTGATAGTGGCCATTGGAGTGTAATGGAGAAATACGAAGAGTTTGAAAAATGATATGAGAGAGTTAGAGAGCAGACAGCGGTAAATTGTAAAAAGTGAATGAAAATGAAATGTTCAGCCCGCTAAATAAGAGAGAGAAGACACGTGTCTTTATCTCGATGACTGATCATTAAATAATTCAAAATAAACGGTCAGGATAAAAGAGAAATAAGGCGGTTAAAATTTGCGATCAGTCCGGGCTGTTTTAAACAATTATTTTATTTAAAGATTTGTTGACCAGACAGATCATGGGATAACATCAGATTTGACATAGATCGGTCTGAAAGTTCGGACCGGTCTGTGTCTTTCTGATAATTGTATTATCGATCTGTGCCAGCATACAATCTTTAAAAGATAACTAAACGAAAGATACTTCTAAAAACATCAAGATAAATCTATTAAATCAAGAATTTGACGAAAATAATTAAACTTAGCCTCAGGAAGTGGTTTGGTGAAGATATTGCTGCTTGATGTTCTGTTGAAATATGCTCGATCCGAATTTCCTTTTGCCAACATGATCTCGAATAAAATGATGTCTGATATCAATATGCTTTGTTCGAGAGTGCAAAACTGGATTATACGTTATATCGATTGCACTTGTGTTGTCACAAAATATCGGAGATTCAACAGCTTGAATGCCATAGTCTTTGAGCTGGTGTTGAATCCAGAGCATTTGAGCACAACAGCTTCCAGCGGCAAGATATTCTGCTTCAACTGTAGATGTGGCAATAGATGTTTGCTTCTTGCTAAACCAAGAGATCAATCTTTCACCTAAGAATTGACATGTTCCACTGGTGCTTTTGCGATCAATCTTACAGCCAGCATAATCAGCGTCTGAATATCCTATTAAGCTGAAATTTGAATCTTTGGAATACCAAAGACCAACGTTCTGAGATCCTTTCAAGTATTTCAAAATACGCTTAGCAGCAATGAAGTGTGATTGCTTTGGTTCTGACTGAAATCAAGCACACATACAGACTGAGAACATAATATCAGGCCGGCTCATTGTAAGATACAAGAGCGATCCGATCACTCCGTGATACATAGATATTTCAACTGCTGTTCCCCCTTCGTCTTTATCTAACTTGATTGTAGGACTCATTGGAGTGGATGCAGTTGAACATTTTTCCATTCCGAATCTCTTGAGTAGCTCTTTGGTATACTTGGTTTGATTTATGAAAATGCCATTGCTGAGCTGTTTGACTTGGAGACCCAGAAAGAATGAAAGTTCCCCCATCATACTCATCTCAAACTGTCCCTGCATTAACTTAGAGAATTTCTCGCATAATTTGGGGTTAGTTGACCCAAAAATGATATCGTCAACATAAATTTGAACTAACAAAGTGTGGGGTCTTCCCACCTTAACAGTGATTACTAGACATAAGAATGACTAATCATGCATAAAAACGTCTTAAGGAATCGGTTGTTACACGAGCTAACAGGATTACAGGCCAAAATACAAAACTTCAAAAATAATTCATTACATTCCAAAAGAATGTCATTTAGATTTACACTACTCCTAGAGTAGATACTAATCATAACTTGAAATCCTATACGTTCCTGTGTCCCTCGTAGCTCACTGCCTCAACCCGCCCCTTAGTCCTTTCGTCCCAAAAGCGTACCTACAGGAACAACACATCATGAGCATATACAATTTTACTTAACAACATATAAACATTATAGTAAATGCATGAAATCTTGGTTAAGTAAATATGCTGGATATTCATTAACTTCTTATTGTTGTCCCTGATTCATAATCATACATATGGGGCACCTTACCCCGTGGCACCTTACCACAATAACATCGCATGGCCTCTTACCATGTGGGGCACCTTACCCCGTGGCACCTTACCACAATAACATCGCATGGCTACTTACCATGTGGGGCACCTTACCCCGTGGCACCTTACCACAATAACATCGCATGGCTACTTTCCATGTGGGGCACCTTACCCCGTGGCACCTTACCACAATAACATCGTATAAACATCATCATATAAACATCGTATACACATCATCATATAAACGTCATATAAACATCATTATTTCATCGTGTATATTCATGCGATATATGCATAGTCATAGTGTAGGGATGTGTTTTACCGTCCGATGCCCGTACGTCTCTTACGTACCTTTTCAAAAGGAGGAGGAGTCACAGACTTTATCTCCTCGATGGTGCCGGTACCTGGGATGGTTCTACAAGACCGCATAATACCATGTTAGATGCCTCAAAACCATCTCACATCATAAACTTAACAAAATAAAACATCATTATATTTTTCAACTTACTGCCTCTCTCGATCGATCGGCCCAAGATCTCGATCGATCGAGACACTGTGCACTAACAGTGCCTTAGCTTCCTGCCTCGCTCGATTGATCGAAGTATTTTACCGATCGATCGAGAAGCTTCACCGATCGATCGAGAAATTCTTCGATCGATCGGCATCAAAATTTTAAAACATACATTAGACCTACTGACTTGCTCGATCGATCGGGACCAAATCTCTATCGATCGAGAACTCTGAATGATCGGGATTTCCCCAGATTTTTGAGCACCCCATTTCATACCATCAATTCTACTTCATAACACACATAATGTGCTTAAACAAGAATATCAATAACTTCCACATACTTACATGCATGTAATAAAATTAAAGGTTCACTTATAACTTAAACCTACATGCATTAAATCTACCCCTTTTTATCATTACCCGACCAGCTTTTTCAGAAAACAGGGCATGATTCTTCAGTCCAGAATTCTTGAACACACATCTTTATAACAATGAAACTACTACATATCCCGTAGTTTATGTTTAAACAAATATGTTGGCATGTTCACCAAATTTCCGTGTATAAACTCATGCTAAAGGTTTATTCATAACCTAAGCTAGCGTGCTTCAAATCTTCATGATAAAAGCCCTACTCAACATAAAAACAGGGTACTTCCTTTCCAAATTTTCGAGGAGCCCTTTTTACAATCGAAAATCTAACACATAAGTCATGTAAGCCACTTAACAAAGCATGCTAGGGACATCATAAACATTACCTACAATTGTTCATAACATGGTTTCAATAACCCTAACACTAGCATGCCAAAACTGCTATGTATAACATACATATAAAAACACGAAAAGCTGGTGAACCAGCATGATCCCTCACCACTTTTGCTCTCCGATTTTGTCAAGAAAAGACAAGTAATTTCCGACCACTTTCCTCCTAGCAGCAGTCCAGATATCAGACGAAGAGAAGGGAGGAAGAAGGAGGTTTTTGGAAGAGATTTTGGTGAAAATATCTAAGTGGGAACATGCCTGCCTGGTCAACCTCTTTTCCAGAAAACAGGGGAGGGGGCGTGGGTTGCATGCAAGTGGGGGGTGGGTGGTTGCATGTAGGGTGGTTTTGTGGTGTTTAATTGTATCCCGGTATTTTGTACGATGCATTAAATATCCTCACTCGATATTTTCTAACTTCATTTAATTAATACATCCTTTAAAAACACCCAATATGCTCCCCACATCATATCATCATATCATAAATCGTGGCCCCCAATTTAAAATACCACAACCTCTTAAATACATCGTAATTCACTATTGTAGCACATAATCATATATCATTTCATCATCGTAGCATATAATCCTTTAACCTTTCGGGGGTATTACATTACTCCCCTACTTATAAGATTTCGTCCTCGAAATCCACATGCATTATCATAACGGGACTAAACATAAATACATACCAGAGAAATAGTTCCGGATAGTGCTGCACCATATGCCGTTCCGTCTCCCATGTAGCCTCCTCGACACCCCGACGATCCCACTGAACTTTGACCATCGGTATAACTTTGCTCCGTAGTCTGCGATCCTCTCGATCCAGAATTCTGATTGGTCGTTCTTCGTAGGACATATCTGAGTCTAACTGAACTTCTGTAGGCTGTAAGACATGAGACGGATCTGGCTCATACTTTCGTAACATAGATACATGGAAAACATCGTGTATGCCAGACATGGATGGCGGTAGAGCCAAAGGATATGCCAAAGTACCGATACGCTGTAACACTTCATATGGCCCAACATACCTTGGAGATAACTTTCCCCGCATCCCAAAACGAACCACACCCCTGAAGGGCGAGATCTTTAAGAAGACCCTGTCTCCTAACTGGAATTCTAGTGGTCGTCGCCGCTTATTGGCATCGGCCGCTTGCCTGTCCTGGGCCGCTTTCATCTTCTGGCGTATCAACTTTATCTTACCTTCCATATCCCTGATCATATCCGGTCCTCCGACCGCTTTGCTAGTCAAGTCCTCCCAATACAGTGGTGATCTACATCGTCGTCCATACAGAGCTTCAAAAGGGGCCATTTGAATGCTCGCCTGATAACTGTTATTATAGGAGAACTCCACCAGCGGCACTGAATCCTGCCACGGAGTATCAAACTCCAAAATACACGCCCTCAACATGTCCTCGAGCGTCTGAATTGTACGCTCTGTTTGGCCGTCTGTCTGAGGGTGATAGGCCGTACTCAGTCTCACCTCTGTGCCCAAAGCTGTCTGGAGACCCTCCCAGAAATGTGAAGTGAACCTCGGGTCCCTGTCAGACACTATCGAGACTGGAATACCATGCAACCTCACCACATCCCGTATATACATCTGGGCCATCTTCAAGTATGTATATGACATACTGTAAGGGGTGAAATGAGCCGTCTTCGTCAGCCTATCCACGATCACCCAGATCGCATCAAATCCTGAGGCCGTCCTAGGTAAGTGGGTCACAAAGTCCATAGATATATGCTCCCACTTCCATTCAGGCACCTCTAAGCTCTTCAGCTCACCACCAGGCCTCTGCCTCTCTGCCTTTACCTGTTGGCAGATCAAACATCTTTTAACGAAAACGATTACCTCACGCATCATGCGTCTCCACCAGAATTGATCGCATAGATCTTTGTACATCTTCTTTCCCCCTGGGTGGATACTGAATCGACTACTGTGAGCTCGCTCCAATATTCCTCTACGCAGTTCTGGTGTATCTGGGACTACCCATCGGTTGCCCAGTCTCAAGGAATCATCCTCAGCCACTCTAAACTTGGATGGTTGGCCTTGAAGTACCAATGATGTCCACCTCTGAACCTCACTATCCGACTTCTGGGCCTTCCTGATCGCCTCAAATATGTCTGGCTCCGCCAATAGGGTCGACACTCGCACAAGCGACGTGTCTACATCGAAATCATAGCCCAGTTGGCAATAAGACGTCATCAAGGCTGACAAACACATAACATCCTCTGCAGTACTCTTTACCTTCCGACTTAAGGCGTCTGCTATCAAGTTTGCTTTACCTGGATGGTACTCAATTTCACAATCATAATCTTTGAGCAAATCCATCCATCTTCTTTGCCTCATATTCAACTCTGCCTGAGTGAATAAGAACTTCAGGCTCTTATGGTCCGTATATATAGTGAAAGACGTGCCATACAAGTAATGCCTCCAGATCTTTAAGGCGAATATGATGGCCGCCAATTCCAAATCATGCACTGGATACTTGGCTTCGTGTGGCTTCAGTTGCCTCGATGCATAAGCCACCACATGCTTATCTTGCATCAACACACAGCCCAAGCCCTGTAATGACGCATCCGTATATAAGGCGAACCTCTTATCCTCAGACGGAATCACCAGTACGGGCGCTGTAGTCAAACGACGCTTCAGCTCTTGGAAGCTTTCCTCACAAGCCTTAGACCAAAAGAAGGGGACTCCTTTCTGAGTCAGCTGTGTCAGGGGTTTGGCAATCTTCGAGAAACCTTCGACGAAACGTCGGTAATAACCTGCCAAACCGAGGAAACTCCGTATTTCTGGTACAGAAGTGGGTGCAGCCCACTCTATCACGGCCTCAATCTTTCTGGGATCCACAGATATTCCATGGCTAGATACGCTGTCCAACCAGAACTCACACTTGCTAAGCTTTGCGTATAACTGATGATCCCTAAGGATCTGAAGCACTATCCTCAAGTGTCTTACGTGCTCTTCTTCCGTCCGAGAGTAGATAAGTATGTCGTCAATGAAGACTATGACGAACTGATCCAAATACGGCTGGAACACCCTGTTCATCAAACTCATGAAGACAGCTGGGGCATTCGTCACCCCAAAAGGCATGACCAGAAATTCATAGTGCCCATATCTGGTCCTGAAAGCCGTCTTCTGAACATCATCTTCTCTTACTCGTATCTGATGGTACCCCGACCTCAGATCGATGTTACTGTAGAGCCTCGTTCCCTGCAACTGATCAAACAAATCATCAACCTTCGGAAGTGGATACTTGTTTTTGACTGTGGCTTTATTCAGTTGCCTATAGTCAATGCATAGGCGCATCGATCCATCTTTCTTCTTAACAAATAAGACAGGCGCACCCCATGGCGATACGCTAGGGCGTATGTAGCCCTTGTCAAGGAGCTCCTGCAACTGCATCTTTAACTCCCTTAACTCGGCTGGTGCCATCCTATATGGGGCACGAGAAATTGCAGACGTCCCTGGTAGCAGCTCAATCCCAAACTCGACCTCTCTCGTCGGTGGGAATCCGGGAATCTCCTCCGGAAAGACATCAGGAAACTCCGCCACTACGGGCACATCCTCAACCTTCAACTCCTTCCTCTTTTCCATCATATCAATGGCATAGATAAGATATCCTGTATGGCCTCGTTCTAATAACTGTGCCATCTTGACAGCCGATACCAACGGAATCTTTGGGCAAGAACCATCCCCAAAGAATGTCCACTGGACTCCCATCTCAGATCTGAATCGGACAGTCCTTTGCCTGCAGTTAACGACCGCCTGATACTTGTTCAGAACATCGATGCCCACAATGCAATCGAAGTCTGTCATTCCCAGCACAATCAAATCTGATCTTAACTCATTATCCTCAAAATAAATGATGCCATCATAGACAATCTGATCTGTAGTCAAACTTCTTCCTGCGGGGGTCGAGACTAAAAGAGGCATGGGCGACGGAGAAGTGCATATGTGGTGCCTTTCAACAAAACTCGTCGACACAAAAGAGTGTGACGCACCTGTGTCTATCAATATAAGAGCAAGGTGCGTAAATAAAAGACACGTACCCGCTATCACCTCCTCCGGAGCCGCTGTAGCCTGCTCCCTCGTCAAAGCATACACCTGACCCTGAGGTGGCCCCGTGGGCTGACCTCCATACTGCCTCGGTGCGAAAGGTGGTCTGTGCGGCGCCGCTCTGTCCGCAGGCCTCCCCGCAGAGTTCTGCTGTCTTCCCCTGTTGGGACACTGTCGAGCGAAGTGGCCTCTGTCGCCACAGACATAGCAGCCAACACAGTCCTTTGCCAATGTGATAGTCCACATATAGTGCACTGAGCTCTTCCAGATCTATCTCCCTGAGGCTGTCCTCTCCCAGATGGAGTATCATTCCTACCTTTCCCTTTCCATCGATTCTGGGGCCTCTTGCCACTGAATCTCGATGCTGACGTGTTCCCCCTAGGCTTGAACTGATCACCCCTGGGCTTCAAGTGGTCAGAAGTAGATTTCTGAGGGGGTGCTGGAGGTGGCACCGCATCAGGATATGCACCAACTCCCAGCTCAGCTAGCTCAGCTCGTGAGAGTGCATCATCAAAACAAGCAGGGCCATAAGTGATCACCCTGTCATACAGTTCAGGCCTCAAGCCCTTCATGAAGTTCCGCATCTTCGCTTGAGTGCTTGCAGCAATGTGTGGCACATATCGTAGTAAGGAACAGTAATGCAAAGCATAGTCAGATACAGGCATGGTACCTTGTCTTAAACTGGTAAACTCATCCTCCTTGGCCTGTCTTGCAGCGGCTGAGAAATAGCGGTTCAAAAACCGCGTTCGGAACATCTTCCAATTTACTTCCTGTCCCAGAGCCTCTTGCTCAATCACTGTGGTTTTCCACCACATCAATGCCTTCTTGGACAGCTGAAATTCTGCTAATCTGATCCATGCCGTCTTTGCACAAGGCGCTGCCACAAATATCTGTTCAATCCTCTCCAGCCATTCCTCAGCTTTTTCCCCTGATTCTGTTCCCTCAAACATCGGGGGTCGATACATCATAAATTGAGCCAAGCTCAACTCCCCAGGTAGCAACTGCTGTTCAGAGGGTTCCTCGCCCAAGGCTGGTGGTTGCAATGGATTCGTACGCCCAGCACTTGCATTTACACTAATGGCGTCACCCACTTCTATATTTGCTGCCATGCTGCAACACAAGGGTTAATAACAACACCAAAGCAGTTCATAAAGCACATCGTTAGATAATTAAACATGTTAGCATAACATAGAAACTTCATATGCAACATACATATAAAACATGTTCAAAAGTAAGTACCTAGCCAACTTATTGCTAAGGCTACCTTTCACTCATTCCCGAGTTATCTAACCACTGCTCTGATACCACTAATGTGGGGTCTTCCCACCTTAACAGTGATTACTAGACATAAGAAGGACTAATCATGCATAAAAACGTCTTAAGGAATCGGTTGTTACACGAGCTAACAGGATTACAGGCCAAAATACAAAACTTCAAAAATAATTCATTACATTCCAAAAGAATGTCATTTAGATTTACACTACTCCTAGAGTAGATACTAATCATAACTTGAAATCCTATACGTTCCTGTGTCCCTCGTAGCTCACTGCCTCAACCCGCCCCTTAGTCCTTTCGTCCCAAAAGCGTACCTACAGGAACAACACATCATGAGCATATACAATTTTACTTAACAACATATAAACATTATAGTAAATGCATGAAATCTTGGTTAAGTAAATATGCTGGATATTCATTAACTTCTTATTGTTGTCCCTGATTCATAATCATACATATGGGGCACCTTACCCCGTGGCACCTTACCACAATAACATCGCATGGCCTCTTACCATGTGGGGCACCTTACCCCGTGGCACCTTACCACAATAACATCGCATGGCTACTTACCATGTGGGGCACCTTACCTTACCACAATAACATCGTATAAACATCATCATATAAACATCGTATACACATCATCATATAAACGTCATATAAACATCATTATTTCATCGTGTATATTCATGCGATATATGCATAGTCATAGTGTAGGGATGTGTTTTACTGTCCGATGCCCGTACGTCTCTTACGTACCTTTTCAAAAGGAGGAGGAGTCACAGACTTTATCTCCTCGATGGTGCCGGTACCTGGGATGGTTCTACAAGACCGCATAATACCATGTTAGATGCCTCAAAACCATCTCACATCATAAACTTAACAAAATAAAACATCATTATATTTTTCAACTTACTGCCTCTCTCGATCGATCGGCCCAAGATCTCGATCGATCGAGACACTGTGCACTAACAGTGCCTTAGCTTCCTGCCTCGCTCGATCGATCGAAGTATTTTACCGATCGATCGAGAAGCTTCACCGATCGATCGAGAAATTCTTCGATCGATCGGCATCAAATTTTTAAAACATACATTAGACCTACTGACTTGCTCGATCGATCGGGACCAAATCTCGATCGATCGAGAACTCTGAATGATCGGGATTTCCCCAGATTTTTGAGCACCCCATTTCATACCATCAATTCTACTTCATAACACACATAATGTGCTTAAACAAGAATATCAATAACTTCCACATACTTTCATGCATGTAATAAAATTAAAGGTTCACTTATAACTTAAACCTACATGCATTAAATCTACCCCTTTTTATCATTACCCGACCAGCTTTTTCAGAAAACAGGGCATGATTCTTCAGTCCAGAATTCTTGAACACACATCTTTATAGCAATGAAACTACTACATATCCCGTAGTTTATGTTTAAACAAATATGTTGGCATGTTCACCAAACTTCCGTGTATAAACTCATGCTAAAGGTTTATTCATAACCTAAGCTAGCGTGCTTCAAATCTTCATGATAAAAGCCCTACTCAACATAAAAACAGGGTACTTCCTTTCCCAGATTTTCGAGGAGCCCTTTTTACAATCGAAAATCTAACACATAAGTCATGTAAGCCACTTAACAAAGCATGCTAGGGACATCATAAACATTACCTACAAGTGTTCATAACATGGTTTCAATAACCCTAACACTAGCATGCCAAAACTGCTATGTATAACATACATATAAAAACACGAAAAGTTGGTGAACCAGCGTGATCCCTCACCACTTTTGCTCTCCGATTTTTGTCAAGAAAAGACAAGTAATTTCCGACCACTTTCCTCCTAGCAGCAGTCCAGATATCAGACGAAGAGAAGGGAGGAAGAAGGAGGTTTTTGGAAGAGATTTTGGTGAAAATATCTAAGTGGGAACATGCCTGCCTGGTCAACCTCTTTTCCAGAAAACAGGGGAGGGGGCGTGGGTTGCATGCAAGTGGGTGGTGGGTGGTTGCATGTAGGGTGGTTTTGTGGTGTTTAATTGTATCCCGGTATTTTGTACGATGCATTAAAATATCCTCACTCGATATTTTCTAACTTCATTTAATTAATACATCCTTTAAAAACACCCAATATGCTCCCCACATCATATCATCATATCATAAATCGTGGCCCCCAATTTAAAATACCACAACCTCTTAAATACATCGTAATTCACTATTGTAGCACATAATCATATATCATTTCATCATCGTAGCATATATCCTTTAACCTTTCGGGGGTATTACACAAAGTATGTTCCCCCTTAATAAATTTAAATAGAGTTTTATCTACTGAGCCGATCTGAAAATCATGGTTCAGCAGAAATTGAGACAGAGTATCATGCCAGGATCTTGGTGCTTGTTTCAGACCATATACTGCTTTATTCAGTAGATATACATGATTAGGAAATGAGTGGTTCTGAAATCCAGGAGGTTGCTCAATGTAGACTTCCTCCTGAAGCTTACTATTAAGAAAGGCACTCTTAACGTCCATTTGATATACCTTGAAGTCTTTAAAAGCAGCATAAGCAAGAAATATTCGGATTGCTTCAAATCTGGCGACTGGTGCAAACGATTCATCGAAGTCAATTCCTTATTCTTGTCGGAATCCTTGTGCTACCAGTCTGGCTTTGTTTCTAATCACAACTCCATCTGCGTCTAGCTTGTTTCTGAACACCCATCTGGTTCCAATAACAGGCAGATCGCTTGGCCTGGGAGTTAGACTCCAAACTTGATTTTGTTCAAATTGATTAAGCTCTTCTTGCATTGCTTTAATCCAGTTGAAATCAGTCAAAGCTTCATCAATCTTTTTAGGTTCCAGATTTGATATGAAAGCAGCATGAGTGAATTCATCCATCATCTGTCCTCTAGTTCTAATCGTGCAGAAGGACTTCCAATCACGAGATCAGGTGGATGCCTCTTTGTCCATCGATAACTCGCTTCTGGATTGTCTGGTTCAGACGGATGAGTAGTAGTGGCATTATCAGCATCTGATTTAACATTAGAGCGAGGAACATCCGGATCGGCTCGATCTGAAGGAGCTTCATTGCCGTGATCCGGTCTGTCTGGTACTTCAGGTTCCGGTGGATTGTCTCTTGACCTGTTATCTACAATCTCATCATCACTGTTAGCTTAGATATGTATATTTTCCATCTGATTTTGAATTAATTCCTTGCTACCCTCAATACATAAAGATTCATCAAAAACTATATGAACAGATTCTTCTACAGTTAAAGTGCGATTATTGAAGATGCGAAAAGCTTTGTTATTAGATGAATATCCTAAGAATATCCAATTATCTGATTTAGCTTCAAATGCTGTAAGATGATTCTTACCATTATTGTGAACGAAGCATTTGCAACCAAATACATGAAGGTGAGAGATAGACGGTCTGTTACCAGTCCATATTTCATATGGAGTAAGATTCAACTTCTTGTTAATCATAGACCGATTTTGAGTGTAGCACGCAGTATTTACAGCTTCTGCCCAGAACTTTTGCGAAATGCCAGAATCAGCAAGCATTGTCCTTGCTGCCTCTTTGAGCATTCTGTTTCTTCATTCTGCAACTCCATTTTGTTGGGGAGTTCGGGCGGCTGAAAATTCGTGCTTAATTCCATGATCTTCTAGAAAGGATTCAAGATTCTGATTTGAAAACTCAGTGCATTTGTCACTTCGAATCCTGTCTATGCTGGATGATTTCTCATTCTGAGTGTGTTTCAGCAGCTTGATCAATTTCGGACCGGTCTGATCTTTACTGCTCAGAAATATAGTCCAAGTAAAACGTGAGTAATCATCAATAACAACAAGAGTATACCGCATTCCCCCTAAACTTGTTATTGGTATAGGACCAAACAAGTCCATATGCTGTAGTTCTAAGCAGCGTGAGGAGGATTTGACATTCTTGTTTTTGAAGGATGATCTGATCTGTTTGCCCATTTGGCACGCTTCACAGATCTTATCCTTAGCAAAGTCGATCTTGGGTAGACCGACAACTAAATCATGTTTACACAGGCTAGATATAGTCTTAAAATTGAGATGATTCAAGCGTTTATGCCATAGCCAGTGTTTATTATCATTATTAGCGATGAAGCAAGTAGGATTATCAGGTTGAGCAAAGTTCAAGTTAATCTTATATGTATTTCCATTTCTGATTCCTACAAGCATGGTCATACCATCTGACGATTTAACAGTGCAAGTGTGTTTGTGAAATTCTACAGTATAACCATTATCACATAGTTGACTTATACTAATCAGATTATAGCATAGATTTTCAACTAACAGCACATCATTGATAATAATATTATCATGGACAATCTTACCCTTGCCCACGGTCTTACCCTTTGAGTTATCTCGAAGATGATCTTGGGTCCAGTACATTCTGTGACTTCAGAGAGCAGCTCGATGTTTCCAGTCATGTGACGAGAACACCCACTGTCCAAGTACCAGTCTGATGCAAGTTTCTTTGGTACCTGTCATCAAACATAATTATTGTTGGTACCCAATCCTACTTGGATCCAGAACGGATTAGCCCTTTGGGAACCCACACATGTATCAGCTTTAATGGCTTGTGTGTGTCTGGTGTGTTGTGAGCTGATCTGTTTCGATGTTGTGTGTGATAATGTGTGCGATATGGAAACCTTTTATTCTCATAGGGTAGTCTATATCTTCGTTGAACTGGTTTTGAATTATAGTAGTTGGATGGTCTTCCTTGCCTTAGATTTTGCACCTTTAGATTTGGTCTGAAAGACGCAAAGCTTGCTGGTGCCTTTTCTTTGGCTTGGTTAACATATCCAATCCCTTTTCTCAAACCTTGATTCTCGAAAGAGACTCATGTTTGAATTATAGGTGCTTCAGTCTCATATACTGCGCTGGATTTAACAAATGTCATTTGTTTGATTTTGTTCTTTACCAGCAACAGTTCAGATTCATCTTTGGTGCAGTCTTTGATATCAAAGCCTATGCCTGTAACATCACCGACATTTCTTTGTACCTCTTGCAATTCTTCCAATGATGTTCTGGGTTTTGTCCATGATT
Organism: Haberlea rhodopensis; assembly: GCA_907163345.1. Classification (NCBI taxonomy): domain Eukaryota; kingdom Viridiplantae; phylum Streptophyta; class Magnoliopsida; order Lamiales; family Gesneriaceae; genus Haberlea; species Haberlea rhodopensis. Next base: position 566,734 of record CAJQUN010000262.1, on the reverse strand, counting down.
TGAAGATATGAGAAAGCTTAGCATTTTGTGTGCTAATTCTCTTATTTTCTTCATGGAGCTGATCATAAGAGTTTTTCAGCTTATTCAGCTCGATCTTTAGATTATTGCCCTCACCCTGCTCAGAGTAGCTTGGTTTGTTGTGCTCATCCATTTGATCATTGGCTTTAGCTTTACTTTTCTCAAATGATTCAGCTAACAGTCTATAATCATTAGCCATGTCTTGCAGTGCGGACATGAGCTCTTCACCTGTAAATTCATTTGAGTCAAGATCGAATACCTCGTCTGTTTGACTCATATTTTCGTCTTCCATTAGACATTGAATATCTTCTTCGCTTTCGCTGGAAGAATATTCAGAGCTTTCTGAGTCTGAATCAGTCTGAGCCCATTTGCTGTTTCCTTCTTCTGCTACTAGGACCTTTTGGGACTTTCCATGATTTTTGCGGTCTTTGTAGTGCTTCTTTTTCCTGTCATCACGATGCTTCTCTTTACGTTCTTCTTTCTTCGGTCTGGTGCAATCTGCAATAAAATGTCCGGTCTTACCACAATTGTAGCAAGCCTGATCATTAACAGCATCGTCCTTTCTTGATTTATAATGATGAGAGGGTTTAAAGTTCCTCTTATTTTTAGACATGAATTTACCAAATTTCTTGATAAATAATGACATAGCATCATTACTTATCTGTTCGATAGATCGATCTGTTGTGGGGACGGTCTGGTATGGAATAGCTGCCAGTGCTTTGTTTGGTTGAGAGATGAATGGCTCTGCTTCACCTCTGCTTATCAGTTCGAACTCATATGCTTTAAGATCTGCGAACAGATCATGAAGTTCAACTTTGTTCAGATCTTTGGATTCCCTCATTGCAATGGTCTTAACATCCCATTCTTTTGGCAGGGCTCTCATAACTTTCAGAGCGATCTCTCTGTTTGAGTATTCCTTGCCCAGACCATTTAGTTCATTGATGATACCAGTGACTCTTTCATCAAACTCATTTAGAGTTTCACCAATCTTCATTTTTATGCTCTCAAATCTTTGAAGAGCAACAGTCAGCTTGTTTTCCTTGGTCTGGTCGTTCCCTTCACAGAGCTGTGCTATCTTCTCCCAAATTTCTTTGGCAGTAGAGCACATTTGATTTTACTGAACATGTTCTTGTCCAATGTCTTGAACAAGATGTCCTTGGCAACGTTGTCGAGGTTTGCTTTCTTTCTTTCTTCATTCGTCCAGAGGGATCTATCCTTCTCAACCATTTGGGGTTCACCACCAGTAATGGATACTGCTGTATTGACTTTCAGAATCTTCATTGGTCCATCAGTGATGACGAACCACATATCGTCATCCTGTGCTGCCAGATGAGCTTGCATTCTGATTCTCCAATCATCATAGGCTTCTTTTGAGAAGATATGAATTTTGTTGAATGATGCCATCAGCTCAAGTGTCTTTGTGCTGATTAAGATTACCTGCTCTGATACCACTTGTTAGGATCGGTCCGGAGTGTTTAGAGGGGGGGTGAATGAACACTCCTATTAAAAATTAATCCCTTGTGATTTCTTTCGGATTAGTGAAAGAAATCTGTTTCTTAATCAACTCTTTTGCAGAACAGACCACTGAATATTTTAGTGCGGAACGGTCTGTTCTTAAATTAGTAAGAACGGCTCGATGGCTTGAATAATAGAACGAGTGCAGAATGATAAAACACAGAATATGTTTCTGGAAGTTCGAAGGTGGTGTAATCCTTCTACGTCTCCCCTTCTTCCAATTAAGGAAGGATTCCACCAGAAGACTTTGATTTATACAATCCTGTTGTACAAACCCGATTAGCTGGATTTACCTCACTACCAGACTGAAACTCCTAGTCTCTCGATCTGTTCAGACACACTCTGTCTGACAGTTACAATTGTTTCTCACTTCTATATTTCAATACAGAGTACACAAGATAGACTTTTGTCTATGCACACAATGATCCTAAATGATCAAATATTACAATATACTTGTGCTTATGAAGATTTCAGCTCGAGAATGTCTGAGCTTGTAAGCTTGTGCTGTTTTGCTTTCTTGTGCGTTTTTCGATTGATCAGACGATATCTTGAGCTCTTCTGTTGCATCCTTTTATAGTTGCATGTACCAACGACATTATTTTCCTTAATGTGCAACTCTTGACTCTGCTTAAACTCTGAGTAAGCTACAGTCTTCTTCTTTAAGGTACTTGCCATTCTGGTTCATGCTTTCGGCGACTGTCAGGTAAGCTCTTCTTTGTCTTCTTACCTTTTATGGTAATCTTCAGTCTATGGTCTTTTTCAGCATTAATTGCGACATTAAATGCTTCAATAAATAGCCGTTAATGATTCGTACTGAAGAACCAATCTTTATTCATCCTTGGCTGCTCTGATCTGATAAAGATTGAGATCGATCTGAAGCTTCGATCTAGTCAGTCTGATTTCTATCGATCCGGTCTGATATGCGATATGCCTTATCAGCTTAATCTGTTTTGAGCAATCGATCTGGTCAGTCTGAATTCTCTCGATCCGGTCTGATATGTTTTGTCATCTTTAAAACCTTATCGATAAAGTCCGGAACTAACACCTTACAAAGATATTTTAATTTCATTTTATAATTCATATCAAATGCCTGATAGCAATGAAAGTATTTATTTGACTAATAAGGATTGGGAATTTGTTGAAAATTTTGTATCATTGTTAGGTACTTTCAAAGAAGCGACGAAACGCTTATCCGGTGTTACTTATCGAACTTCAGTTTATTTTCGTCCTTTAGTATTTAACATGTTTGTCAAGTTTATAAAATTTAGAGATGACTATGACTTGCATGATTTTGTTAGTGCAATGGAAAATAAATTTATAAAGTATTGGGAACAAATCCCACATGTGCACTGCATCGCAACATCGCTAGATCCTAGTCAATGTTTATCTTCATTTGAGATATTTTTTGAATATTATACTAAATTTTTGGGGAAGGTTGTTGACGATCAAAAGACGTCTACAATGCAATCACTCCAAAATATGTTTCAATTGTATTATAATCAACAGGCAAGTGAATCATCGCAACAAAGAGCTGTTGAAGGACAATCACGAGCTCAATCTAAAGGTGGGGGTATCAATTTACGATGCTGGGCAGGAAAAAAACTTAAGGGAAAAAGAACCTTCCAATAGCACATCGACTGAGTTGCAAATTTATCTAAATTATCAATTTCTAATGGAAGACAACTTCGACGTCTTACAATGGTGGAAGACAAATGCATCACAATTCCCTATCTTAGCCAAAATGGCTAGAGACGTGTATGCGGTACAAGATTCAAGCTTCGCTTCTGAATCGGCATTCTTAACATGTGGCCGAATTATTGGAGAATACAGAAGTAGTCTATCTGCTGATTTGTTATGCATGCTCACATTACTTAAAGAATGGTTTGAAGCATAATGTAAGAATAGAAAAGATGGGGCGGTTGACGAATTCGTAAATCATTATGACGAGCAAGAAGAGAAGAACATCAAAACAATGCTTATCAATTATGAAGAGTGCTAAATAGTAATATTTTTTATTTAGATTTTCAATTGTCATATCTTTACAATTATTTTTATACATTTATATTATGATATGAAGAAGAAATATATTGAATTTTGTGATGAATATTGGGGAAAAATTTACATCATAAAAAAACGAAAAAAATGGATCGGACCGGATCGAACCGGAATCGGATCCGATCCGGTTCCTTAACGGATCGGACCAGTTCCGTGCTTAACGGATCCAAAATCGGCTGATTCCGGACCGGACCAGTTCGATCCGTTAAACACCCCAACTTCTGGCATCCTAGACAAGTGAGTTCAAGGTACAACTCCCAACACTTCTGTTTGGATGGAAGCTGAATTCCAAGCAGACTCTTTCGAAGACTACTAATGTGCAGTACTCTCAAACAGTATGTGTGATATGTATGAAAGCAAATTTCAGATTTTTGAAACAATAGAGCTTGAGCAACTTATATAGCTGGGCAGCAGACCTCCCAAATGTCTCAGAAATTAAGAGTAATGCTTAGTGGGTTAATTAAAAATCTCAACACTTAACATCAGATATTAAGTCTTACACTTAATACGGATTTAAGTCTCACACTTAATACGGATTTAAGTTCTGCAAGAGGTGAAAAATCTCAAACTTAATACTCAGTGGAAGATGAAAAGTCAGGTAGGTGGAAAGTCAAAATCCGAATAGTAAAAAGATAGGGCTGCCTTCACGGCAGCGACACGCGTGGCGCGGCGAGTCGAGACGATCGGAGCGACTGGACGGACGGCGTACGATGGGCACTCATCTTTCTACTTAACTACACTCTATTGATTTGTTTCTCAATATAAACAACCATAAGTATCTCAAAATTCCAATGTGGGATTTCTTTAGCCAATTTACTATTCAAAATTCACTTACCAAATTTTGTCCTCATTAACAAAAAAGTTGGGTTTTTTCACTTATTAATTCCAATAGAGGGGTTATGTAAAAAAGAGTCAGTATCAATTTACCCTCTTGTGGTAGCTAATAGACGCCTTACCTTCACGTGGTTTGTAAATATATTACATCCATGTTGTTTGAAAATGGACAGTTTACCCCATGTGGTTTGCAAATATTTCACATTGCCCTCTCATGTGGATGGAATGTTTTGCACGTATTCAGAAACTATAGGGGATAAACTGCTTATTTTCAAAACATGTGGGTAAACTGTCTATTTTGAAACAACAGAGGGGTAAATTGAATATTTTTTCAAAACAAAGGGATATAAACTATCATTTTGAAAAACTATAGGGACGTTCGTTGCCAAAAATCCATAAAAATAACATATATCTATGTGTATTATTATATTATTTTCAAACCAGAGAGTGTAAACTGCATATTTGAAAACCACATTGGGGATTCGTTGCCAAAATCCTCTAAAAATAACATATATCTATGCTAATTATTATTATTATTATTGGAAAAATTACAGTTGTTTCCGCTGCAGAATAACTTTATTTTCAAACAACAAGAGTGTAAGTTGTATATTTGGAAAACCATATGGGGGGGTTTGTTACCAAAAACCCCTAAAAATAACATATATCTATGCTTATTATGATTATTATTTGAGAATGATGTCTCTCATCTATAATAGTTTTATTCCGAGAACTCGAACAACAAAAATGTTTTAGAAGAGTTTTTACCAATTAGACTTCAGACAGCAACCTTAGTTTCAAAATTTGGGTATAACATGCATTATCTCGTTATGTCCATTCATAGTAGACACAAAAAACAACGACGTTCGACAACCCTCCAAGCATACGGATATTCTCTATACCACAACAACCTGTACTGTCTTTCTCAGATCAAGACTCACCATCCGACCTCAATTTCTTGTTTCATAATGAGTCCCCAATACCAACAAGATCCATCATCAACCACTCGAGATTCCGAAACAATTAAACCCGAGTTGGCCAACTCGATAGTCCGATTACGACCCTATGCTCTTATAACATCATGATCTAAATTTGCTACAATTATTTATGATTCTAATCATTAGATGGCTACAACGAAGTACTCATTCAGCTGTTAAAAGTGTAGTGTATGTTTTAACCGGTCAAAATTAGGTCTTAATTGTAGTAAGATCTTTTGATACCTATGTTCTATTATCCAAAATCATGGAAAGATTGATAGCGACGTTAATAAAAAAATATAGACACTGGGTGAAGTGGATAAATGTCATTGGAGATTTATTCGAGAGTAATATCCTGGTGAGATCGAAGGGTAGGTTATACGTTTTATATACTTTTTTTTTTTGCGGGTTACTCCTCCTAACCCGCAACCCCTTGGGTTAAAGTTTTCCAACCCACCTGAAACGGATCCAAATAGGCCCAACATGTTTGGATTATGGGTTGGATGAGCCGACCAGTTTGGGTCTGGTTTTTCTGTTTTTTCTGTTTTGTCAGCTCTAAATTGATTATGATGTAACATCATCTATCGTGACTGTGAGTGGTCCTATGTTTTTTGTAAAACAAAATTTTGTATGGCTAGAAAAAATTCCAACGTCCCACTTCAACTTATTATTTTACTTTTTAAATTTTGAAGTCCTCGTGTGCACCATCGAGTGTCTTCACAATAACTAGCAATTTCTCGCAGAAAATACTAATTAATCATAAATCAATCTTGACTTGAGTTTCACTTTATGTACTATTTCCTATTTCCTTCTCTCTTTTTTAATCATTTCTTTTTAAACAATCTAACTTTAGAACTAACTTAATCTATTAATTATTTTAAAAATTTACAAAACTTAATTATTTATTTTTGAGTTGGGAGGAGGCTAAATCAATTTTTTTTACGGTGCGACTCGCACTCGAGTTTACCTAAAGTGGGTATGAGCTCTTATCCATCCCGACAAAGTCAGGAAATTCCAAAATTAAATTTTGTACATTCTAAAAATCAATAAAAAAATCAGCCAATTGACCCTTGTCAAGAATCCAATCTTGTCATTATAAATAATGGAGAAGAAAAGGGTGGACCGCTCCTCATATTTTCAAGCCATAACCTCAACACCCAGCTCCCAAAAACATAGAGAAATAACCCCTAAAACTGATCAAAATCTTGTCTGAAATCCATTAAAAGACTGCAAATTAAGCCTTAAAAGGTGTCTCAATGTGTATACCTCGAGAAGGTGAGTGGCGCACGATGGAGAAGCAGGGCACGTGTATTACTTACTCATTTAGATCAACAATGGAGTTAGTTCTTCATGTGCCCTTTTTCCCCACCATGGTCACTCGATCTTGTACTCTATATGTGAAGCCACGACCCGAACCACGTTAACCCATTTTCGCATTGCAGGAATCTGAACTGTTGCAGCAGATACAATTCCCCAAGTATGATCAATTCCAGGTAAATTAGCATCAATAAAAATATCTTGTAAGGTTTCATGTGGTCAGATAAAATATACCCTAAAAATACATGTCGTGTCATATCCTAGCGAAAGATTCAATGTTCTGTAAGAAACCTTTTCAAGTTAGAAAACAAGAAAAAATGAATTAGGCCTTCACGTCCCGTAGTCTAGCTTGTTGCCATCATGTGGCAGTAGGCCGGATGATTCTATAGAATTACGCCGATATTTCTGCATATATTTCTTAACCCATGACCAGGATTCGATCTTTTTAATGATGAAATCGATTGTCAAAAATGAAGATCAATTTGAATCTAGTGGGTGAGTAACTTTTTCATATTTTGAAGGTAAAATAAAATGAAAGGTATTATTATATCCAGGTGGGTCTTAGTACAGTCAAGTCCAACTTTGGCCAGACAGTTGAGGTATTTAATATATTCGTAAAATTAATTGACAATTTTTTCTGCTTACGCATACCATTAATTCTTGCTATCTACACAACAATTTGCTGTTTACATGTAAATCTGCTTAATTATTATACTATAATTTTGTTAAAAAAGTTTGTGTTGAATAATAGTCTACGTTGATGAGAATGACAATGGGACTCGGTGCGAATCTAGACATTTAATTGAATTGAGAGAGTAAATCTAAATTTTTTGTCAAGTGGACAAAAGTTAATGATATAAGAGATTGGTGGTAAACAATAATTTACGAGGGGCTTCTATATAATATTATATATTGTTAGGTGTCTATCCGCCTTAACATCATCTTGTGTACTTGTAAAATTTAAAGACCAACACAAATAAACAAGTATGCAAATATATAATATTAATCTCCAAAAGGATATATGGTCGGCTCATTGAGAGAAACCACGATAAAGATCGGAAGGTGTTGACAACACCCCAACCCGCAGGACAACCGCGTCGCACAAAGCAGATGGGCAAAGAACACGGCCAGCACGCCGCCGGGCAGAACACCCTGAAGAAATCACCGAGAATCTGCCGTCCCACCGGAGCACACAGCAACCGGACGAGGAGCACTCAGCCACGCTTTGGACAGAACCATCCCCCAAACGCCCCCAACACTTGACTGCACAAAGCAATCAGACAAGGAACCACAAAGCAAGCGAGTGCACAGGAACCACACCGGGAAAAAAGGCTGGGCAAAAATGGATGAGAGTTGAGTGGAGAAGGAGGCGCAAATAATGAGCGATAGTTAAGAGAGTTGGGAGGCGCACGTACTAAGGCTGCCAGATTTAGGTATAGATAATAAAGGGTCAAATTAAGCCCTAACGGGCTAACTAATTTTGGATTAAGAATTGGGTCATATATCCAACAAATCTCCACATTGACCCAATACCGGTTTTTCATCAGACGTAGGGGAACATACAAGCCGACATCATCATCGCCTTATGGTCCCCACAATACACAAATTAATTGTGTGGACCAAGTTCCTCTCAAAACCCAAAGTAAATACAAGAAAAACAATAACCAGCACATAGCAAGTAAAAGAGAGAAAGTAACGAGAATAATAGTTTTGTAACGAGCACAAAGCAGGTTATAAAACACTAACCAGGGGACTAACCATGCATCAATTACCAGTATCAAATTTTAAATTTTTTAAAATGATTAAAACTTACTAAAGGGCAAACACTTAGTACCTATATCAGCAGGATTAAACTCATAAGGTATTTTCTCAAGATACACTAAGCCTTTGGCACAACATATCTAATGTAATGAAACCTAACATCAATATGCTTATTTCTATCATGAAAGACTGGATTCTTACACAACTATATTCCAGATTGTGAATTAGAAAACACAACTACATCACCTTCAAGCAAGCCAATTTCAGAAATCAATCATTTTAACCAAATAAATTATTTTAAAGTATACACTCATCAAACTTCTTATTCCATTGCCTAGGGGATTGCTTTAGACCAAACAAAGATTTTTGAGCAAGCACACATTCTCATATTTTTAGAATCAATAAAAAAATCAAGTTGTTTTATACAAATCTGTTCATCAAGGTCAGCATGCAAAACAACAAGAGAAAGCATAATTCTCACAGTAGTGAACTTAACAACATTAGAAAAAATTTCAGTGAAGTCTACACCTTTTTTTGAATAAAACCTTTAGCTACAAGTCTAACTTTGAACCTAACAAAATCATTTTCATTCTTAACCTTAAACAACCATTTGCAATCAACAATAGAGCAATTAACAGGTTTAGGAACAAGAATCCAAGTATGATTCACAATCAAAGAATGCATTTCTTCTTTCATAGCACACAACCAGTCATTACCATTTTTAGATTTCAAAGCTTTATTGTAGGTTTTAGATTCATAGTTATCAATTGATTCAAACACATTGAACACATAAGAAGCAAGATGAAAGTCACTTAGCTTATCATGTTGTCTTATGTTTCTCCTAACCCTATCTCTAGTCAATTGATAATCATGCAAATCTTCTTGTTTATTAGCACCAATTCATCATGCGTAACAGGATCATGTTCAACAACAATATCATGATTTTCAGACATTTCATGAATCGCAGGTTCATTAACTGGCAAGTTCACATGATTTTCAGCAAAAAACACATTGTTATCATTAACATGAAGCACAACAGGTAAACTCTCCACCTTGCTAGCAGTAGCACTGGACTCACTCATCAACAGTCACAGAAGGAAGCAAGCAAGGCATTTCAGACTCATTGAAAATTACATCCCTACTTATAATACTTTTAAAACCAGGTTCACTTCTTAGCCATAGTCTGTATCATTTAACTCCCTCGGGATAACCTAGAAAGACACACTTAGTAGACCTATGTTCAAGTTTATCACATTTCTTATGCGCAAGAGCAGAGCAACCAAACGCTTTAAGATTAGAAAAATCAAGTTCTTTACCAACAAAGACAGATTCAGGACACAAACCATTTAAAAGGCATAGAAGGAGACCTATTAATCAAGTAGGCAGCTGTCACAACAGCTTTATCCAAAATCTCTTTGAAATGCCAGAAGATGCAAGCACGCGCAACACTATTTTGATGAGGGGTATATGACACGGTCTTGTGCCTTTGAATCCCAGATTCATTGAACAAATTGTCAAACAAAGAATTTCAAAACTCCAAGCCATTATCAGCCCTAAGTTTTTAATCTTTTTACCAGTTTGGTTCTCAATTAAAGTCTTCAATTTTTACACTTTTCAAAAGCATCTGATTTATTTTTCATTAGAAAAACCCTTACTTTTCTAGAAAAAAAAGTCATCAATCACAGATAAGAGGTATCTATTACCACCTTGTGTAGGAACCTAGAGAGTCCCCATACATTAGCATACAAGTACTCAAGAAATTAGGGGAAGGGGAAATCGGGAATTTCACTATTTGTTCTTTTCCATAAACACAAGAATCATAGAAAAAGCATGCAAGACAACTTGTCTTTACCAAAACAACACTTTTTATGCAAAACTCTAAACCGTTAGCACTCATATGACCTAATCTTTATACCACAGATCAGTCAAGCCATCAGTCACAGATATCACATAGATATTATCATACACAGATTCAGTCTTGCAAACATAAAGATTTCTTTTCTTTTCAGCTTTGAAAACTACCAAAGAACCCTTTAAAATTTTCATTATTACATTTTCCCATTTACCTTCAAGACCACCAGATTCTAAAGCAGCACAAGACATCAAATTATTGCACAAAGCAGGAACATGTCTCACATCTTTTAGAGTCACAGAATAACCAGAATCAAATTTCAAGTAAATATCATCAATGCCAGCAACTTTATAAAGTTTCTCATTAACCATAGAAACAAAACCATGTTCAACTTCTTTATAATTACATTTTCTTAGTGGTGACATGTGAGAAGAGCAACTAAAATCAATTAGCCATTCATTTTCACACACAGTAGATGAATGCACAGAATTCAAATAATCACATAAATCAGTCACCATAAAGATATCACCCAAGTTTTCACCAGATGAAGAAGCATGATTCACTTGTTCATAAGATTGGTTGTTATCATTTTGTTTCTGATTTTTCTTTTTAGGACAGTCTTTGGTAAAGTGATTAGGATCAACACAGTTAAAGCACCTTCTGTTTTTAGGCATCGACTTAGATCTAGTCTTGTTTTTCCCCTTGTTCTTACCATTATTCTGATTTTGGTTATTATCAGATTTATGATTGTTGTTATACATATGTTGAGACCTACCTCTAACATGCATAATGTCAGGATCGATTCAGGGGGTGGGTTGCCATTCCACACCCGAGTTCAACCAACTTGAGCTTCAATAGCTCGTGTTCTTGAATTAATGCACCAAGAGATTATATCGAGTTCGATTACAAAATCGAGCAGAAGACACTCGACATAACCCGCTCTAAAAACGATTAAACATTTGAAAGGCATTTTAAAGATATGCAGTTAAAGTAAATAAACAAGCATTTGTTTATGGAAGTTCGAAGGTGGTGTAATCCTTCTACGTCTCTCCTTCTTCCACCTCATGGAAGGATTCCACTAGAAGACTTTGATTTATACAATCCCGTTGTACAAACCCGATCCAGTTGGGAATGCCCCATCCAACTAGAACTCCTAGCAACTCAACTATGTATGTTCTTTAATGTCTCACACAAAGACCTCTCATCGGTTGTGATAAATCATCAACCGTTACAATGGTATTCACTCTTCTATTTTGGCTCACAAATACAATGAATAGAGTGAATACAAAGGCACAAATGATCTCCTATCAGATCTGATACAGCAAGGTAAGAGGTGCCAAAGGTTTGGGGAGTGCTCTTCATTTAGCAACTTTTGTCTTTGAAGTTCCCCAATTGAATCCCAAGTGGGATTGCTTTGGAAGGCTTGGATTGATCTTCAATCAGCTGTTATTGAGCTTCCAAATCATGTATATATAGCCCCAAGTAATGATATATACGTTAGACACAAGAATATGCCCGTTGGAAAAGGTTCTGCACCATTCCCGAGCTTGCAACGGTCATATTCTGGTTTCTGGGCTCTTCGTATTTCGGACCGGATTGGCCGGATCAGCTTGGGCAGATCAGTCTGGCCGGATCAGCATGGTAGATCAGTCTGGCAGATCAGCATGGGCAGATCAGTCTGGTCCAGATCAGCAAGGGCAGATCAGTCTGGTCCGGATCAGTCTGGTCCGGATCAGTCTGGACAATCAGCTTGATACAAAAACAGATTGATAAACTTGCTCTTCGATCTGTTGCTTGTAACTCTTCATTCTTTGATTTATGGGCAAAGTTATCCACATGAAAGTTGTAGCCCTTTCTCTTAGCTTTCCACGGAATCAAGAATCGCTCGATTTCGAGTTTGTATGAGATAGTTATGCTCGAAATACAAGGCGATGCTCCTGCTGTCTGTTTGCTGGATGCAGCAGCACATGGCGTGACTTGCAGAAGCTTTTTGACAATCTTAACGTCCGATTCAGTCTTTCACTTCCAAAGATGACTTGTAGATCTTTGTCTTAGCTTTCCAACCCATACTGAATCGTTCCGTTCCGATAAGCGAGCTGAGAGTTATGCCCACCAGACTGACAGTTGCTTGCTGAAACAGCTTGCTGTTTCTTCGCGGTACAGCTTGATCTTGCAGGCGTCTTTTCTCTTTGATAACATTTGAACTAGCCAATCTGTTGTGAAATATGACTTTAGTATTTTGAGTTGGCTGTTCAATCTCTTTGGAAGCACGCCATTTCGATATCCGAGCTACGAGATATGATCGAAACAATCCGCTCTGCCAGGATTTCAGACTAGGTCCAGCTTGATATTTTCAAGCTACTTCTTTGTAATTCATCAAGCTCTTAATTATGATTTATGAACTGCACACTTGATGAAATATGTTAGCAACACAATAACAAGTTTTGTTAACATCAAAACCAAGATTATTCGGGTTTCCAAAACCCAACAATCTCCCCCTTTTTGATGATCACAAAACTTGAATAAAAAAATGAACATTAAAGCACAATGTTGCATAACAAGAAAAATCATATTTTTTAAACAACATATTTCTCCCCCTTTTTGTGTGAATCAAAAAGGAAGACAAATAAATTTACTCCCCCTCAAGGATTGAGATTAAACTCTCCCCCTTAATTTTAAAATGTTTGAAAATTTGAGCAAGTGAAGGGCAAATGGGGTAGGCTAAAACAAATAAAAAAAATGCAATGCACATTAATTTTTGAACAAAATTAACTCTTTTGATGATACATGTAGCATACTTGGCAACAAATTTTGAATTTCTTGACAAAACTCAACAATGTCCATTTTATCTTTCAGCGGTGGCAGCACACTTAGTCCAACTTTGCAGAATACACTGTATCTTCTCGTGAAGAATTAGGCTGCAAGACCTATACCGTTGCGATCCTCTATGAGTCTAGTTTGCACCACAAAAAACGGTTTGTCATTTGGACATTTGAGCAAGAAGTTATGCCAATTTTCTCAAAGTCGCTGCAAGCTGCCAGAAAAACTAAAATGCTTCGAAAATTGTTAGATAAAATCTCAAAATAAAAATTTTAAACTTAAAATGAGTTTAGAACATATTGAACGAAAATTTGAACATTTAAAATAGATTTTAAAATTATTTTCGTGCAAAATGAATGCAATAAAATTGATTTTTATGATAAAAATTTTCTTACACCATGTTTTGAAAAATTATGCAATGAAAATAATTTCATGCTCATGAGAAAAAATTTTTGAAAATGATTTTAAAAGATATCCACTAAAAAATTGGTTAAAATGCTTTCCAAGAACAACCTGCTCTGATACCACTTGTCAGGATCGATTCAGGGGGTGGGTTGCCATTCCACACCCGAGTTCAACCAACTTGAGCTTCAATAGCTCGTGTTCTTGAATTAATGCACCGAGAGATTATATCGAGTTCGATTACAAAATCGAGCGGAAGACACTCGACATAACCCGCTCTAAAACCGATTAAACATTTGAAAGGCATTTTAAAGATATGCAGTTAAAGTAAATAAACAAGCATTTGTTTATGGAAGTTCGAAGGTGGTGTAATCCTTCTACGTCTCTCCTTCTTCCACCTCATGGAAGGATTCCACTAGAAGACTTTGATTTATACAATCCCGTTGTACAAACCCGATCCAGTTGGGAATGCCCCATCCAACTAGAACTCCTAGCAACTCAACTATGTATGTTCTTTAATGTCTCACATACGAAGACCTCTCATCGGTTGTGATAAATCATCAACCGTTACAATGGTATTCACTCTTCTATTTTGGCTCACAAATACAATGAATAGAGTGAATACAAAGGCACAAATGATCTCCTATCAGATCTGATACAGCAAGGTAAGAGGTGCCAAAGGTTTGGGGAGTGCTATTCATTTAGCAACTTTTGTCTTTGAAGTTCCCCAATTGAATCCCAAGTGGGATTGCTTTGGAAGGCTTGGATTGATCTTCAATCAGCTGTTATTGAGCTTCCAAATCATGTATATATAGCCCCAAGTAATGATATATACGTTAGACACAAGAATATGCCCGTTGGAAAAGGTTCTGCACCATTCCCGAGCTTGCAACGGTCATATTCTGGTTTCTGGGCTCTTCGTATTTCGGACCGGATTGGCCGGATCAGCTTGGGCAGATCAGTCTGGCCGGATCAGCATGGTAGATCAGTCTGGCAGATCAGCATGGGCAGATCAGTCTGGTCCAGATCAGCAAGGGCAGATCAGTCTGGTCCGGATCAGTCTGGTCCGGATCAGTCTGGACAATCAGCTTGATACAAAAACAGATTGATAAACTTGCTCTTCGATCTGTTGCTTGTAACTCTTCATTCTTTGATTTCTGGGCAAAGTGATCCACATGAAAGTTGTAGCCCTTTCTCTTAGCTTTCCACGGAATCAAGAATCGCTCGATTTCGAGTTTGTATGAGATAGTTATGCTCGAAATACAAGGCGATGCTCCTGCTGTCTGTTTGCTGGATGCAGCAGCACATGGCGTGACTTGCAGAAGCTTTTTGACCATCTTAACGTCCAATTCAGTCTTTCACTTCCAAAGATGACTTGTAGATCTTTGTCTTAGCTTTCCAACCCATACTGAATCGTTCCGTTCCGATAAGCGAGCTGAGAGTTATGCCCACCAGACTGACAGTTGCTTGCTGAAACAGCTTGCTGTTTCTTCGCGGTACAGCTCGATCTTGCAGGCGTCTTTTCTCCTTGATAACATTTGAACTAGCCAATCTGTTGTGAAATATGACTTTAGTATTTTGAGTTGGCTGTTCAATCTCTTTGGAAGCACGCCATTTCGATATCCGAGCTACGAGATATGATCGAAACAATCCGCTCTGCCAGGATTTCAGACTAGGTCCAGCTTGATATTTTCAAGCTACTTCTTTGTAATTCATCAAGCTCTTAATTATGATCTATGAACTGCACACTTGATGAAATATGTTAGCAACACAATAACAAGTTTTGTTAACATCAAAACCAAGATTATTCGGGTTTCCAAAACACAACACATGACTTTAACTAAATTTTGCTTAAGCAGCTTTGTTCACTTTTTAAATCTAATTCTTTACTCTTAAGACCATTAATCAAAGTGTCAAGCGTAATGGAATCTCTATCATACTTAATAGCAGATTTGACATCACTATAGATCTCACGTAGCATTTAAAAGCACAATATGAGTATTCTCATCAATGTTTTTAACTACAGTTAACTTATATCTTGACTCAACTTGGTAAACACATCAAGATTCTCATCAACGTCTTTGTTCATGTCAAGCTTGAATCTGAAAAAAATTTCAAGTAAAAACTATTTACTAAGCAAAAGGTTTCCTTATACAGCTCTTCTAATTTTTCCCAAAGAAGTTTAGCATAAGTAAGTTTACCATATTTTCTAAGCACAGAGTCTGATAGATTCAAGATTATGTAGGAGTAAGCAAATTCATCATCTTCAGCTTTCTTAGTAGGGACTATATCATGAGCATAATTACCACCTATAGCTTTAAACATTTTTCTGTTGAATTAAAATTCCTTTCATTTTTTGTTGCCAAATATAAAATTTCGATTGTCTATTAAAAGGTTCCATATTATACCCAGAAATAGAAGCCATCACGCACAGGCAAATAAAGCACACTAAATCACAGGCTAACAAATTACACAAAGTAAGCAGCAGAAGAAGGACCACAGAAAATAGGCACAGATAATGAAAAAATCGAAAGTTTTAGACAATTTAAAATATCAGTGACAATTTAAAATATCAGTGAGCCACACTGAATATCACAGAAAATACAGAATCACATAAATTCCTAGTTTTCAAGCCAATCACTTACAACCCAGAGGCCAACGCTCTGGGGTTTTTCCACCAAAAAGCCAAACCGGATAGAATCTGAACCGCCAAACAGCCGTTGTCCGACCGCCGATGTCCACCCACCAGGCGCGGATAACCGCTCTGATACCACTGTTAGGTTCCTATCCGCCTTGGCATCATCTTGTGTACCTGCAAATTCAAAGACCAGCACAAATACACAAGTACGCAACTATATAATTAATCTCCAAAAGGATATAGGACCGGCTCAGGTCTGTTATTTTTCCAATCTACGTTACTGTGAGGAACCACGATAAAGACCGGAAGGTGTTGACACCACCCCAACCCGCCAGACAGCCGTGACAAAAAACAGACGAGCAAAGAACACGGCCAGCACGTCGCCGGGTAGAACACCCTGAAGAAACCACCGAGAATCTGTCGTTCCACCGGAGCACACAGCAACCAGACAAGGAGCACTCAGCCACGCCTCAGACAGAACCATCCCCAAATGCCCCCAACACTGGACTGCACAAAGCAATCAGACAAGGAACCAGAAACAGCACAAAGCAAGCGAACATGCATCACAAAGCAAGCGAGCACACATGAACCACACCGGGGAAAGGGATGGCAAAAATGGGGCGAGAGTTGAGTGGAGAAGGAGCGCAAATAATGAGCGAGAGTTGGGAGGCGCATGTACTGAGTTTTCACTATGGCCGCCAGATTTTAGGTATAGATAATAAATGTCAAATTAAGCCCTAATGGGCTACCTAAGTTTGGGCTAAGAATTGGGCCATATATCCAACATATATATTAAAAGACTTTTTTCCCCAGACTTAAGGTAGAATTGCCACTAGGGGCTCTCCTCCATGTCTTACTGAATTATTGACTTTTTTCGTTTGTCTCGGTCTTAATCTCATTGAATATCCAAGTAAATAAAGATTGTCAGTGATAAAATAAGTAAGCTTCTTTCGCTGCATTATATTATATATTTGTAAGCTTGTGCATACTTGAAAATATTGATGCTTAATTAAGTATTTAGTTGGATATCAGTGGATGGTGGATATTAGAATTGGAAGAGCTTCCAAAATGGTCTGGCATGCACTTAACATATTGGTGGATATATATAGTGCTTTGCGGTCTTATCCCAAGTCACATAATCTTTATACCGCCCTTCGTGCACTGACGCTCCGGTCTCGAACTGACGCATTGAGTGCTTGTGGCGTTTTAAGACCCACTAAATTTTACTAAGTAGTGCACTGACGCTCCGATCACGATCTGGCGGATTGAGTGAGCGTGCGGTGATTTACGACTAAGTTTTATTGAGTCACGTACTAAGTTTTACTAAGTCATGAACTTAAATGCTATACATTCTTAATTCTCCAAATAATAAGTCATTTTTATCAAATATTAATACTTCATTTTCATTTTTTATTCTCTAATTTTTTGGAGAACAATAATTATCTATGTTAGGAGATCAATCGAATAAAATATTTGAGTTACTGTAAAATAATATAAAAATGATGTAAGTTTGTCAAATAAGATATGTATTAGGTATATTTAATTTTATTTCATCAACATATATAATTTTTTAATACGAGCATCCACACCCGTCCGTGCAACAACATCATGTGATTTGAATAATTTTGTCCGCATCTTTTGTAATTTTGCAAAATTCATCAGACGATGCTGACGCTGGATGCATCACTATGTCCACTACATAAGCGTAGCAGTTTGAGAAGGAGATTTGTTTTTACAATTGACACAAAGTTCTAAATTGACAAGTTTGATATTTTAAAGAATCGCAGACAGCAATTTAAATAAAAAATTTAATATATGTTTATTGTATAATTTTGATACTTTTTAATTTTATTCCTCAAGTTAATATAAAATATGCATATTGTTTTTTTTATGTTTGTACATGCACTCCAGAATAAATTGTATCCCGCTAGATTAAAAGTTTGTGGTTACGCTCATGCTCATCATTACTTGGGGCTATATATACATGATTTGGAAGCTCAATAACAGCTGATTGAATATCAATCCAAGCCTTCCAAAGCAAACCCACTTGGGATTCAATTGGGGAACTTCAAAGACAAAAACTGCTAAATGGAGAGCACTCCCCAAACCTTTGGCACCTCTTACCTTGCTGTATTAGATTCATTATGGAATCATTTGTGCCTTTGTATTCATTCTATTCATTGTATTTGTGAGCTAAAATAGAAGAGTGAATTACATTGTAACAGTTGGTGATTCATCACAACTGGATGAGAGGTCTTTGTATGTGAGACATTAAAGAACATATATAGTTGAGTTGCTAGAAGTTCTAGTTGGATGGGGAATGCCAACTGGATCGGGTTTGTACAAAGAGTTGTATAAATCAAAGTCTTCTATGTATCCTTCCATGAGATGGAAGAATGGGAGACGTAGAAGCGATGTGCTTCGAACTTCCAGAAGCAAATGCTTGTGTTATTTACTTTGCTGCATTTATTTATCTAACTGTTTTTACATACTTTATTGCATATCTTTAAAATGTCTTCAAATGATTAATCGATTTTAGAGTGGGTTATGTCGAGTGTCTTCCGCTCGGTTTTGTAACCGAACTCGATATAATCTCTCGGTGCAATTATTTCAAGAACACGAGCTATTGAAGCTCAAGTTGGTTGAACTCGGGTGTGGAATGACAACCTACCCTCGGAATCGATGCTAACAGTTTTAAACCCTGTTAATCTTTTCACGTGAGACCCTGATCGAACAATAAATTTGTACCTGACGATTTTAAATATTTTCGATATGGTATCTGAGATTCAGATTCAGGTTTTATGTTAGCATCATTATTTTTGCGCCTTGACAACAACCTTTGTCCATTTTCTGCTTTGAAAATCGAATCACATCGACAGCTTCTTCTGCATTTCATTAGCTGAAATATTGGACCCCACGACCCCAGCTCATCTCGTCCGTCCCGTCTGCAGCACTGAAATTTCCGTGGACTTTGGTGTATTAACTGAAAAAGGAAATTCTTTGGTGCAATCTATACATAATGTGTATATGTGTTGATCTTTGGGTGCACTTGATGCACCCAAGAAATTTCCTTAACTTAACAAGGTACACGTCTTGTCATGTCGCCATGTTTACAAAAATGGTCGCGGAACGACCGGGAGGAACTGTGACGCAGCTACCGTGGTAAAGTTTCATTCTATAACGGATGTTTAACTATAACGACGATTTCACGACCGTTCCAAGAAATGTCAATAGAACCGGAACAACAGTTGCATAATATTTAAATTTTTTCAAATTTTTTTGATTTTTTCATTAATAATTTGTCAAAATTATTTAATTACTTTTTTTTAATTTAAAAAAAACTATGGGGCAAGAAATGTCAATAGAACTAGAACAACAGCCTCCATGATCGTGTCGGCAAACCATGAAGCCACCTCTGACTATAATGAGTTGGGGAAAAAAATCGGTCCATTTAGAATTTTTCTAGCAGAAAAATGGTGACAACAGATGTTCAACCAAGAGTCAAACATGTAATTTTTCTATCCCTTAGTGTTGATTGCTCTTGGAATCCAAGAAAAATATTGGAACTATGTGGGCCGACTCAAATTATAGATTATGATAAGAAATTTTTATTTCAAATTCTGTCAAATGGTGGCAACTCAACCATTGGTGGTTGGAGGATCCAAGGAAATTTATTTGCGAGATTTGTTCGGTGGGAATTAAAATAATTTGTTTCTGACTCAAAGGGGCCCTTAATTTTTAGTTCTTTGGACAAGGAATCTTTAGTCATTAGGATAGCATATCCAAACACACTCAAAAGTCATAAATAATTTCCGAATAATGTTTAAGCCTCACAAATACAGAAATCTAGAAAATCAGTCTATTACACTTCATAAACAGAAATAATGCCTTTTAGGTCAACTCGAAATGCAGCAGCGAAAAAAAAAAATACATAATTGAAGGTCTTCAAGAATAGTGGGAAATTCATGGCGGTGTATTGGTCGAATCCTACCAGCCCCAAAACTTCTCATGTTCTTCAGTTTCGTTCTCGTGCACAATCCTTAATCTCATTTTCGTTCTCAAATGGTAGGGGTCGAGTGGGAGAGCAAGTTCATATCAGAAAATATATACATGCTCATATCGGTTCAGACAACATATGTAAAAAATATTAAACTAAAAAACTACAGGGCAAAAAAAAATTTAGAGGGACAAAATATAATTTTTGAAATGCAGGGTAAAATATAATTTTTTTTCAAGAAAAATTAGGTTATAAATTTTTTTTTTTTTGCAATGGTGGGCACTTGCCCCGGTGACCACATGTAGCTCCGCCCTTGGCGAATGCCTCCAAAACCTGATCTTGCCTTAGCTATAAGCTATGAAACATGAGGGTGGGTGGGTGAGTATATAGAGTTTAGTGTGCTCAAATTTGAAAGAATAACTCGGGCTATATAGGAGCTGAAACTCAACTGGTAACTTTCATCTTATGACATCAACTGGTATAATCATATCCTCAACTTATTCTAACAGGGAAAATCAACAAAATATACACGTTAATATTTGGAAAGGTTTCCAATACGGTATTCTTTTAGTTAACCTTTACGACTGGCAACTTTCATGACAGCTCAAAAATTTGCTGGTATAAAACATTGAAATGCACCACGGGAGCTTTCGTATATGAATTTAGATTCCTGAACACTGCAAATTTTTCAGCTCTGCCTGGGGTGGGTCCTAGGAGCAACATCACTTAAAACCAAGTCTCCTAGAAGTTCTATGGCATTAAAACACAACCCCATTTGCACAACCTACAGATAATTCTATCCAAAGATGTTGGCTGAAGAACATAGTTATCATCAAACATTTCGTTTAATAAACTAAGAGCCTCCATTAATATCTTAGTAGCTAATCAACCCGTGAATGATTATCTCGTACGAACCTTTTCTTTCTCATTCCATTCATCCTCTATTTTATTCTGCATACATAATAAACAATTGATGTACAGATTGTAAGTATAGTTATCGGGGATCAACCCTAAACGAAGCAATTCATCAAACACTTTATCCGTCATCAAGAAATCCCTTCCTAGATCAAGCCAGAGAGTATCAACTTGTGACACACAATATCAGGATTGAGTTCGTTCATTTTCATCTGTTTCAACACTCCCAAATCATCAATACTCTCACCCCATTTTCACCAAAATCCTAATTAAATTATAAAAATCAACCCTTCTTGGTTGAAACCCTAATATTTCCAAATCCTCCAAAAATCCCATGACTTCACCAATGTTACTATCCATCTTCTTGCACAACGTTGCAAACTCAAAGAACAAATCTTTTGATCTGCAATAAATCCCTCCTCCACCATATATTTCAACATCTCGAGAGCTTCACTAATACTCCCTATTCCGCAAAGGGCTCTAATCAGAATCTTATAACTGGAATCCTCAATTCTAATATTCATAACCTAAGGTTTTACCCAGATTTGAGGAACAACTTCAAGTCCCTTTTTCACTACAAATAACTGAAAGCTAGGCATTCAAAGCTTCCACAGAAGGCTCAGTTGGAATAATTTTCATTGTTGAGAGTCGTTTTCTAGAATAATCTTTGGAATATTGAATGTCATTTAGAAGTTTGAACAAACTAGTGAAAGACTAGAGTTAACCTGCATTGGAAACTGAAAGATATAATTGCATGAATATGGTACTTGTTATCTGAAATATAAAAAAAATACAATTAAGAGCAAAAGTTCTCTTTAATCTTCCATAGTACAATGCGGGGTATATGGATTTGATTATCCCTTGCTTAATGTAGCGAAGTGCAGTACAATCCTTCTTTTGATTTTCCTTGAACTTCTTCTTGCATTTTCAGGAGGCTCGGCGTAAGAATCCTTGATGATATGCCAAAGATCATGAGAAATGAAGAAATCTCTCATTTCAATCATCCAAAAATCATTTCAACCATCCAAAAATCGTAATGTTCGCCTTTAAAAATTGGTACTTCTCTTGGAAAATACTTGAACACAGTTAGACTTGAAGCCATATTTATGTTTCAATCTTTGGACAACAAGATAACTGAAACCAAATGTGTTCTGTCGATGAACAAGAAGAAGGGGAGCAACAACAAAAATAAGGCTAAAGTTATTGCATCATTTGCGACAAAACCAATCACAATTCGAGGGATTGTCGTTTCAAATTACAAAATGTCACATTCCGAACCATTCTCGAAGAGATTGCTAGTTTCAAAAAAAGAATAATTGAGTTTGAGCAAGTTCGTGATAGAAGAAAAATAAAGGAAGAATGAAGATGAAGTTACGAAGGCAAAAATAGAGGCAATGTTTTTTATTGTTCCAGTTTGATTCTTGATTTACATACAGTGTTGCTTTTATAGGCAATATTGTTACATTAGAAAGGAGATGCTCAACATTTAATATAGAATATGCATGTCAAATTCAAACCTATAACTTTTGACTTATGCTTAAGTTTGTTATTGTTATAACAAACTTGATTAATGCACTAAATGTTATAACTTGTGCATCATGGTGTGTGGTTCCATAAATCATAGAAGACAAAAACTTGAATAAAATATTACAAATTAATATTTTACTCCCCTAGTTAATTTGTAATGCATATGTAACTCTTGAAGTGCTCCAATTTCTCTCAAGATACTGGCTTTATAAATGGATCTATTATCTGTTATTCAGTGTTAACGAAAGTCAACTAAATTTCACCATTTTTGACAATATTTCTAATGAAATGGTGACGAATTTCTATATGTTTTGACCGTACATGAAAAAAGGTTTTTTTTGTCAATAGCAGACAAGTTATCACAAAATATTTTGTAGTACTTTATGGATCATGTTGTAACTTCTAAGTATTCTTCGTAGTGAGATTTTTTCACAAGCAGTATCAGTGACATTGTATTTTGCTTCTGCGGATGAAAGTGCAATTGTCTTCTATTTTTTAGAAGACCAAGAAATTAGTTTTGAAACAATACCGAATATATCCAGATGTGCTTTTCATGTCATCAATCAATCGTGCCCAATCACTATCAGTATAGCAAATTAGGCTATTATCACTTTATTTAACATATTTTATACCGTTATTTTTTGCTCTTGCAAATACAGACATATTCATTTGGCAGCGATGATTTTGACTTAGGTCGTTCATAAATCTAGATATCATGTTTACTGAATGAAAAATCTCTGGTCTGGTGTAAGTGGGGTATATTAATAAACCCATTAGACTTTGATAAATTGTTGTGTTGGCCTTCTTTGCTCTATCGTTCTGCTGTAATTTTTCATTTAAAACCATTGGAGTCGTGATAGGATTACACATTGATATATTAACTTTTTTTGAGCAAATCTTCTGTATATATTTCCTGATAAATAAAGATTTCTTCATTTTTTGTTACGCTTGTGATCGCAATTTATTTAAACAATAAAATTCCACTGTAGCGCGATTATACCACAAGTGCACGGTTGTCAAGTTTTCGTATAGTATTTGAAGAACAGGTTGTCGAACCCATGTGGACTAGAAGTAAATACCAAATTCCTTCAGTTTACCTATATTTAACCTCTGAATATTGAAAACTATAGTAAATTAACCAAGAACAATATCTACATCAACAAACAATAAAGAGTGAATAAAATCAATAGAGACAATTATCAAAACTTTGGTTCACCCAGGTAATCCCTCATAATTCTTTTATTAGTTAAGATTTAAAATTCATACATTCTAAGGTGACTAGTTTTCCTAATGCATTCGTTATACTATGGTCAAGCTATAACAAGTCTAATATTAACATCGCAATAAGTCATTCACATATCCTTATTGAACAATTAATATCGCATGACAATTTGTGAAAACTACTAGCCTTCGATTTTGAAAAATCTATTGCTATCACATGTGTGCTAGATTTTATTTGGTCAGTTTCAATGTAAAGCTCACGGCCTAATTTATTATGGCGTATTGCAATATCGTATGGTCAACATCAATTGCAATGTATATAATCATTCAAAGGTAGCCAAACCCTAAAAAGCATGAAGAACACTAAATTATGCACATAGAATTGTAATTATCAATCAAAACCATTAATTAAACTATGGGTTCTGTGATGCCTGAAAAAGCCGTATAAACTATATTGATAATTATGACGTAAGCATGGGGTCCTATTGAATAGTCGATGGATAATATACCCATAATAAATTATTTATTGTAATATAATTTAATATTTTGGAGATAACTTTTTATTATGATGTCGAAATTAGACGATTCAATAGGTCACGTTAACATAAAAGAAAGAGCTACAACTTTAATGTTGACAAGATTAGCTAAAAACGTAGTTAGATAAGGCAAAAGGCAGCGACAAGAAACGTATTTATCTGCATCGTAATGCATATCAATTTAATATTTAATAATAAATATAATATCATATTATATACAATGTGAGAGTCATGAACTTGAATTCATTCTCCAGAAAATCGTGAAAGCAACCAGCGAAAGAGCTTAGGGTTTAGAAATTTCAAAATAAAATTATTACGTCTGATTTGGTCGAGCTCTGGTCAATAAATTACGTATTCGGAATCAGCGAGGTAAGAGCTACAGACTCTAATATTTCATTTTTGGTGTTAGTTTTTATTTAGCCAATTTATATAATGGTGGTTAAAAATGGTGTATTATTGCTTGTTATCGAATGCTGAATACACCGGTACGCTTTGTTGTAGTCGAAATGACTAAATTATTGCGTTTTGAATTTTTGAATAATTAACAAATTTTGATATTTTGGGGGAAATAATTCTAAATGAATTATTGTTGCGTAGTAACTATACCGGCATGTATAATTCCAAGTGAAAAGTGTAAATGATGTAGTTTCATAATTTGGATGACTTTATTATTAATCGAGGCTATTTAAAATGTGATTAGAGACTGTATTTATATGTTGATATTATGTTATGGGCTAATATTGAGTTGTAAATTGCTATAGATACTTGAGGAGCCTCGGGACATCAGGAATAGTCTAATCGTAATTATCAACAATCCGATACGTGTTGACGTACGAGCATGTATTGATATTGATATTAATGTTGATTTTGATATATCGATGATTGTAAATGAACAATGATGTTGAGGGTCACTGGAATGAGCGACGTGTTATTATTATTATTGTTGTTGATTGTGTCGCGGTAGTAAGGAACGAAGATGGGGTATAGTAGGCTTGGTGTTGCCACTACATCGATTATATATAATGGGTCGCGATGATGATGTGACGATGGGGTATATTAGGTATGATGTTGCCACTATATCGATTATATATGATGGGTCGCGATGATGATGCGATGATGGGGTATAGTAGGCTTGATGTTGCCACTATATCGCTTAAATGTGATGGGTCGCGATGATGATGCGACGATGGGGTTTAGTGGCTCGGTGTTGTCATTATATCGATTATATATAACATGGGTCACGATGATATGCGACGATGTGGTATAGGGGCTCGGTGTTGCCACTATATCGATTTGTATATCGGATGAGATATGGTTGATGTGATGATTGATGGTTTCGATTTGATGTTGGGAGATTGAGTTACAGAAACAGTCAGGGAATTCTCGTATTATGATTGATTTCATGGAGTATTTCTGTTATGTTTCAGTATTTTTATACTGTTAATAATCTATGTTTATGATTATGTTGTTATTATTGTGGATGTGTGCTCACCCATTTTTGGGGGCTGTTTCTGTTGAAATATGTGACATGCCTTAGACGTTAGAGTTGGGGGCAGTACTAGGAGTTGTCGTGTTGATTCGTAGGAGTCAGCTGTTATGAAATAATATTCTGTTTTAAAATGGTTGCGGCTCGTTGTGAGCTGGTCTATATTGTATGTAAATATTGAATTTTATTCTCTTGTGTTGGTGCATGTAAAAAGATCGTATTTAGTTTAAGTAGACGTCATTTGCAGTTACGGGTTTGTATATTTGTATATACATATGTTGTTTGTGGTATTGTTGGGAGGCTCAATTACGGGTAGATTATGCCAAAAAATTTATACAAATGACGTCATTGTCTGTCTGTTTACGTGGCGATGTGTGGGGTGCTACACAAACCCCTAGTCTTGATAAACCTAGCCAACAAATCAAATAATAATGTAAAAACATGTATTGCAACAAATTAAACATCCAAAATCTGAAAATAATGAAGAACAGAGCTTAGAAATACGAAATAACACAAGGTATGACTCCTTGCTTTGTTGCGTCGTCATGTCTCTCCCGATGTATCTTGTTCTTGAATGGCTTGAAGATGTGAGATGGAGGAGGCTATTATTCTAGGTTAAAATCTGATCAAAATCCCTTCTTTACGCCCAAGTTGGTATATTTATAGTGGATGAGGAAATAAATTTTCTTGTGAACTTCAAACTCTTCAAAATCTATTTTTTTCGGAAATTCATGTTAACTGATCGATCGACAGCTTCGACCAAGAGATTGGTCGAGGCTTAAAATTTTGCTCAACCTACGGCCTTGACCGATCAATCGATCCTGAGAATCGATCGATCGGTCCTGAGAATCGATCGATCGGTCGGAGAAATCTTTCCGACTTCGATCTTTTGGTGCATCTTCGGCCGCTTAGCTCGTTTGAGTCCTTTTCATCATTTTTAGATCATTTCCTCCACTTACATGCACTTGGACCTAGATTCCTGAAATCAACAAATATATACCAAAATGCGTAAAAACATCCAAGAATCAATACGAAAATCATTAAAATCATAGCAAAATAAGTGTAAAAATAAGTCTTATCATCTTGAATACCGAGAAAATATTTCACAAGTCTCAGATCCTTCATTTCACATTCTTTCATCATGCCCTTTTTGAATTCTTCTAGCATCACAGGGTTAGTGACAGTCTATATTCATCAACATAAAGACGCACTATCAAAAAAATCATGTGTACCTCCCTTTCTGACATAAAGTGGTGGCTTATTCGGGCTTCGATGGAATCCATTTTTGGTAAAATAATTATCAATTTTAATGTTCCAAGCACGATGTGCTTGTTTCATGCCATAAAGAGCTTTGTGGAGGCAGTATACCATATTTTTTTGTCTTTTACTACTCTACGTAGACTTCTTCCTGCAACTCTCCATTTAGAAAAGCTGATTTGACATCAAGTTGTAGACTGATAGTTCTTTTTGTGCAACAATAAGTATAGTTCGAATAATTTACATTCTTGCGATATGTTCAAATGTTTCATTAAAGTCAATCCATGCTGTTGTGAATAGCATTTTGCAACAAGTCGGGCTTTGTGTTTTTTAACCGATCTGTCTTTATTAAATTTCGTTTTATAAGTCCATTTTAATCCGACCACATCTTTATTTTTATATGGATCAACCAAGATCCAAGTTGAGTTTTCTTGAATAGTGGACAGCTCATCCATGGCTTTTTGCTATCCATAGTCACCTCAAAATTCTATGGTTCACAAGAAAAAATACAATATTTGATAGATCATAAATTTCTCTTAATAAACGTGCCTTTCTTACCAGGGATTCTGAATCAGAATCTCAGTCTAATAAATTTTGGTTGTGTACCAGATCTACTGAAGAATTTGCATCAGAATCTTCTTTTTATTTTGAGTCGACTGGATTTTTATTTTCATATTACATTTGTTATACTATGGTCAAGCTATAACAAGTCTAATATTAATGTTACAATAAACCATTCTCGTATTCTTATTGAACGATTAATACCCCATACGATTTGTGAAAACTACTAGCCTTCGATTTTGGTAAATCTATTGTTATCACACGTGTGCTATATTTTACTTGGTCTATCTCAATCTAAAACCCACGACCTAATTTACTATGTCGTATCTTAATATTGTATGGTCAAGTCAATTACGATTACCAAATTCATGCAAAAGGTAGCTAATCTTTTGAAAGCACTAAATACGTAAATTATGTGCAAAAATTATAAGAATTAAATAAAAAACTAATATTAAAATCATGGGTTCAAACATGGGATCCCATAGTCTTGATAAACAAGCCTAGCCAACAATCGTCATCAAATAATAATGCATAATGTTTTGCAACAATTTAACATAAAAATATAAGAATAAAAAGTAAACAAGTCTAGAAATACGAATAAACGGGGTTTTGACTCCGTGCATTGCTCCGTAGTTCTCTCTCTTGCGTTGCTCTTGCTCTTCAATGGCTTATGATGTTTTTGTGTGGATGAAAATGAGGGAGGCTGCTTCTAGGTCTGAAATAAAGTGCCAAAAGTCTAGATTTTCGTGTATAAAGTCCCTTATATAGTGGATGAGTTGTATGGAAGTGTCCTTGTTGGACTCAAACTCTAAAAGAATTTTTTTTTTTTTCAGAAATCTTCGCCGGGCGATCGATCGAGTAAGGCCTCACGATCGATCGTGCATCAGTCAATTTTGTTGGTCAGAACCCTGCCAAGCCTGCTCGATCGAGGAAAGCCTCGCAATCGATCAGTACTTTGAATTTCCAAGTTTGTGATTTGTTTCTTCATTCCTTTTACATGTTGACTCGGTTTGGTCCTTTTTCATCATTTTGGCTCATTTCCTCCACTTCTATTAACTTTCACCTAGATTTCTGAAATCAACAAATATATACCAAAAAACGTAAAACCATCCAGGAATCGACACAAAAATCATTACAAATCAAAGCAAAATAAGTGTAAAACGGCCAGCTCCTCAAACTTAAACTTGATCGTCCTCGACCAAGTAGTAAGATCAAAATATAGAGTCCATCCTTAATACTTTAAAAGAACTAACTTAGCAACTCAAATGTAATGCTCAGAAATCCCACTAACACACCAACAATAGTCAATCCAACAATTAACAAGAAGTGTTTTCTCCAAAGCCAAGCCATCGCAAAATCGAAACGTGCGTGTGTGTTATTGTCAATCTTGAGTTTCATACCATATCTTCAAGATCAAAGTCAACATTTAATACGGACGATGCATGTCAAATTATAACCTACAAATTTTGATTTATGCTTAAGTTTGTTATAACAAACTTGACTAATGCACTAAATGACATAGCTTGTGAATCATTGTGTTTGGTGCAATAAATCATAGCAGACAATGCTTGAATAAAATATTATAAATTAATATTTTACAAAAGACAAGAAAATGAGCAATCAGATATTCTTAAAGGATGAGACTGAAGATTTGTTGTTCTACACATGAAGGACAAACTAAACCCTATGACGTATGGTATATCGACAGGTAAACCCTATGATGTATGGTATATCGACAGTGGTTGTAGTAACCACATAACTAGCAAATTCAGCAGTTTTGTGGAGATCGACAAAAATTTCTCAAATTTCTCCACATAAGGGAAACTTGGTGAAAGACACAATCAAAAATTTACACAAAACAAGGTTCCAAAAAGCTTATTCCCAATGATTTTATGTGCCTAATCTTGCTCAAATTCTGTGAAGTGTCGGTTAGCTTATTCGAAAAGGTTACTCGATATATTTTGATGATGATGTCTACACAATTATTGGCAAGAAAAGAAACTTCACTATGGTGAAAATTCAAATGGGCGAAAATAAAGTTTTCCGTCTCATTATGCCGGTTGAAAAAATGATATTCCAAAATCATAAAATTCAAATTATTTTTTGCAACCATCATTCACTCATAGCCTTGAGTCAAAACCAAGACTAGAAAAAGAAGAATCAATCAACGAAGTAGTGGAGTCAGAATCTCAGGTCAAAAAGTTTCAATCTTTGAAAAGATTATGACACTAACAATGTTGTCTCGATCTCTTGTGAACCTCGATTTTACAAAAAAAACAAAAACAAAAAGGATACTAATTTTTTACAAGCAAGGGAGAAAAGATCCTCGCTGAAATGAAGAAAGGGAATAGCACATTTCATTTGAAGAAAAATCATATCAGAAAAGTATGAATGAAGATAGGCCTACAGATCAAAGTGGCATTTGAGTAGCAGAGGTTAAAATCAAGAGTTTGTTGGAAGATGCTGCAAGCGAAAACATTCCTAATGTACCTGCAGAAGAGAGAGAAAGAATTAGTTGGGAAGAAACTTGTATAGTGTGATCAATTCTTACCTGAGAATGATGTATAGTTTTCTTTGTATTCTTTCTAGTATATATATATTGGTAGAGATGATTGTAATTTTTAATTCTGAATTTTCAAAGTATCAATACGGAAAATTACTCAAACTCTCTGATCTTCATTTCTTCTTTACGTCGTTCATAATGATGAACTCGTCAATAAAGCACACATTCAATTTCTCATATTTTAATATGGTATCATAGCACAAATCAAGTGACACCACTTGATCTTGTGTTAATCATCTATCTATTTTTTTTTTTTCTTTAATGGCTGGGGAAGATTCTACATCATCATCTCTCTTAGCTGGTGTTCGATCTTACGCCACATCCACTGAGGACCCACATCGAGTGACACCACCAATACTGTTACGATTTCTCCTCCTTTAACAGATCCAAACTACATCACTTGGAATAGAGCACTTACTCTTGTTGTTTCCATCAAAAATAATTTCTCGATGGCAGCATCAAGACTCCTGATATCGGTGAACATATACATTCCTTAACATTATTCTTTCTTGGATTTTGAACTCCGTTTCTATGGAAATTGGATCCAACATCCTACACATTAACTCTGCTAAAGAGGTACATGGTGGATTTCATGTTCGTTTCTCTCAACCAGATGATATTCGAATTTATCATCTCCAACAACAACTTACCGTTTTAGTTCAAGGGCATATGTCTGTAAATGAATATTTACTAGATTGACTGCTTTATGGGAAGATCTGCGTAGTTGTAGACCCCTTCCTTGCCGCACATGTGGTCTTTGCACTTGTAGTGCACTTCGTTCTGTTGGAGATGTTAAAACATCAGATTGCATTTTCAAATTTCTGATGGGGCTCCGTGATTCATACGAAGGCATCAAGGGACAAATCATGTTAATGAATCCAACACCATCATAGATCAAACTTTTGCTATGGTGCTGCAAGAAGAGAGACAACGTCAAGTTAAAGCCAATTCATCCTCAATCATGGAGTCCTCGGCAATGGCTGTATTTCACAACAATCAGAATTTGAATTCTTCCAAGAAAGCAAAACTCACATGTGACGACTGTGGGAAGCCATGGCATACCCGAGAGAATTGCTTCTGTCTTACTGGGTTTCCTGCAAATTCAAATTCGCTAAATCGAGGCCCGATCCATCTAACAAAAACCGCTCTAAATCTTATTCCTCTGTCAATAGTGTCATTTTGCAGGAATTCCCAAATGCCAATGAGAATGCTCCTCTCTCCATCACTCAGGATCAGCTTCAAAGACTCATGATATCCCACAATCTTCATCCAACTCAACCCCTCCTTCGACCACTACTCATCACTCCAACATGGCAGGTATATCATCATCTACCTTCTCCACATTATCACCACAACATACACTTGATACTTGTTCTTGGATCATCGATATCGGAGCCACGAATCATATGATATGTTCCCCCACTCTCTTTACATCGCAACATTGCATCATGATACATATGTTCATCTCCCTACTGGTTCTCGAGTTAAAGCCACGCATAGAGGTACTGTTTGCATAACAGACCATCTTACCTTGACCAAAGTTCTATGTGTACCATCTTACCTTGACCAACGTTCTCAGTGTACCATCATTCTCCTTCAATCTTATTTATGTGAGTCGAATAACAAAATCTCCATCAATTCCTCTCACTTTTCTGATTGATCTTGGCTACATACAGGACCTTCCTTCCGGGATGACAATTGGATTAGCTAAGTCCCACAATGGACTCGCTTACAACTCAATCATCAGGCTAAGACCACCTACTCTCCTTCATTGTTGTCATCCTCTGTCTCACACGCCAACCAAATCATGACTCAAGACTCTTATATCTGGCATCTTTGATTAGGACATCTTTCCAATCAAAGAATGAAATTACTTCAAGCTTACGATACAAGTATTACTTGTTTTAATTTTCCAGAATATTTTGATGTTTGTCGAAGGGCTAAACAAAAGAAATGTTCATTTCCTCACAGTACAAGTATTTCATCTCAGCCTTTTGCTTTAATTCATAGATATATTTGGGGTCCTTATTCACAACCGACTTCGAATGAGCATCAATATTTCCTTACTATAGTTGATGATTATACTAGGATAACTTGGGTTTACTTGATTAAATTAAAATCCGATGCCCGTATCATTTTACAAAACTTTGTCATCGTGATTCAAACCCAATTCAACTCATAGATAAAGCAAATCCGAACAGATAATGGACTTGAGTTTCAAATAACTGACTTCTATCATTCACATGGGATTTTACATCAAAAGTCGTATGTTTACACCCCACAACAAAATAGAATTGTAGAAAGAAAGCATCAACATCTTCTTAATGTTGCTTGGGCCCTCCTATTTCAAGCTTCCTTGCCTTTAAAATTTTGGGGAGATGCCACATTGACAACAACATATCTAATAAATCGAACCCCTACTCCTCTTCTCCATAATAAAACTCCACGTGAAATGTTACATGGTTCTGCCCCTCTATACTCCCATTGCATGTAGTTGGTTCGTTATGCTATATATCTACACTTAAACACCAACGAACGAAATTCGATTCTCGAGCACACCAATGTATCTTCCTTGGCTGTCCTACTGGGGTCAAAGGGTACAAGGTCTATGATTTGGATACACAACAAATTCACATGTCCAGAGAGTTGTATTCTTTGAGCATGTGTTTCCTTCGTCCAAACATCATCTTCTGATATACCAGCTACTTCACCACCTGATTCAACTCATGACAAACTTCGATGTTCCTTCTTATCCCATGCCATTTCAACCACAAGCACTCTCTCCATCACTTCTTCCACCTCAACCTTCACCTACTCTGCATATTCCCTCATCTCTTGCTCCTCTCGATACTGAAATCACTGATGCACCTATCTTTGGTCCAAATTCAACACCCATACGTTGTTCTGATGGTCTTCAAAATCCTCCTACTTACCTTCAAGATTGCCATTGCAATTTGCTTACTACTTCTCTATCTATTCAATCTTCCATTTCCTTTCCCCTTCACAATTATTTCATACATACATCTTTCCCATAATCACATAGCTTATGCTCTTGCCCACTCTATTCACAAAGAACCCTCTACTTATGAGGAAACTATACAATCTCATCATTAAAGAGAAGCCATAATTTCAGACTTGATGCCTTGCAAGCCAATGAGACTTGGTCCATCACCTGGATTCCAGCCAAAATGGGGAGTATCAACCGAACACATACACCCTTGTAAGCAAAATGCAGAAATCTCTCTATGGCTTGAAGCAAGCATCGCGGCAATGAAATTCTAAGTTCAAAGCATCACTTTTGTTTATCGGTTTTCAACAATCAAGCTCAAACTATTCACTATTCACAAGGAAAGATGAATCAGGTTTTATAATTCTTCTAGTTTATGTTGATGATATCTTAATGGCATATGGTAGTTTACATGTTATAGATTCTGTGAAGAAGTATTTACATAGCCAACTCAAATTTTGAGACTTCGGAATTTTAAAGTATTTTCTCGGATTAGAAGTTGCAAAGATCATCAAAAGGAATTTACATCTGTCAACGAAAATATGCATTAGAAATTCTCGAAGATGCTGTCTTGCTTGGCTGTAAAATCTCTACCACTCCCATTGAGCAAAATCACAGATTATCAAGTTTATCTCAAGAATACTTGACAGATGTTTCATGTTTATCTCATTAATAAACCTGGGAAAGAACATCTTGTAGTAGCACACATGATTTTAAAATATCTGAAGGGTTCGATCGGGAAGGGTCTTTTCTATCCATCTACTTCTTCTTTGGAACACAAAGCTTTCAGTGACTCGGATTGGGCATCTTGCCTGGATACAAGACGATCAATCACGAGGTTTTGTGTGTTTCTTGGTAACTCCTTGATTAGTTGGAAATCCAAGAAACAAAACATCATTTCAAGATCCTCCGCTGAGGCGGAATACATAGCATTGGCACATACAACTTCACCGGTCATTTTGTTACAAAAGTTGCTAATAGATTAAATTTACATAGTTCAAAAGCAGTACCAATGTTCTGCGATAATCAATCAGCCATAAACTTGATGAAGAATCCAATATTTCATTATTGCACTAAACATATAGAACTAGACTGTCATTTTGTTAGAGTAAATGTTTTGGCTGGAAACAACAATACGTTGTACATCCCTTCTAAACACCAGCTAGCCGACATCTCCACCAAAGCGTTGAGAGGTCCAGCATTTACATTCTTGATGTCCAAGGTGAGCATGATGAATATATATGCTCATCTTGAGGGGGAGTATTAGAAAAGTATGAATGAATATAGGCCTACAGATCAAAGTGGCATTCGAGTAATAGAGGATAAAACCAAGAGTTCGTTGGAAGATGCTGCAAGCGTGAACAATTCTTTATGTACATATAGGAGAGAGAGAGAGAGAAAGAATTAATTAGGAAGAAACTTGTAGTGTGATCAATTCTCACGTGAGAATGATGTATAATTTTCCTTGTATTCTTTCTAGTATATATATTTGTATATAGATTGTAATTTTTAATTCTGAATTTTCAAAGTATCAATACAGAAAATTCCCCAAACTCTCTGGTCTTCATTTCTTATTTATGTCGTTCATAATTATGAACTCATCAATGAAGAACTCATTCAATTTCTCAAATTTTAACAAATCAAAAGACAAAATATGCAGTTAATTCAAAGGAAGAAAGATTGATAAATTGTAAAGGAATATGCTCAACAAAGTGACATTGATGTCAATGAACCATAATGAAGTCAATCCATCGGCTCCAAAAAAGTTGCATCGATTGAAAATTACAAATTAAGGGGAGTGTTAGAACAATTTGTATTTTTCAAGAGACATTATAATCTTTGAAATATTGAATGACATCTATGAAGTTTGAACAAGCAGTTTGTGGTCAAAGACTAGAGTTAATACGCATTGGAAAGTGTTAAATATAATTGAATAAATATGGCACTTGTAATCCCGAAAAAAAAAATCAATCAAATATAAAAAATAATAAAATTAAGAGCAAAGTGTCACGACCCGCAGTGTTGCACCCAATCTTGCCGGCTAAGCATTACGGAGGTTCAAATTCATTTCTTTCCAACTGGGGGCAAGATTGTAATTTCACATAGTGTTGGGGCTTTGGGACATTCCGGAAGCTCCTGAAAGCTTGAAGAACACTTTGGAGCAACCCGGAAGACTCTTGACTTCACTTGCACATTCTTTTGGATTCTAGAATCTTGTGGAGCATACATAGGACATTATAGAAGCATGTAGATGTTCTAGAATCTTGTACATAGAACATGGTAGAAACATGTAGAATGGAAGAAGATCCTAGAAGGTATTTCCCAACCATTAGATCAAATTGATCACCACCATCCATTGAGGAGGTGGACATGTATATATAGGATGTAGGAGTTCATTTGTAAGCATCCAAGTTTCAAGCATTCAAGTAATACAAAGCATTCTCCACAACTCTCTTTGTGTTCTTTCTCTTTCTAGCACTTTAGCAACCAACTTGGGAGAAAGGCTGACTTGCTAGCAACGCGGGGTTACTAGTCAAGTGCCGCACGGGTTCGAGAAAATCTGGGTGAAACTCTCATCCCGTGACAAGTGGTATCAGAGCCTAGGTCGGCTCTTAAAGCTTCCGCACTCAAGGTTGTTCGTTGGTGTTTGCTAGAAGAAAGAATGTCGGACTCAGGGGTGGTCCAACAACCCGAGAAGCCAGAGAAGGCACCGAGGAAGGGCCGAGGTCAGTCAAGGGAACCCTCGGTCGACTTTATGGGTGGCATGGAAAGTCGGATGATCCGACTGGAGCAATACATGGCGGATCAATCCCAAGCCTTCGAGGATGTGGCCGAGAGGGTTCGGGAACTTGAAGAGAACACCTCGGGGGAGGAGTTTCAAGGCCAGGTACTCCAACAAATTAACTCATTCAATTTTGATGTGAAGAATCAATTTGATGAATTTAGGGGCATGGTAGAGGCCTTGCAAGAAGAGTTCAAAACTCTCAAGGCCGACATGGTGCTATGTAAGCGGGCAATGGCCAACGCAGGGGATCATGTGGCCACAGCACCAACGCGGATCGATGTTCCAAGGCCAAAACCATACAATGGGGATCGAAATGCCAAGGAACTCGATAACTTTTTGTGGAACTTGGAGCAATACTTTGCTGCCTCGAATGTGCGGGACAACGAGGCTAAGATTCGCACGGCGCCTCTATTCTTGGCCGACACTGCAACATTATGGTGGAGGAGGCGTCACGCTGATATTGAGCGAGGCACATGCCGCATGGAGACTTGGGAGGATTTTAAGGCGGAGCTCAAGCGTCAATTCTACCCCGAGAATGTGGAGTATGAGGCTCGTGGTAGGTTACGGCGACTCACACACAACAAAACCATTAAGGAGTACATCAAGGAGTTCCAAGAGATCGTCTTGGAGATCCCGGAGCTGACTGACCGAGAAGCATTTTTCGCATTCCTTGATGGTCTCAAGCCATGGGCAAGGCAAGAGCTCCAACGCCGGCAGGTGCAGGATTTGGCTACAGCAATTGCATATGCCGAGAGCCTTATTGAGTTGCGGCCCTCCAATGACAGCAATAACAGAAGCAAGGAGGATGAGGACCAAGTTGTGGGAGGCAACCAGTCGAACTCAAACCAAAACCACAACAAAGGCAATGCACAGAGACCGATGGGCAACAAGTACAATGATCGAGGTCGGACTTGCTACCTTTGTCACAAGGCCGACCACATCATGGCCAATTGCCCAATGGTGAACAAACTAGCAGCCTTGACAGACGAAGACGTGGAGCCACGGGAGGAAGGCACAAAGATCGGATCTCTACAACTTCTCAATGCCGTCAAGGCAAAGGTGGATCCAACCAAAGAACCCAAGGGTGGGTCTATGTTCGTGGATGCCTTGGTCAGGGGCCGACGAGTCAGGGCATTGGTGGACACGGGAGCCACGCACAACTTCATCCGAGAGGAGTCGGCGAAGAAGCTGGGGCTTTTCATCACTCCAACCGGTGGATCAATCAAGTCGGTAAATACAACGGCCAAACCAATTACTGGAGCGGCCAAAAGAGTGAAGACCACGATAGGAGAATGGCAGGGATGTGTCTCCTACACGGTGGTGCCCATGGACGACTATGACATGGTGCTTGGGCTAGAGTGGCTCGATGAGGTACGAGCATGTATTCTACCCTTTTCCAACTCCTTATATATTCTAGGTGCAAACACCCCGTGCACTATACTGGCCAAGAGGGAGGCCAAGGGGCCGAGAAGGTTGTCGGCCATCGAGCTTGCGAAGGGGCTTAAAAGTAACGAGGAGACTTATGGCATGTTTCCGAAGATAGACGAGGAGCCTAAGACTGAGGGCCTGGGGAAGTTGCCTATGGAGGTCAAGGTCGCGCCTAGGGATTCCAAGGACATCATGCCAAAGGAACCGCCGAAGAAACTACAACCCAAGAGGAAGGAGGACAACACAATGGAGCTGATAAATGATATTGGCTCGCCTTCTCACAAACCATATCGGAGGACGCCGATGAAACCTCACAACATCGCTACAGGCTGCATAGGGAGCAGCCCTACAGCGTATACATCCGCCAAGTCCTTACGGGGAGAGACTGATTTGGCTCGAGCATCCTTGGGCACAACTACCAATATGGGGAAGAAGGGGACTTATATTAAGCCACGAGTGACTGAGTTCAAGGAAGAGGACCTTGTAATGGTGAAGACACCACCCCAACAGTTCAAGTCCTTGCGGTACTCGAACAAAGGGTTGGTACGAAAATATGACGGCACCTATACATCGAGTACTTCATGCAATGGAAAGGTCTACTTGAGGCAGAATGCGGCTGGGAGCACAAAGATTGATTGTGCCAATCTGTGCACAAGGAGTTCTGTGACGTGCAGGCGACGAGGGCGTCACCAAATTCGGTGGGGAAGAATGTCACGACCCGCAGTGTTGCACCCAATCTTGCCGGCTAAGCATTACGGAGGTTCAAATTCATTTCTTTCCAACTGGGGGCAAGATTGTAATTTCACATAGTTTTGGGGCTTTGGGACATTCCGGAAGCTCCTGGAAGCTTGAAGAACACTTTGGAGCAACCCGGAAGACTCTTGACTTCACTTGCACATTCTTTTGGATTCTAGAATCTTGTGGAGCATACATAGGACATTATAGAAGCATGTAGATGTTCTAGAATCTTGTACATAGAACATGGTAGAAACATGTAGAATGGAAGAAGATCCTAGAAGGTATTTCCCAACCATTAGATCAAATTGATCACCACCATCCATTGAGGAGGTGGACATGTATATATAGGATGTAGGAGTTCATTTGTAAGCATCCAAGTTTCAAGCATTCAAGTAATACAAAGCATTCTCCACAACTCTCTTTGTGTTCTTTCTCTTTCTAGCACTTTAGCAACCAACTTGGGAGAAAGGCTGACTTGCTAGCAACGCGGGGTTACTAGTCAAGTGCCGCACGGGTTCGAGAAAATCTGGGTGAAACTCTCATCCCGTGACAAGTGGTATCAGAGCCTAGGTCGGCTCTTAAAGCTTCCGCACTCAAGGTTGTTCGTTGGTGTTTGCTAGAAGAAAGAATGTCGGACTCAGGGGTGGTCCAACAACCCGAGAAGCCAGAGAAGGCACCGAGGAAGGGCCGAGGTCAGTCAAGGGAACCCTCGGTCGACTTTATGGGTGGCATGGAAAGTCGGATGATCCGACTGGAGCAATACATGGCGGATCAATCCCAAGCCTTCGAGGATGTGGCCGAGAGGGTTCGGGAACTTGAAGAGAACACCTCGGGGGAGGAGTTTCAAGGGCAGGTACTCCAACAAATTAACTCATTCAATTTTGATGTGAAGAATCAATTTGATGAATTTAGGGGCATGGTTGAGGCCTTGCAAGAAGAGTTCAAAACTCTCAAGGCCGACATGGTGCTATGTAAGCGGGCAATGGCCAACGCAGGGGATCATGTGGCCACAGCACCAACGCGGATCGATGTTCCAAGGCCAAAACCATACAATGGGGATCGAAATGCCAAGGAACTCGATAACTTTTTGTGGAACTT
Organism: Haberlea rhodopensis; assembly: GCA_907163345.1. Taxonomy (NCBI): domain Eukaryota; kingdom Viridiplantae; phylum Streptophyta; class Magnoliopsida; order Lamiales; family Gesneriaceae; genus Haberlea; species Haberlea rhodopensis. Next base: position 527,429 of record CAJQUN010000262.1, on the reverse strand, counting down.
GGAGCAATACTTTGCTGCCTCGAATGTGCGGGACAACGAGGCTAAGATTCGCACGGCGCCTCTATTATTGGCCGACACTGCAACATTATGGTGGAGGAGGCGTCACGCTGATATTGAGTGAGGCACATGCCGCATGGAGACTTGGGAGGATTTTAAGGCGGAGCTCAAGCGTCAATTCTACCCCGAGAATGTGGAGTATGAGGCTCGTGGTAGGTTACGGCGACTCACACACAACAAAACCATTAAGGAGTACATCAAGGAGTTCCAAGAGATCGTCTTGGAGATCCCGGAGCTGACTGACCGAGAAGCATTTTTCGCATTCCTTGATGGTCTCAAGCCATGGGCAAGGCAAGAGCTCCAACGCCGGCAGGTGCAGGATTTGGCTACAGCAATTGCATATGCCGAGAGCCTTATTGAGTTGCGGCCCTCCAATGACAGCAATAACAGAAGCAAGGAGGATGAGGACCAAGTTGTGGGAGGCAACCAGTCGAAAACCAAAACCACAACAAAGGCAATGCACCGAGACCGATGGGCAACAAGTATAATGATCGAGGTCGGACTTGCTACCTTTGTCACAAGGCCGACCACATCATGGCCAATTGCCCAATGGTGAACAAACTAGCAGCCTTGACAGACGAAGACGTGGAGCCACGGGAGGAAGGCCACTCTGTTTTGAGTGGTTGGAGGGTACATTTTCTTGTCTTAGATTCTTCCTTAGTTGCGCTCAGAAGAAGGCTTACTTGAAGCATTGCACGTTATATGGGTGTGTTTTGCAACGACATCTCGTGATACATGTTCTTTTATTTTATTTTTCATTTTTTAGAAAAAAAAAGTATTTGTCACGAATAGCTGCATCTAAAGATTAAGGGCGGCATAAAAAAAACATTCAACATTGATCTACTGTCAAAATAGCAGATTGATTGTTTGATGAATAGTAATAGTATCTCCACCGCATGAATTGAAGATCGATTTGGTTTCGATCTTCGAATCGAAACTGATGCGATGATTTCCAATTCTATTCTAGTTGCTAAAAAAAATATTAAACCGAAACTAAATCGAAATAAATTATTTTGAATTTTTAGATCCTAAAATATACATCGACACTTTTAAGTTATATTATGTTAACTAATTAATTTACATTAATTTTAATACCAACTGTTATTCTAATAAAAAACTAAATATTCATATTTTTTAATATAAATATTGAATAATTAATTTTATTTAGTTTGATTATCATAAGATTCATTGTTAGGATTTCGTTCCGCTTTACAGTCCCGATTGAAAACCTGCAATCAAGAAACAAAAGCAATCACAGTATACAATTTCAACAAATAAAACTATAAACTGAAATGCAAAGCAAGATTAAAGGGATTAGGGCTCAGGTCGAGCTGGGTATCCAATCAACGTCGTCACCGGGGAACCAAGGTATCGTATCCAACAGATGGAGACACACTCTGCCCGAGAGCACTGCCCGAGACCAGACTGCCCGAGCACTGCCCGAGACCACACTGCCCGAGCACAGCTGCTGCCACAGCACCAAAGCACCAAGCTTTCTCACGGCAACACAGCACAGGGCATGCACACAGCACCACTCAAGCTCACGGCACACACACACAGCACCACCCACGCTTACGGCACACACACACACAGCACCACCCAAGGCCACTCAGCAACACACTAAGCACAAGCCAGCGCACACAGCACCAAGCCACTCACGGCCACAAGCCAGCGCACACAGCACCAAGCCACTCACGGCCACACACACCACAGCGCACACAGCACCAACCCAAGCACAAGGCGCACACAGCACCACACTCAAACCACCACACCAGCCCGAACCACTCTGGAACAGGGATGAAAAAGGGGGGCGAAATTGCACACTGATTTCGGGTTTCAGAGGTTTTCCAAACTCATCATAAACCATACCATACATAAAGGCAAGAGGGAGATGAAGAGGATGGTGTGAGTTCCGAGTAGTCCAGCCAAAGGGACACATGGTGGGAAGCTTCTGGAGAGTAGGGCACCGAAGGGGTGAAGGCTGGAAGAAGAAAGGGGGCTAGCTAATGGGGGGGCTCGGTTATGGGGTGATGGGAGAAGGGCCAAAAGCCCAACAAGCAAATGAGTGGTAATGGGCCAAAACCCAACAAATCTCCACCTTGGCACAATACCGGCTCCACCTCGACGTAAGGATAACCCAATAGATGACTCATCATCGCCCAAAGGGTCCCCACAACACACACAGTATTGTGTGGACCAAATTCCTGTCATAGCACACAGCACAGACAAAGGAATAACAATAACAAGCACACAGCAAGTTAAAGTGGGAAAGTAACCAGGGTAACAGTTTTATAACGAGCACACAGCAGGTTATAAAACACTAACCAAGGGACAAAACATGCATCAATCATTAGTATCAAATTTTAAAAAAATTAAACATGATTGAAATTTAATAAGGTACAAACACTTAGTACACATATCAGCAGGACTAAACACATAATCACTTAGATTATCACCTACAGATAACAACCATTGAATAACATTCCAATGTAACATGCTAGGATTAGTCATATACCTACTAAAGCAACTAATAGCATAAGCTATACCATGCCAAGTACTAACCATCAAATACATTAAGCAACTAATAGCATAAGCTATATCATGCAAATCTTCATGTTCATTAGCAACCAATTCATCATGCACAACATGTTCATGTTCAACAACACTACCATGATTTACAGGCATTCCATGAATTTCAGGTTCATTAACATGACGTACACCAGTTAAATGCTCCACCTCGCAAGGAGTAGCACTGGACACAGACTCATCAACATGCACATAACTCATAGTCACATTAGGGGAAGGGAAATCCGGGAATTTCACTCTTTGCTGTTTGCCATAAACACACGAATCACAGAAAGGCATGCAAGACAACTCGTCTTTACCAACGCAACCTTTTTCATGCAAATTCTCTAGACCTTTAGAACTTAAATGACCTAATCTCCTATGCCTCAGATTAGTCAAGTCATCAGTCACAGAATTCACATTATCATATACAGATTCAGTTTTGCAAACATAAAGATGTCTTTTCTTTTTACCTTTAAAAACAACCAAAGAACCCTTTATGATTTTCATAACTCCATTTCCCCATCTACCCTCAAGACCATATGATTCTAATCCAGAACAAGACAACAAATTATTGCACAAAGCAGGAACATGTCTTACATCTTTTAGAGTCATAGAATAACCAGAATCAAATTTTAAATAAACATCACCAATGCCAGCAACTTTACAAAGTTTCTCATTAGCAATAGAAACAGAACCATTATCAACTTCTTTATAATTAGAAAACAAATTTCTAAGAGGTGACATGTGATAAGAGCAACCAGAATCAATTAGCCATTCATTTTCACACACAGTAGATGAATGCACATAATTCACAGAATCACATAAGTCAGTCACCATAAAGACATCACCAGAGTCTTCACCAGATAAAGAAGCATGATTCACTTGTTCATTAGATTGGTTATTATTATTTTGATTCTTGTTTTTCTTTTCAGGACAGTCTTTAATAAAATGATCAGGATCACCACAATTAAAGCACCTCCTATTCTTAGGCCTAGACTTAGATCTTTTACCCTTGTTATACCTATGTTGAGATCTACCTCTAACATGCATAACTTCACCTGAGTCTTGCTTACCTCTGTTGTTCACTTTTAAATCTAATTCCTTGCTTTTCAAGCCGTTAATTACAGTATCCAATGTAACAGAATCCCTACCGTACTTAATGGCGGATTTTACATCACTATAATTCTCAGGAATAACATTTAAAAGAACAATAGGTGAATAGTCGTCAATGTTCTTATCTCCTGTCAATTTAATATCTTGAATTAATTTAGTAAACACATCCAAATTCTCATCTACGTCTTTGTTCAAGTCTACTTGAATCTGAAAAAATTTTCTAACAAGAAAAGTTTACTCGGCAAAGATTTTTCAGTAAACATTTCTTCTAATTTTTCCCAAAGTTCTCTAGCAGATGATAGTTTACCACACTTCCTGAGCACAGAGTCAGACAAGTTCAAGATAATAGAAGAATAAGCATATTCGTCATCTTCAAGTTTCTTAGCAGTAGTAATGTTCTCAGCCCAATTACCATCAATAGCTTTAAATACCTTTTGCTGTATTAAAATTCCTTTCATTTTTTGTTGCCATATAGAAAAATCAGATTTTCCATTAAACGGTTCAAGGTTATATCCAGAAATTGAAGCCATCACAATTAAGCAAAGAGGCACACACAATTTCAACAACCAAACAGCAGAAGCAAGGACCACAAGGCACACAAAACACAATGAAAGAATTAACCAAGCTAAGGGAAGGAAAAATCGCAATCACCCACAAGATCACAATACACTCAACGGTGTACGAGCATGGGGTTTCAGATTGAGATTTTCCTACGGGTAAGGGAATTACACCTAGAAACACGATAGTAAAATGATTAAGGGTCAAGATAATCACTTACTACCCAGAGACAAAGCTCTGGGGTGACGAAACCACACTGATCGAAGCACCGAAGGCACTGCCCGAGATCTGCCCGAGATTCCAGTCGCTGCCCGAAGCCTCCAGCTGTTGCCCGAAGCCTCCTGTTGCTGCCCGAAGCCCAACAAGCACTGCCCGAGACCAGCCGAGCTCTCCAGCTGCTGCCCGAGGTCTGCTGCCGTTGCCCGAGACCTGCCAAGCACTGCCCGGGGTCAACCGAGCACTCCACCAGGCACGGAACGCTCTGATACCACTGTAAGGATTTCGTTCCGCTTTACAGTCCCGATTGAAAACCTGCAATCAAGAAACAAAAGCAATCACAGTATACAATTTCAACAAATAAAACTATAAACTGAAATGCAAAGCAAGATTAAAGGGATTAGGGCTCAGGTCGAGCTGGGTATCCAATCAACGTCGTCACCGGGGAACCAAGGTATCGTATCCAACAGATGGAGACACACTCTGCCCGAGAGCACTGCCCGAGACCACACTGCCCGAGCGCTGCCCAAGCACACAGCCAAGCACAGCTGCTGCCACAGCACCAAAGCACCAAGCTTTCTCACGGCAACACAGCACAGGGCATGCACACAGCACCACTCAAGCTCACGGCACACACACACAGCACCACCCACGCTTACGGCACACACACACACAGCACCACCCAAGGCCACTCAGCAACACACTAAGCACAAGCCAGCGCACACAGCACCAAGCCACTCACGGCCACAAGCCAGCGCACACAGCACCAAGCCACTCACGGCCACAAGCCAGCGGACACAGCACCAAGCCACTCACGGCCACACACACCACAGCGCACACAGCACCAACCCAAGCACAAGGCGCACACAGCACCACACTCAAACCACCACACCAGCCCGAACCACTCTGGAACAGGGATGAAAAAGGGGGGTGAAATTGCACACTGATTTCGGGTTTCAGAGGTTTTCCAAACTCATCATAAACCATACCATACATAAAGGCAAGAGGGAGATGAAGAGGATGGTGTGAGTTCCGAGTAGTCCAGCCGAAGGGACACATGGTGGGAAGCTTCTGGAGAGTAGGGCACCGAAGGGGTGAAGGCTGGAAGAAGAAAGGGGGCTAGCTAATGGGGGGGCTCGGTTATGGGGTGATGGGAGAAGGGCCAAAAGCCCAACAAGCAAATGAGTGGTAATGGGCCAAAACCCAACATTCATTTCGCTTTTTTTTCCCTAGTCAATAGAATTTGAAAAATATATAAATTAAAGCCATAAATTCAAACATGCTATACAAAACATCAAATACTTAATTATTATTTTTATCAAATTAAAAATTGTCAGTGTTTTTAGTTTAGTAATATTTGTTTGGTTAACTGAAAAAAATTAAATTTTATATAGTAATAATTTTTTAAATTATCATATTACATCCTGATTCTGAAGGAACTTGCGACAATTCTCAAGATTCACATTGAAGTCTCATTTTATATACCGATGCTGATTCTCATAGCGGAGTAGAAAATATTAAAGAAATTTTACAAACATTATACTATTTTAAGCTAAGTTCCTCATCGTCGTCATCGATAGTCAATACTTCTATATTATAATAAAATATATGAGATGTGTGGTTTTGAAAATGGTGTGCTCAGCAATTCATGTATGCTAGGAGAGGTGGGCTGTCCATAGCCTAATAAATCCGACCCATTGGCACCAGAGGCGGAGCTAGGATTAAAAATTATCTTGGGTGGGTCAGGCTAGATAGAGCTAAAGAGATGATTGAGCTAAAAAACTAAATTTCTAAAAATTAATTATATATATTTTTTTGAAAATTTGCATGGGGCTCAAGCCCACCCTAGCCCATAGAGTGGCTCCGCCCATGATCGGCACCCACGTGGTGCAGTACCTCATATTCACATGTCGCTTACCACGGGGCTATGCTCTGTCACTATAAGGGAATAAAGTTGTATATCTATTACCAACTATAGCTTTTTAGCAAGGGAATGTTGGGGCGTTGATACAGCATGCCCTCATTACTCTAGTGGGCAAAGTGCCACCTACTGTGCCACCGAGTAAGAAATTTCTGGGCTTGAAAATTGTGTATCTAACAATTTTTCTGTGATATCTCCGAGATAGATCGTCTATGTCTTAGCAAACCTAACCCTTCGACATCAATTCTCGGGTTTTTACATGTGATTTCTTCAAAATATATATATTTTTGAAGAAAGTAACCTATCTTGGTTTGATTACTTTCTTTTTCCTTTCAAATTTATAACGGATTATTCCATATATATTTGTCTTCTTGTGACTTTCTGAGTATTACTTTTTCAGTATTTTACGGAGTGATAACATGCATCAGGACATATCAATCATGATCGGTATCTATGTTATCGCCACATCAGAAAATGACTAAAATTACAAACAAAGCAATGATAAAAAAAATTAAGACTAAAAATTTGTCAAAATTGGAATAATGTGAACATACTGGCCATGAATTATAAATTCCATAATTTCTAAATATATTCTCAATAACAACATTTGTATCTTAATTAGTAACTTTATACATCAACAATATAATTAAACATGTTTAATTATTTTTGTCCAAAAAATTTGGTAATGCTTCCATGGGTAGGATTGATAATTAATGGATGCCCAATATTTTTCGAAATACATATGCTTTTCAAATTAAAAAAAAAAGATTTTTGATATTAGATTTCATTGTTTCTGCTATTGCTTCTCTAAAAAACAGGTTAAAAACAGAAATAGAAAAGCAAGTTGCTAGATGTTTTTTTACTATTTTAAATTGAGTGATATCAAATTTATAACTAAAGTGAAATTCAATTTTTTTTAATAATGAATACTTAATTCTTTTATTTTAAAATAACTTTTTTTAACTTGAAAAAACAACATAAAATAAGTTGAATAAGCAAATTATTATTGCTCATGGTAGCGAAAAACACAAGAACCACGAAATTGATATTCAAATAAATTGGGCTCATTAATTGAAGTTTATTGTCTGCCACCAACAACCACCAATACCAGAATAGGATGTCCGAAATGTTACTCACTTGAACAAAAGAGCAAAAGACCTGCCTGAAAAATGAGAAACACCACTCAGCACCACCATTGACATCTTGTTAACATAATAGCATTCTCCATGTCAAAATAACAATAACTTCGCTTTATAAATAATCAAGTCACAAATAATTAATGACCATTATTTTGAGTATGCTTTTCAGCCCCGCGTTCTTTCATTTGCCTTTCGGGTGTTAGGACTAATCTACGTTTGTGTTGTTGCCGTTCTCAAAGATATTAAGAACATATATATATCATATATACGGTCTATGTTTGTTTGTATTAGATGCTCTCAAATCCCAGTGTCGATGGCAACTTCAAATGAATCGATATTAGCTCATCGAAGAATATTTTCTTGAGGACAATTTTAAAAGAACAAATATTGACTCTTCGAAAAATATTAGTAGTGCTCATGTTATTCACGTCAAAGTTATATACCATCCTAGAATATATCGTAATCCTTAAAATATAAAATCAAATAAATTATTTTATTTAATATATACACGACATTTATACTTTAATAGGGGCAAAAGTTTAGTTTGGTAAGTTGAAATATGCTACTCATATACATGCATCATTAATCTTTTAAAAACAAATCAATATTAAAAAGATTGGTGGAGATGAGTGGTCAACCTTAAACATTCTGGAAAGACCTATAATTTGCAAGCTGCCTTCAAATGAGTTGGGTCGTCCAAACCGACCAAACCAAACTACAGTGGACGATTATATTTAATTTATTATATAAAACTATGATTTTAATAAACATTAAACCGACACCAGATTTTAGCCTGCTGGTTGTCACCGGATAGCTCATGTTTGACGAGGGTTTGAGCTTCCCACACTGGCCATAGTGCAATATTGGACAAGTTCATTTTTTTTTACTTATATACAATAGTGTTCGTAATATTTTATACTCAATCTAAAATACTAAATAAACATATATGTAGTACCTTATTCAATTGATCTCTGCACAACAATTGAGGGTGTCGGATAATTTGAGTAACTAGAAAAATATAATTATTTTAGATGTTTATCTTTTCTTAAAGTGTTCATTAGTTTATTAATAATTGCTTATTCTTATTGACGATGATCAATACTAGGAGTTCGAATATGTTGTTCTGAATCTACCTAGTGAAATCGTTTAAGAAATCAAGCGAAAGATACTCTAACTAACCATCTATGTAAGTCATCAGCTGTGAAATAAAATCAAAGTAAAAGCATCATACTTTGTGGCTTCCTTCACAATTCATCAAACTCTAAGGGGGGTGTATTCAATCTAGACTTTTATTGACTTTTAATGACTTTTTTAAATGATTGACTTTTATGGAGTTGATAGATTTCTATTGACTTTTGTAGAATTCCATGGAGTTATAAAAAGATTTGTATAGAGTCTCGTAGACTTTTTCAATAGATTTCTATGGACTTTATCGACTTTTAGTGATTTTTTTAAATGATGGACTTTTATGAAATTGATAGATTTATAATAATTTTTATAGAATTATATGAAATTATCAAAAGATTTTTATAGACTCTATAGATTTTATAACTTATAAGTGATTTCTTTGAACTAACGATTGAATATAAATAACTTCTTCAACATATAATTTTTTTTTACTATTAATGTAAACACATTTTACTTATTTAACAGTAAAAAAATGTGAAAATACATATTTAATTCTTTTGCATAGCAAATATTGAACAACTTTTTTGCATCTTCAAGATGACGACAGTTAATGTTGCTATATAATTGTAATCTATCATTTTGTGTAATAAAACAAAAATTTTCTATTAAATAACTGTTAGGATCGGTCCGGAGTGTTTAGAGGGGGGTGAATGAACACTCCTATTAAAAATAATCCTTTGTGATTTCTTTCGGATTAGTGAAAGAAATCTGTTTCTTAATCAACTTTTCTGCAGAACAGACCACTGAATAATTTAGTGCGGAACGGTCTGTTCTTAGGCTAGTAAGAACGGCTCGATGGCTTGAAAAGTATAACATGTGCAGAATGATAAAAGACAGAATATGTTTCTGAAAGTTCGAAGGTGATTTAATCCTTCTACGTCTCCCCTTCTTCCAATTAAGGAAGGATTCCACTTGAAGACTTTGATTTATACAATCCTGTTGTACAAACTCAATTCAGCTGGATTTACCTCACTACCAGACTGAAACTCCTAGTCTCTCGATCTGTTCAGACACACTCTGTCTGACAGTTACAATTGATTCTCACTTCTCTATCTTAGTACATAATACAAAAGATAGGCTTTAGTCTATGCACACAATGATCCTAAGATGATCAAATATTACAATATGATTGTGCTTATGAAGATTTTTAGCTCAAGAATGTCTGAGCTTGTAAGCTTGTGCTGTTTAGCTTTCTTTTTGCGTTTTTCGATTGATCAGACTCTTTCTTGAGCTCTTCTGTTGCATCCTTATATAGTTGTATGTACCAACAACATTATTTTCCTTTATGTGCAACTCTTGACTATGCTCAAACTCTGAGTACGCTACAGTCTTATTCTTTTGGGCACTTGCCATTCTGGTTCATGCTTTCGGCGACTGTCAGGTAAGCTCGTCTTTGTCTTCTTACCTTTTATGGTAATCTTCAGTCCTTGGTCTTTTTCAGCATTAATTGCAACAATAAATGCTTCAATAAATAGCCGTTAATGATTCGGACTGAAGAGCAAATCTAATTCAGCCTTGTCTGCTCTGATCTGATAATAATTGAGCTGTTCTGAAGCTTCGATCTGGTCAGGCTGATGTTCATCGATCTGTTCTGATTTGTGATATACCATTTCAGCTTGATCTTCTTTGAGCGATCGATCTGGTCAGTCTGAGTTCTATCGATCCGTTCTGATTTGTTTTGTCATCTTTAAAATCCGGAACTAACAATAACATTTTATAAACTTAAATTTTTTTTTGATGATAGTTGACTATTAAAAATTCTTAAAAAATACTTTTTACATTAAGCATGATTATCGTTATAAATATCTTTTATTTTAGAAAAATATTTATTATAATTGTCTATAGATATAGACCCATACAATCGTTTTAAAAATCTATCATCTAATATAAAATTGAGCACATTAACTTGATTTTATCAAAATACTTGTGTAAATATTAGTATTATATTGGATAAAAAATAAGATGTGAAAAAAACAATAATTGAAGAAAGAGCCACACATTAGGAATTAAAGAAATGGTACATGTAGAAAACAGGGGAGGAAAAGCCAATGGGGATATGGTCGTGTCGGAAATGAAAATAGCAAAGAGTAAAGAGAGATGATGGTAATTAGGAATTAAAAGTCATTCCAAATCTTTACTAGGAGTGGTGGAGAATTTTTAACTTTTTTGGGATGTACATGGGGCATCAAAGTTTGTACCTAAAGATTTCAACAGAAGTCATTAAAAGTCTATGAGATTTTGGATACCTATAGACTTTTATGGAGTTTTAAAAATTCAAGTTTGAATACCACCTGACTTTTTAAAACTCTACAAAAGTCTGTCTTGAATACCATTAGACTTTTGTAGAGTATATAAAAGTCTGGATTGAATACCTCTAGACTTTTAAACTCCATAAAAGTCATTAAAAGTCAATAAAAGTCTATAACCAATACACCCCCCTTAGTTTTGAACAAAACTTGTTATTATGTTGCTAACATTTTTTCATCAAGTGTGTTGTACATAGAACATCTTAGAGTTTGATGAATTGTGAAGGAAGCCACAAAGTATGATGCTTTTACTTTGATTTTATTTCACAGCTGATGACTTACTTATGTAAGATTATTTGGGTTTTCAAAACCCAACACATACTTCAGAATAAGATTTTCTTATGCAATAACAAATAATTAATTTGAAAGTACGATTTTAAGTGTTGGGGTTGTGTTTGTCCAGCAAGTCTTTATGTGCACTCATGGACGAATGTGCAGTTATCTATCATCTATTGGCTTAACAGTCTGACTCATTGGTACCGATATGGTGCAACCCCTCATGTCCACCTGTCGCTTCGTGCGGGGCTTTGCGCTGCCACTATAAAGAATTAAAGTTTCACATCCGCTATCAGCTATAGCTTTTAACTTAGTAGTAAGCGTTTGATCCTAACATTAAGAAAAGTTTATTTTGTCAATAAATTATTTAGTCTTAAATCTTAATGATTATTTCCTCTAATTTTACTTTAGTATAATCTGGTACATTTTTATTTTAATATTGTCTTATTATTGTTAATTCGATATGTTATGTTAATAAATTTCAGATATAATATATTAATAAAAATATTTAAATCTCAACTCTGTCATTCTCACTTTTCATTAAAAATCGTATAACAGCCCAACACCGGCCGAAACCATACGTTAGGTTTTTTATATAAAAAACTGCAACTTAAAAAAATTCTCACCAAAATGCACATGATAATTCGGATCGAATTTACACCCCTAGTTATACTTTCGAAATTTCATTTAAATTAAATATCTCGTTAGCGACCGACTTTAATCGGTTGGATAATTTGATGTAGCGGTTACTTTTTCAGATCTATTTACAAAATAAGTAAAACTAGTTAAACATATTTATTGCATAATGTTTTTTTAATTAGAATGTGATTCCTCCTCTAACACACAAGGGTCGATCAAAGTAGGTAGTCTAATGTGGATGATTCAATTTTCACATGCTAAATCTGCGGTCAAAGAATTATGCTTCATTAATGAGGCAAAATTAGGGTCTCAATCTGAGGTGAGAAATTTTTTTGTTAATCCTGATTAGTCAAACAAAACAAATTAATTTTCAAAAACTTGGTTAAATCGATTCAGTTTCGGTAATTGATTTAAACATTGCTTTAACCGATTTTTAAAACACTAGAATCTATTTTTATTTTTTAAAAATAAATTTCTCTATATTTGTAATTTTTTTTTATAAAATCGGTTAATTCGTTTATTGATCTTTAATCAATTTTTTATTTGGTTCGTTTTAATCGATTTTCACAAAACAAATTGGTCAGTTCGGGTTGGTAAAAAAAATGGTCGGTTTGGTTTGACCAAATTCAATTTAATCGGTAACCCAACCAACCAAATACTTAACGGTAGGCACAAACACAGTTCTCTTTCGCACACCTAGTGTGTGTTTGCAAATATTTTCAGAACGGCTTATCTTATTTTCGAAGCAAAAAAAGTAGATTTTGGGGGTTATATTTCATTGCTTCTGCTATTTCTTCTAAAAAACAGCAGGTAAAAGCAGAAGTAAAGAAGTAATTTATGAGATATTTTTGCTGCTTTAACTTATATGGTGGCAATTTTGTAATAAATTGGAGTTCATTAAGTTGCTTTTTTTAATAAAAAAAATTAATTTTTCCAACTTTGAGAAAAAGCAACATAGAATTGCTTTGAATGACCAATTACAAACATACACTTAATATCCAATCTCGAGATTCATTTTAAATTATTTGATTCATTTGTACTAATGGCTTGTGAAATAATTAAAGAATAGTAATTGTTGTTAAGATATGGACTTTCTATTAAATATTATTTTATAAATTATAAATTTTGGTGGAAAGTCAATTTTATTGTGTTATGATCAAACACTTATCACTAGGCCAAAAGTTATAGCTACTATTAGAGAGTAATTATATTTTCTTATATAATGTCAGCATAAACCATACACTAAACGATAAGTAGACATGAGCTGAAATTTAAAGTCGTTTAAAAAAATGAAATGACTTCCTTGTAGAAAGATCAAAACATTGATATATCAAGATCATAAAATAGGACGTCTCGAGTTCGAATATTGTAAAACACAAAATTCTCATGCCCTATGATTAAAAAAAAGAAAGGAAAGAAAGAAATATGAATCTTAATTTTTTTTAGATGAGAGAAGCTTGATTTTCACTTGATGATTTTGGCATATTCCCTTTTTTATTTTTAGTTATGTGTTTTAAAAGTTGCAGTCAAATGCATTAATTTACAACCAATAATACTATAATGAGGTGACAGCATGAAACGCATAAAATTTTAGCCTTATCTACATTTAGCACCACTTTCTCCTTTTTCCTTTCCACTTTATATACCAACGGCATGAGAGATACCTTGGCTGTTTGTATTTACCATGTTCAAATTTAATTAGTAGAAATAAGATTAAATTTGAAGTTTCAATGTTTATCTGATTCTCATGGCACAGCCTCGTCTCTTGCGTTTCCAGGCTTTCGGACAGTTACGGTTGTTAGCATCGGTGTTGTTTGTGCAGCTGTGTGTTCTGTCATACCTTGTCGACCCCTCTTGTTTCTTTCCGATAGGTCGATCCTTCCCTCATATTGCAGGTTCCTGTTTTACGGCGGTGGTTGCGCGGCTACCGCACCGATCAGCATGAGTCTTCATAGTTGAAATGTGCGGGTTTTGGGAGACTCTCGTTCATTTTTTGCATGCATAGGGCTTGCCGCCCGTGTTCTTCCCTTTTGATACTTATATATGCTTGCCTACACTATAATCATATAGGTTCTATGTTGTTTGGTAACTATGATTTTGTTTGTAGCTATTATGTGGTGTTTGTCACTGGCTATATAGCTTTTTGGATACGGTATCGCAGTCTTAATGTTTGGCACCTCCTAACCATTTCGACTAGGCTGTTTTACTTTTGCGGCACTATTATTTTGCCTCTTTGATGGTGGTTATTTTGTTCTATTTCACTGTCGGGCACCTTTTGGCTATGACTACTAGGCATTTAGGTTTCGTGTCCTAACCAGTGGTGTTTCTTGGTCGATGGCTTTCAGCTATGGATTTGGATACAATATCTCACTCTTTCATTTGTCTTTTATCAGTTTTTATCTTCCGTTTATCCTTTTTCTTACCTTAAGCTTTAATGGAAGATAGTTCCTCGGCCACATTCTAAGCTACTTTGTTGGAGGGGACCTTGTTTGATTCTAGTAGTCACTGCCCTCTCCTGATCAAGTTATTATGCTGCTGTTGTGATTCATTCTACCAGTATACCTTTTATTCAATCTCTTTATAGTTGTGGTTTAATCATTGCCTACAACCGACAAATATATTTGTTGATGTTTACGTTCGTCGTGTTTTGTGGATCTCGAATGATTTTTGTTGTAACCGTGGTTGTTGTAATATAATTCATGTTTATGTTTAAAAAAATATTATGTTAAATAAAATCACATATTAAATTAATATTTCTCAGCAAATTTATAAAATGGTACGATATTGACAACAACATGATATTTAAATCTCACATGAATATGTGTACCACAAGTAGTTTTTAAACCCGATCAAACATTAACCCGTTCAAAGTAATGGATCACTGGTTATTGGTTCAATTAATTAACCGATGGTTGAATTAATATGTCAATTCTTATTAAACATAGAATTAAATATTTTTATTTTACAAGAATATTTTGATGTAATATTTACCAATAAAAACTCAATAAAGATTATATATTCTAAAATAAATTATTAGATTATTTTCAACCTTAGAATTTACTGGCAACACATGCACTGACCAGAGAAAATATAAAAAAAATGTATATAATAATTATTTGAGTTTTGATAAGTTTATATGACATTTGTGGAAAATAATAATAATAATAATAATAATAATAATAACAAATTAAGAATTTGAATACATCAATGAAGGATTATCAAAAATTAAATGACAATATTTCAATAATATTATACAAAAATAGGACGGAATTTGAAGTTTTAAGGACGTTTAAATTTTGGACTGTACAAAAATCCAGGTTAAAATTGTAGTAAGACTAAAAATATACGTATAGTTATATGTGTGATTTAATATAATAATGATATCGTAATATGTGATTATTGATTAAGATTATTTACACCAAATATTGTAGTATGAAATAACCTGACTAGTTTTTAATAGTTGTGTCATTAGTTTCGACAAACCCAATGATTTATTTTGGTTTTTTATTGGTCATTAACAGCTAGTTAATTAAAAAAATCGTACAAAATATTTATCCAATTTACAGGTTTTCTGGTTCAAGCACAGGTCTCATTCGATTTTTAAACTATGGTAACATAGGTAAAGAAAAAAAAAAACATGGACCACTAGGTCTGGCTATGAACAATCAAGCAAAAACAGAAAAATATGTATGAAGACCTCTGATGCATGGATACTGGCATGGCAAAATGAGCACGACACGGACATGGCGACACGGATTTCAAATTTACAAGATAGGACACTGTTGTGATACACGTGTATATTTTTTAGATATTATACATGTACTATATTATAAATTATTAAAATTCACATTTTTAAATTCTAAAACCATATACAAACAACAAAAATATTCTTACCAAATTCAATAAGCTTACAAATAAATGCATGACATTAGAATCATCACAATATCAAAGACTAACATCAAATGCATAATACTTCAAGTAACATAATATTTAGCAAACACGGCCAAATAAAATATAAAATCAAATATATTCTTACCAAATTAAAGAAGCGCATAAATAAATGAATCACTTAAACTAATTATAGTATCACTAACTACCATAAAATTTAACAAACACATCCAAATTGTATTTAGTCAAAAACTTTTTAAATTGTACAATTAACCTCCAAAAGTATATTTTCTTCTCGGACACGTCTCTCGAAAGTATACGACATGCCTCTCGGAAGTGTCCGACACGAGTATCCGACTTAATTTTCATTTTTTTAAAAAAAGAGACACGTCACGTGACGTGTTCGATACGTGTTTGAGAGGTGTCAGTATCATAGAAGTGGCTGTCATTATATCAAATGATTTTCAGGAATATCCGTACACGGTGAAGACTCATTAAAATAGTGGTCATGTATAAAAGAGTTGTCCCACAAAAAAAAAAAAAAAGTAAAAGCTTTCTACTTTTTTAATACACGGAGCATAAAGAAGAAAAAAGAAAGAAACTTGCGTGTATTCTCTTGGAACAAGTGTTGAACAAATGCTTTCGAGGAATAACAAACAGCCATAGTCAAACCACAAAAAATCTTGGGTTTCTTGATTATTATCCTTCACGGATTAAAGGGCGCCGTTCGGGCGTAGGAGAAGAGATGATTTCATCCATGGCTTCAATCTCGTCATCATCTTCAGCTACTGTGAGGGTGGAGAAAGCAACAAGCGAGTTCTTGATCGGACCCGATTGGACAATGAATATTGATATTTGTGATACCATCAATTCGAATCAGATGTATGTGTATATGCATGTGCATCTATATGTGCTTATATTTGTTTTACCTTGCTTGTTTTCATGCAAAGTTGACTTCTTTTAGAAAAAAATTTGTTGGGTTTTTTCTGATTTTGTTTGTATCGGTAGAATTTTTATGGGTTTCGTTGGATGAATATATTATTTTTGTTGCTTCTTTTGATTATTGATTTTGTTTGCTCTATTGTCTTATGTGCGTGCAGTAAACGGACAAGGGTTGGTGATTTCTTTTTTCTTTTTTTGGTTTTAGTTTGATGTTGATTTTGGAATCTCAATTCGGGGTGTCAATCAAGTTTTTTAATTGAGTTCGAAGGAAAAGATTATCAAGTTTGAAACTTTTATGTGTTGTCATAATGAAATAAGAAAGGGGTTTCGCACATGATGTTTATTTTAGTCTGGGTGTCCGTAATATTCAGTTGAATTCTGTCTATTTCCCCTTGTCTCTGTTTTTTTCTTGATTGAAATTCACAAAGACAAGTATTCAAGTTTGATGATGTATGGTGTTTCACTTGCTTAGGCTGGCAAAAGATGTTGTGAAAGCTGTGAAGAAACGGTTGCAGAACAAGAATCCTAAAGTTCAATTGCTTTCTTTAACGGTATATTTGAGAAAAAGTTGGTTTATAAGGAAATTATCAATTGACTCCAGCTTACTTTATGTTTTAAACCACCCATATTTAATTTATAACTGCGTCTTCTCATAGCTTCTGGAGACGATGGTCAAGAACTGTGGTGATTACGTGCATATGCAAATTGCAGAAAGAAATATACTGCAGGAGATGGTCAAGATTGTTAAGAAAAAGGCAAGGTTTCTTTTCATTAAGCTTTTGGGTATTGACATTGGATAGATACACACATTTTTTATAACTTAAGGTCGTGGTTGTTTTTAATTTTTCATCTGATTAAGCCGTGAATGTAAAAATACAGTGTTGTTAGACGTCCTATCCAATTCTAATTAGGGTAGTTCTTCTTTGTTATTTGTTAATTAGTTACATCGTCTATTGAAGTGGAACTCATAGAAACTTAAACACGTGTAGAACGTAAAAGTAAAGTGATGTTGTCATTGAATGACGTCCTATCCAATTCTAATGAGGGTCGTTATTGTTTGTTAATTAGTTTCATCGTTTATTGAAGTGGAACGCATGGAAAGTTAAACACGTGTAGAAACTACTTATCAATGCTGCCGGCGAGACGGTCATCATTAGTTTGTAAAACCTTATGAACTTACCAGAGTCTCAGCACGGCTGGTTGTGAGCTATCACCTTATCGAAAAAATTCACTTTTTGTTTATTCTTGGATGAATTTGTGTACTAATTGTAATCTGTGTTGTATGCTTGGTTGCAATTATTTGTTCGTGTTACCAATTCATCACTTATCTTTTATATTCATCTGTCTTCGAACTCTTTATTTATTTTCCTAATGTCCTGTATCTCCCTTCCCTTTGAGTCACCCTACACATGTTTACGGCCCATATTAAATTGCCTGCTTGGTTTCTCAATAGAGCCTACCTAATAGGTTGTTTCTTGGATGATTTCTTCAGACAGATATGCACGTGAGAGAGAAAATTTTAACCCTAATAGGCTCTTGGTATGAGGCATTTGGTGGACCTGGAGGAAGATATCCTCAATATTACATGGCTTACGAGGACTTGAGGGTAAATCTTCTTCTTTGGATTTCCTTGAGCGTATTTATATTGATGTCACCTGTATATGTTGGCAGGCCAAATTTTGTTTGTCACTTTAATTTTATTATATCACTCTATTGCAACCACAAAATTACTACCGAATATCAACAATGGTGAACAGAAGACTCGGTGAAGTAAGCTAAAATATAATTGCATATACTGATAATATTTTTTTCCCAGAGTTGCCTTTGCACAAGGGAAAACATTCCCCTCCCTAGCAAAAGCTAGTCTCACAACACTCAAAACTGAGAATAACAAGTGAATAGCGACTTCGCTCTCCTCACATCTTATTCAACTCTTCTCCCCCTTCCACGTGCATATGGGCTTCCCTGACTTGGGCCTTGATCCTTCTCTTGTTAAGTCTTGTAAACTAAGCCTCCTTCCTGGGCTTGTTGGGCTTGCTTATGATCTTTTGAGTAAATGGGTTCACATCTGTTGCAATTTCTCTAGCACATTGGCTGAATCAAACTAGACGTATTTTTCTTTCTTTGCTATTAGTTGCCTTTGAGGTAATATATTACTTTTACTGGTGGAAAGAGTTTTTAGTGACTGCTGGATGTTTTGATCTAGCAGCGCGTCGGTGTAGACTTTCCTCGTCGGTCACCAGATGCAGCTCCAATTTTTACTCCACCAGTCACACATCCAATATCAAGACTTCCTCAACCCGGGTACGGGATGCCAAGTAGTTCTTCAACACGGCTTGATGAAGCAATGGCAGCCGAAGAAAATTTGAGGTTTTGACTGAACACTGTTTGTAGGATGGATATTTACTGGACTTTTTGACCGAAAACATTATGAATCTTATCTCAACATCTTCAGCCTAGTTCTAATTTATCCACTATCCAATTTATATTCCTGTAGCTTGTCTAGCATAAATTCCATGCGAGAAGTTTTAGGTCTCCTGATTGACATGCTGCAAGCTGTTGATCCAAGTGATAGCTCGGTATGTAGAAATTTCAGATTTACCTCTATATGATAATATGCAAACTTCAAAATTAATGTTCTTTTTTCGTTGTAGTCTGTTAAAGATGAAGTGATAGTTGACCTTGTCGAGCAATGTCGTACAAATCAAAAGAAGTTGATGCAGATGTTATCAACAACAGGGTCTGTCATTCATTTATTTATTTTCTTGTATTCATCTTTCTTGTTTCCTGGTGTCACCTTTTATTTTTTTCCCTCTAGTTTTACACTCTGGATGATTTTTGTCCTGTAATCTGCATTTGTCACCATGACAGGGAGGAAGAACTTCTTGTTCAGGGTCTTGAATTGAATGATAGCCTGCAGATTACGCTTGCAAAGCATGATGCAATAGTCTCTGGTTCCCCACTACCAGTTCAAGTAACAAATGCGAAGCCCGGGGAAGCAGAAAAACATGACTCCAGTCTCCAACCTGCTGAAGTTGAGGTACCTAAAGATACATCAAATACTAACCCTTCTGTAACCGCTGTTCCTGTTCAGAGTGGGCTGACCGAGGAAGAGGAGGAAGAGGAAGACGAATTCGCTTTGCTGGCTCGAAGGTATAATTTACTTATAATTCCCCACATTTTCTCAAGTGGAAAAATTTAGCAGCACACCTGTTTATTACCATCATTTTGAAACTGGAATATAAATATGCAAGCATTCTTTTTGGTAATTGCGAGTTGACTGGTTAGTACTAGGGGTATAAAGATGAGCAGACTCTGGTTGAGCTCAATTGAGACTAAATTTTTTGAACTCGCGAGCTCGAGCTTAACTTTATCTGTTCCTGAGCTTGCAAACGTTTAAATTAGTCATTAAATTTTAATAATAAAAATCAAACATTAATAATTTTCAGATATATTTATATAAAAATATGATTATTAGTTTTATGTATAAAGTAAGCAAACACGTTAATGAGCTTGAGGTTGCTAGCCAAACTTTTGATCTGAGCTTGCAAACATGTTCTGGACATAATTTTATGAACTCAAGCCGAGCTTGTGAGCCAGCTCATGAGTCTTAGAGCTCGAGTTTTTCTATTAAGAGCTCTGAACCATTTACTCCGCTAGTATATAGATGTGGTCATGGAAACCATCCACCTCAAAGTGCAACACCAACCAACACCCAACTATCATATAGATGAAAAGTTGTTTGTTAGATTCTTTTGCAGATTCCAACTCATGGTTTGTTTATCAAATTTCTTGGCATTCAAAAATGCGCTCTAAGAAAATCATTTGTAATTGTGATTTAGCTTCATTTCTTACTTGGTAGTTAAGTATGTTTGGCATGGATGCAGACATGCAAAAACTCGCATTGATGCTTCAAATAGCACGTCTGAGGTACAATACGAGGGCTTGAGCCTTGTAAAGACGATGCAAGACACTGCATCACCAGAATCCCCCTCGGGCCCTCCCATGAGTAATGCTCTAGTTACTACCACCACAACTCCTCCTGCTCGAACCAAAGATCAAGATATCATAGACCTTCTGAGCATCACTTTGTCTACCGAGCAAACTTCTGATACTCCAACTTCACAGGTGCATAGCACGCCTCAGGGGGATATGCCGTCAGTCAATCCAAGTGTTACATTTTCTTCCTCGGAGGCTTATCCTGGTCACCCTGGTGTTGCCTTCAATAATTATGTAGCTCCATGGGCTGAGCCACGACCCCAGCAAGACGGTCATCCTCAACCTGAGCAGCAGCCTCAATCTACTTTCACGACACCTCAATTTTCGCAGTACGCTCCATCTGCGTACCCTCCTCCACCATGGGCCTCTACTCCTGGCTACTTCAGCAATCCAAATTCCGGGCCTAGACTGCCTAACACATACGAAACTCCAAGACCCATATCAGCATCTATACCTAGGCCTTCGCGACAAGAGTCAATGAATGGAAATACAGTGGCCAACTCCAGTCCGAGGTCCGTGGCACCCAACACCGGTCAGAAACCCTTTATTCCATCATACAGGTTGTTTGAAGATCTTGATGTATTCGGCAGTACGGATGGAGGATTTAAAGTAACAAGTCGCTCATCACCGAGCTTATCGGGATCAAATAACCATAATATGGTTGGTGGAAGGAAGTGATTTGGGAATTGTAGTTGCAACATGTCATTTTGGTGTAAATGTGTTTTAGTGTGGATCATGAGTTGTCTAGATATTAGATTCGATTTTATCTAGTGTCATGCTTGATGAATAGATTTGCACTTGGGATGGTTTGTAGGTGCTATCATTTGGCAGTCTTTCTGGTTTCATTTCTTCAAATTTAAGGATAGGTTTGCATTTGTTTTGATGTGTTGGAAACTATAATTTGGACAAATTTGTTATTTCTCGCGTTCTTGTATATTATAAATACATCCCTATCAAGTTTATACGATTAAAAATTATTGATATGGATAAATCTGTTGCTCTTTCATAAAATGCTGACCATAATTATAATACCATTTACATGCAGAATGAAGGAAGACATTAAAACATATTCATTAGGGACTAAGTACAAAGGATATTGGATTTAACTGTCATTGCAAGGTCCATTACATCCAAAACAAAGTCTGAAACATGAACAAAGAACATTTAAATTAGTACAAATACAACTAACACAAAGGAAGTATTGGCTAGAATTAATGAGAATCTACCAGCATAATCCCTGCTGAAGCAGAGTGGAGGTGTAATTCCTGAAAATATTTCCATGGAAGCCTCCTTCCCCGATAAGTACTTCCATATCTTGATTAAATTTAATCCTCTTCCCCTCACATCACCAATAACTATGTATCCAGGTATAAATGTCCAGAAAATATATTAGGACTAAGGAAATTCTGAAATTATACGACAAAAAGGAGAACTTCACTTTCACGTTTGGCTTTGAGAGAATTGAGGCTATCTTTTAGGTAAGAACCAATAACATGAGCGTTTTCTTGAAGGTTTTCTCTGTCGATGACTCTTAGACAACTCCAGATGATGTACAGACGGGTTTCCTCCTGACGTATTGAAGTAACTTCTACGGGTCAAGACTTCAGCAAACTTGGAGTAGTTACTACTGTAAGTAATTTCTATATGATCTAAACATGCTTTGGAAGATCAAATGCGGAATAAAATGGATTAATAATATACCTCCAGCCATTGCTCTTCTTGGTCAAGAAAAGCTTTGATTTTCTGATTTTGGTTCTTCTAAACCTTCACAATCTCCTTTAGATGATGTATTGATTCTTGATAAGATTGTTGGTTTAGGGATCAAAAATGAATTATTTTTAGGCAATGCTCATACCATCAATAAGCCTAAGTTTATAGGTTATGGGTAGATTAATGGTGACAATTTAATGTTGAATTTATGGACCACTTAAATGAAGTGTTAAACAATAAAGACTAATATTCTCCCACTTGATCCATATATTTCATTATTCACCACAGTAAGAACAAAAATACATGAATCATGGTGATATCCTCTAAATATAAGTATTATCTTCAATGTATCACAACGCATCATGTTTCTCAAATGGTAACCTATATTACTTAATAAATAAACCATATGTTTATTCAAGGTCCAAACATCAATGATATTTATCAAATTAATGTGTACACAAGTCAAATATTAGAATATCACAAATTTCTCAAACATTCGTTCTTATAATGAAATTCACATAGAGAAATCAAGTCCCATTCTTTCTACATGATCCTTAATTTTTAGTGGCGGCATGCCTTTTGTCAAAGAATCAGCAATCATTAATTCGGTACTAACGTGTTCAATAACCACTGTTTTATCTTTAACACGTTCCCTTATGACCAGATACTTGATGTAGATATGCTTGCTTCGACTACCACTTTTATTATTCTTAGCCATAATAATTTCAACCGAATTATCACGATACATTTTCAAGAGTCTAGAGATCGAACAACGACTCTAAGTCCAGAATTGAAACTCTTCATCCATACACCACGCGATGTAGCCTCAAAACAAGATACGAACTCAGCCTCCATAGTGGAAATATCAGTCAATGTGTGCTTTGCACTTGTCCAAGATACAACTCCACCAGCAAACATAAAGATGTATCCGATGTTGATTTTCGTGAATCAACACTGTGATGTCCCCGAAATGATTAATTGCAATTAAGGCATTAATATGTTAATATGATTAATTATGTGGATAATTGATTTATATGTTGAAATTAATTATCATGATGAAATGCTTAGTCACATGATAGGCATGACCCGGGGGTTACGTTTCAAGGTGCATGTTATGCATGATAGAAAATGGGGTGTTAACGTAATTTAATTGTGTTGATTGTTGATTATGAGGAAAGTATGGATTTAATGAAGTTGGTTGCATTTTAGTAAAATGCTTTTAAAATACCATGTTGGGGTATTTTATACATCATGTTAATTTTTGGGTACAATTTAATTAACCCATATACCCCACTATACCCTCCTTCCCCTCACTTAACCCTTTCCCTCTAAAATCCCCAATTCATTCCCAAAACCCTTCCCATTCCCCATTTTCGAAATCCTCCAAGGAAGGAGAAGGAAAGTTCCACAAAACTTGTGTTTGTGTGATTCTTGTCAAGATTTGGAGTCTTCAAGAGGTATGGAACCCTTCCTAAAGTTTTTATGAAGTTTGGATTTGAAATGGGATGATTTTGAAGTGATTTATATGGGTTTATTTGGGTATGTGTTGTATGTTGTTGGGGTATGATTTTTCAAGTGTTTTATATGGGTTTTAGTGAGTTATGATGATGTTAGTGTTGTTGGAAAGTTTGGGTTTGTATGGTATAGGATTGAGCTTGGAAAATGCACAAAAATGGCGAAAAATCGCGCACAGCAGGTGGCGATCGGTCGCCTGAAAAGAGGCGATCGATCGCCCCGATGGCCAGTAGCCATTTCACGTATCAGGCGATCGATCGCCTAAAATTAAGCGATCGATCGCCGCAAGGCAAAAGAGCGAGGCGATCGATCGCCTCAAGTAGCGATCGATCGCCACTGTGTAAAGCATGGAAAATGATGATTTTTGTTGAATTTTTGGTATTTGGCTATTGTTTAGCTTCTAATATCGATTTGTATGGTTGTGTGGAACCATCCCAGGTGCCAACAACATCGAGAAGATAGAGTTCTTCAATCTCTCCACTTTTGGAATTAAGGTACGTAAGAAGCGTACGGGCATCGGACGGTAACACACTCCTACCTATGACTATGCATTGATTGCATAAGTATTTATGATGTTTATGATGATGATTGTGATACGTAAATTTATGATGATGATTGTGATAAATAAGTTTAAGATGATGATGTTTATGAAGATGATATGATAAGTAAGTTCATAATAATGTTATACGATGTTTATAAAAGGGTAAGATGCCCATATGGTAAGATGCCATACAATGTTATTATGTGGTAAGATGCCACGGGGTAAGATACCCATATGGTAAGAGGCCATACAATGTTATTATGTGGTAAGATGCCACGGGGTAAGATGCCCATATGGTAAGAGGCCATTACTATGTGGTAAGATGCCACGGGGTAAGATGCCCATATGGTAAGAGGTCATACGATGTTATTGTGTGGTAAGATGCCACGGGGTAAGATGCCCATATGCATGAAGGTAAATCAGGGTCAACAAAAAGAAGTTAACGAATAACCAGCAAGTTTACTTAACCAAGACTTCGTACATTTACTGTTATATGATTATGATGCTTATATGTTGATGATGTTATAAGATGATGATGTTATAAGATGATGATACTATAAGATGATGATGCTTATATGATGATGATGTTATAAGATGATGATGTTATAAGATGATGATGTTATAAGACGATGATACTATAAGATGATGATGCTTATATGATGATGATGTTATAAGATGATGATGTTATATGAGATGATGTTATAAGATGATGATGCTATAAGATGATGATGCTTATATGAGGATGATGTTATAAGATGATGATATTTATAAGATGATAATGCTTATATGATGATGATGTTATAAGATGAAGATATTTATAAAAACGATGATTTT
Organism: Haberlea rhodopensis; assembly: GCA_907163345.1. Classification (NCBI taxonomy): domain Eukaryota; kingdom Viridiplantae; phylum Streptophyta; class Magnoliopsida; order Lamiales; family Gesneriaceae; genus Haberlea; species Haberlea rhodopensis. The sequence goes on along the minus strand of CAJQUN010000262.1, from coordinate 502,019 downwards.
AATCATTCATGTCAAGAATTAATGATTATATGCATGGCTATGAAACAGGGACAACCAAAGAGGGTTAATACAATTAACCAGGAAGTATATGTTACCAATTATTTTTCATGCATTTATTTATATGCCATTGCCTTATGATGTTAAGTAACGATGTACATGCTCATGATGGGTTGTTCCTGTAGGTACACTTTTGGATCGAAGGGCTAAGGGTCGGGTTGAGGCAGTGAGCTAAAAGGAGCATGAAAGAAGATAGGATACAGGACTTTTGGATAGTCTCTACTCTAGGAGTAGTATAATTCTATCGCTTTAACATTCATTATTGAGAATGTAATGAGTTAAGTTTTGAAATTTCATTGTTGGCCTGAAATCTTATTAGCTCAAATCTACAACCGGAACCCTAAGACGTTATTAATGCATGTTTAGTCCATAAATTGTGTAATAAGATGATGTTAAGATACGAAGACCCTACAAACACAGCCAGCGAAGTCCGATCAGAGTAGCCAATTACTTCCAGTCCGTTTATACAGAAGCATATAGTCTTTGGTCCCCTTAAGGTACCTCATTACTTTCTTTGCAGCTCTCCAGTGGTCCATACCTGGATTACTCTGATATCTTCCTAACATCCCAACAACAAATGCAATGTCAGATCTTGTGCAGACCTGAGCATACATTAGGCTTCCAACGACATAAGCATAAGGAATGTTCTTCATTTATTCCCTTTCAAATCGTTTTTCGGGCACTGGTTCAAAATGAAACTGTCATCCTTCACAATGAGAGCTATACTTGGTGCAATCTTTCATCCTAAATCTCTCTAAAATTTTGTTGATATAGGTCTCTTGAGATAGACCCGGAATTCCTTGAATTTTGTCTCTATGTATTTTGATGCCTATGACATAATACGCATCACCCATATCTTTCATATCAAAGTTGTTAGAGAGAAATTGTTTCACCTTATGTAGCAAACCCTTATCATTGGTTACAAGTAAAATGTCATCCACATACAGAATAAGGAAACAAATCTTACTCCCATTGACCTTTTGGTATATTCATTGATCCATAATGTCCTCTACAAATCCAAATGAAGAGATAAATTAATGAAATTTCAAATACCACTGACGGGAAGCTTGTTTCAATCCATTTATAGATTCCTTGAGCTTGCACACCAATTGCTTACTACCACTAGAGGAAAACCCTTCTGGTTGTTTCATGTAAACCTTTTCCTCTAGATCTCCATTTAGAAAGGCTGTTTTCACATCCATTTATTGCAACTCCAAATCGAAATGTGCAACTAATGCCAGGATAATATGAAGTGAATCTTTCTTTGATACATGAGAAAATGTCTCATTGTAATCGATTCCTTCCTTTTGAATAAATCCTTTGGCAACGAGTCTTGCTTTATATTTTTCAATGTTGCCGAATGAGTCTTGCTTGATTTTATAGACTCATTACATCCAATGGCTTTTACACCATCAGACAACTCAACAAGATCCCAGACTCCATTAGATGCCATAGAATTCAACTCATCTTTCATGTCATCGTACCATAAACTTGATTCTTTACAACTCATGACTTGTGAAAATGTTTCAGGATAATTTCGGCTCCAATATTATAGTCCGCTTCTTGAAAATACACAACATAATCACTAGGTATTGCTGATTTCCTTACTTTAGCAGATCTCCTTAATGTTGTATCAACATTTTCCTCGGGATCATGTTGTTCAACTGGATGTTCAATAATTTCTGGCAATTCTTGAACATCTTGATCTATTGGAATATTATCAACAGCTTGTGGAACTTCAACGATTGTTTGTCCAACATCCGTTTGAACTTGATGAGTGTTGCGAATGATAATCAATCTATCACATGAAGTGGAAGTTTGAGCATCAATATGATTCCTTAAGAAACAATGTCTTGGAATCGATCGCTCCCACTATTCAAGTCATTCTCAAGAAACTTCGCATTTCTTGATTCCACAATCCTAGTGCTATGAGATGGACAATATAAGCTATAACCCTTAGACCTTTTAGCATATCCAATTAAATACCCACTAATGGTCCTTGGATCTAGTTTCTTTTCTTGTGGGTTATAAATTCTTACTTCAGACGGACATCCTCAAACACGTATATGTCGCAAACTCGATTTCCAACCTTTGAATAATTAAAATGGTGTCTTTGGGACAGTCTTAGTTAGAACTCGATTTAATATATACACTGTCGTTTTAAGAGCATCGATCCACAGGGATTTATGAAGCTTGGAGTTACTTCACATATTCCTCACCATGTCCATCAAGGTTCGGTTTCTTCTTTCTGCTACACCATTTTGGTTCGGAGAACCAGGCATGTTGTATTGGGCAACTGTCCCATGCTCTTGAAGAAACTTCACAAATGGACCAGGTGCTTGTCCATTCTCGGTGTATCTACCATAATATTCTCCACCTCTATCTGTTCTCACGATCTTAATTTGTTTTTCGCATTGTTTCTCTTCTTCGGCCTTAAAAACTTTAAGGGCTCTAGTGCTTCGTTCTTGTTATGAAGCAAGTAGATGCACATATATCGTGAATAATCATCAATGAAAGAGATAAAGTATATCGGACCATGCGAATCCGTTACTGGACTACAGATATCTGAATATATGATCTCTAATATGTCCGTACTCCTCTTAGCAGATTTCTTGGACTTGTTGATCTGCTTTCCATAATGCAGTCCGTACAAGTACCGAAATCAGTAAAATCCAAAGTACTATGTACTCCATCATTCACTAATCTCTTAATCATATCTATGGAGATATGTCACAATCTCCGATTCCACAAAATAGAGGAATCATTATTCATAACACATCGTTTCATACCAATGTAAACATGCATAGTATTATAAGTGGCATTGTTTTGTAAATCAAAAGAGAAAAGGCCATCAGATAATGTACCATTCCCAACAAGATCAGATTTATAGAATAAACTGAAAGATGTTTATGGGAACTTAAAGGAATAATCAAATGGTACGAGTCTTGAAACTGAAATTAAATTCCTAAAAAAACTAGGAATATAAAATGTCTTTCTAAATTCAAATAAAACCATTGTTTAAAACTAGAGTGCATGTTCCAACAGCTTCCACATGTGAGCGCATCTTATTTCCTGAATAAATGCATTGCTCACTTTCCACTGGTTTCCTTAGGTTTCGCATACCCTGCAAGGTATTCGAAATATGGATTGTAGAACCAGAATCAATTCACCATGTGTTATAAATAATATCAACCATATTAGATTCATAACAGACAAATGAGAATGGTTTACCTTTTGACTCAAGCCATTTCTTGAATTTAGTGCAATCTTTCTTCATGTGTCCCTTCCTTTTTATAGAAGAAACACTTAGATTCCTTTTTTATTCCACCTTGGGGCGGTATTTTACCTTTCTCTTTCCATTTGGCTTGGTTTATGTCATTTCTTTCCGTTGCCATAAATGCACTTTCACTCTTTTCCATTGTCAGTCTTCCATCATCTTGAACACACATGGTCATAAGTTCATTAATTGACCACTTATCCTTATGCGTGTTGTATGATATCTTTAAGGGTTCATATTGACATGAGAGAGTGTTTAAAATATAGTGCACAAGGAAAGACTCAGACATTTCAACCTCAAGAGTTTTTAATTGAGCCGTAATGTCCCTCATTTGCATGATATGCTCACATACACCTTTCACACTAGTGATCCTCATGGATGAAAACTTCATAATTAGGGTGCTGGCTAGTGCTTTATGTGAAGTCTCAAACTGCTCATCAATAGCCTTCAGTAGAGCCTTGACATTTTTATGCTCTTCGACGGAACCTCGAATACCAACAGAGATTTTAGTCTTTATGAACATTACGCAGAGACGATTAGATCGCTCCAACTTTTCATAAAGATCAACCTCATCAGGAATGTTGATTTCATTAATTGGAGGTGGTTCGTCTTTCCTTATGGCATAATCAATGTCCATCCACCCTAAATGAAGAAGAATTCTCTCATTCCAGACTTTATAGTTATCACCCTTTAGTTCGGGAATATCACACTTAATATCAGAGAAATTCACAGATTGCATAACTGCATAAAAAATCATCATACATGCTTATAATCCAAATTTGAGACTAATAACATAATTCATGTTTTACCAATGTAAAATCATGCTTAAAATATGAATCCAGTGACATAAAACTTGCATGTGAGCTAAAATCTTACTTAATTAGATTCATTAATAACAATATGATAAAACTATCAATTATATTCTTTCCTAATTTCTGTGGGTAAATAGGAAATATAATTTGACATTTTATCATAATTAATCATACATATATAATATAAATTCATGTAGGAAAATTTATTATCTTAAATATAACAAATTACAATTAATGTTATAATGTGATCCCAAAACACTTAATATATAATTTTGCATAATTAAAGATGCTGCGGCTATTCCTTAATTAATTAAAATTATATAGATCATGAAACATTTAATTTAGTTCACAAAAATATGTTCATATAAATTGCACAAAACTCTTAAGCAATATGAACACCAAATTAAAATTTTGAATGTACTAAATTATTTAGCTCAATATTGCATGTATAATATACAAACGACAAAATAAATAATTTTAGCACATCAAAAACTAAATCATAATAAGATATATACATAAGTATATATAGCAAAAACTCTAAATTATAGCCTAAATTAACTAATTTTATAAGACAACTTTTAATTATAACATAAGTTAATCAATGCCATAAGAGTGCTAACTATCATAATTAATAATTAAATACCTTAAAATTATAACATACGTCGTATACCATGGCTCAAAATAGTTATTCTGCAAATGGTATCGGAAGATATTAATAATTATTAATTGATTAATTAATTAATTTATTATTATTATTATTTTAAATGAAGCTTTATACTTCCGTAAGAAACCAGCATTTTTTGTCATTCTAATTGAGCTGTCATCGTAAGGAACAGTTTGAAAATTCAAAATTATGGTATGTCCGTCCTTACCTCTCGACGCTCAAATAAAAAACCCACACACGTTTCCAAGCTTCTCTTACACAAAATTTTAATTTTAATTTAACCTCATTTTGATAAAAAAACAAAGATTTGAACTTTCAGAAAAATTTAACTAAGCCGACAGTGAGCAAGAATAGCAAGGCAGAAGCAAAACCATGCTCCGATATCAATTGTGAGTAATTTCTATATGATCTAAACATGCTTTAGAAGATCAAATGCGGAATAAAATGGATTAATAGTGTAAGGCCCTTGCTACCTTAACCAATTATTAGTGCATTATCACCTGTATTAGTGCATAGAATCATGCCTTTAGGGAATTCTAAACATGCTTCCATAGCATTAACATGATATATATAAAACTTTTGGAATCAATTATGTTAATGTTCAATTCTCATACGACTCAACTCGCATAATTATGCACCTCCTAACACACTAACATGTTTTCCATTCATTATGCAATTCCAATAATTAATTGCATGCAACACATAAATGAAAAGAGAAAAACTCATAACCTTTATACAACCCATTTACACATAAGAATGCTCACAGGCGAGCATTGAATAAGTGAATGTGCATCTAATGTATAAAGCAGACTACCCAATACCAACATTGATATCTCAGCCCTGGGAGCATTTCCAAGCAACAGCTCGAACTCAACTCCAGAACTAGTGTTGTACCTGTTCCACCACTCCCAACAAAAACAGTCCCCACACGGGATGAGCATACCAATAACGCAATCTCAATAACATCAATATCACAATTCATAATTTACATAATATTACGCTGTAAATTTAAAAGATACTCCTTGTATAGTATCGTCATCAAATGGGATCCCCCATGCTGTTCCTGTTCTCACAATAGCCAAAACCATCAAACTCCCAAAATCAGTTAATCATTACATTGTTTAACTAAACTCATTCTCAACATGCCAATTTCATAATCAGATATCTGTAAATCATTACAATAATGATTTACAGATATCTCATATATCTCAACAATGATTTCACAGTTCTATTACATCTTATCCCATCGCTCGCTCAATAGCGATGTCATTCTATCCTCTCGCACGCTCAACAACGACGGTATCATAACCGGTGTTCGCTCAACAGCGGCAACATCATAACCATTGCTCGCTAAATAACGGCATCGCATAATTCTCAACAATGCCAACCCATTGCAACAATAGTATATTACTCATTCAACAATGACAATAATATATAAAACTATGATCGTACGTTATACGTACCTTATAGTCCCACAACCAGAACCAACCTTGTCTTTGCCCCGAGATTCGGTGAATTATTCGCCATACACAGTTAATAACTCACAATTAATAAGCACATAAACATGCACAAGCATGTATCCAACCCCCAAATACATCATCCTACCACGATGATCAGTCACAATTATTGAACTATGCATACTACTCAATGCATCCCATTTCTATGTTCAATGAGTTATCAATTAACTCGAACGAGTAGTACATAACCGACTATAGTTCAATTCAAGCCACATCATTTAAAGCGTAGTATTCCCATTGGAATGTAAATATTTCGTGAAAATCGACCAAACTAATCCCAATTCCAAAATCCCAACATTTATCAAACGTTTTGGAAAAACAAGGGAACAGGGGCCGCGATCGATCGCCACTTCCCGCGAACGATTATGAGATCCTACTGCCCAAAATTCGAAGCCTCGCGGGGCGATCGATCGCCAAGGTCAACTGCCTATTCGTGACCAATCGGTAGATTCTCGCGATCGATCGTGGTACTGTTCATCTTCCTCAAATTTTCAGATTTATGTCGCGATCGATCGACGATTGGTAGATTCTCGCTATCGATCACGGTACTGTTCATCTTCCTCAAATTTTCAGATTTATCTCGCGATCGATCGGCGCTATGCCGCGACCGATCGTGACCTGTGATTTTCCGTAAAAAGTTTGCTTCCATGGTGTTTTTCGCACCCAAACTCATAACCAACACCCCAACACATTCAACACTTCAAATACTCCATTTAAACTCAATGAAAACACCCAAAACAACGCTTTAAATTTTTTTAGCAAAATCCCCAAAACCCAAATCCATCACCCTAACCAACCAAACTTAACAAAACTACTACCAAAACGAAGATACAAGCGAGGGGAAGAATTTACCCAATTATCTTCGAGAAATCTCCCTCCGAAATCGAGCCTCCATCGATTTTTCCTTCCAAGAGAAAAAGAGGGGAAATGGGAGAAGGTGGGGGAAGTGAGGGGAAGTGTGTAGAGGAGAGAGGGAGAGGAAGGGAAAATGACTAAATACCGAGTCCACTTGGTATATATAGTATCAAAGCTTCAAAATCCTGAGTCTCAAATACTCGCACCATAACTCATTAAAATCTTGCGTGTTCAATAATTATCTCCCACTCACTCAATTGCATCACAAACCTCACTCCAAATCTCCCCAGACTCCAGATCCACTACCAACACAATTCCAAGGTTTACACCTCAATGAGAATACAATCTCAACCCTTGGACCCAATAATCCCAATACAGCATTAAAATCCTCGAGAATCTCAACACCATAATTATCTCATAATTACTCCAATTAAAATCCATTAAGGATTATAATCACTCCGGGATTATCACAATAATTTTCGGATATCACATTTATCCCCCAATAATAAAATTTCGTCCTCGAAATTTGCACACTCGTACTCTAAGTACTACCGATACTTCGCAATTCAATTCAAATGCGCAGTATCGTATCATGAACACATCATGAACGACACACCAACTGCGAGGACTCAACCTCGCACCAAATTCTGGAATGGAGTTATCCTCCCAAACCATCACAACTTTAAAAGATGTTAACATACCTAGATGCTAACCACCCAAAAGCAGTCAGTCAACCGTAACTGTTATCTATTCAAATCATTCCTGATTCCAACATAGATATCGCCCAAATGATAAATCTACGACTTAGTCTACGATGTCAAACACACATCGCTACCAAGGAAACCACCCGTATACAACAGTATACTCACACTAAACTCGGTTCCCGTTCTCCAATTCCATCTCCATCAGAGGAGTAGTTGCACCACTTGCAACTCGGATCGGGCAACTCATGGCCACCGATCAACACAAAGCACATCTCCAAAGATGTCAACATCAATGTGTTCCAAGGAATCACATCTTGGTTCCAACATGCTACCGAAACTCCACAGAGTCTCAAAATCCCAAAGAGAACATGCAAGAAAATCAATTGCATTCTCACAACATGTGTCGACAACGACACCAAACAAATTCAAATCCTGGTCATCCATTGTTTTACCCTTAGAATCAACACTTCTAATACAACGACACTATCGAATTTGCTAACGACGTACTTCCTTAGCCCAAAGTATGACAACCTATTCTCGAAAGAGAGTCAACCAAAACCTCATACTTTATACCTCGGAATAAAGTGTACTATTGGGATCACCAATCTCAGGTTACTACAATCTCTCACCAGAGATTCGCCAGTCCAAACATAACAATGTTGGCCCACAAATATACATACCGATATGTATGCCTCAACGCCAAACTAACCACAATCGACGAATAATTCTTTGCTACCCCATGGGGCGTTGCCCCATGGGGTACATCTGACCACACATTGGGAATATTTCCGTAGGAATATTCCCAATGTGTGGTCAGATGTACCCCATGGGACACCGCCCCATGGGGTAGCCAACACATCACCACAATCGACTTGGGTATCTTCAGTCATACCCACAAGCCTCAAAGCCATCTATCAATCACCCAGTTATTCTCACTCAGAAGAGAATAATGATTGACGAACCAACGACTAATGGTGTGAATTCAACATCAATACCATGCGCATCAACTCATCGAATCTAGCAAAGATTCCCAACAGGTATATCAATACATCTTTCATCACAAGGAAAGCGTCATGCACCCATGACTCCCCAATCTCGAACCACCGTTCGGACAATCTGGATACATTTATACTGAAATGTATCCCTAAATCAATACATACACAACTGGTTGGGGATAGTGCATCCTTGCCACTATCACATGTATACAAATTCTAACAATTCCGTACTAATATAATAGCACTCAGATACTTTCAGCATCTACTAAGGACATATCCTTGTACGTCTCACAAATAACATTTACCATTACCCGTCCACCATCAGTAATGATTACCTTGATTGATTCATAATCAACCCGCAACCATTATCAACTGTCTCCATAACAGTATTACTCCAAATCACCCCAAGAGATACAATTGATATAGCAGTGCTATCCAAATAACTATATCCCACAACTCCGGTTACGTTTTACCATTGCATCCTCAATGCAAGGATACTCAAATAGAGGTAACAAGAACTTGTTAACCCTCACGTTGGTACTCCCAACCAAACTGAGCTGAAAGCTCCATTGAGGTATCTCTCACCTCAACTCAAAGGCATTATAGTGACTACACGAGTCTACTATAACCTCTCATCGTATCATCATACGATTCACTACACTCGGTTTTGATAAGCAGTATAGTGGCTACAACAAGTTCACTATATCACTGCAAAAATAATTCATCTTACCTGGCTAGCAACTTGCAGCCTCCTAAGGTTTATACAAAACCTACCAACATATCATACGTTCAATCTCGGTATACAATATCGCACCATCAATTAGAGTAGAGGATCATCATCCAATATTTATCTAAATACCGATACACAAGGGACATTTCAATGTCCTTACTCACTCATAATTAAATCCTAACCCGTTAGGATTTATTTCACATTCTCACGTGTATGTGCGACCACATCGACATATGTATGTAGTTCCCTTGAGTATACCCAAAGGTACCACTACTCGTAAAACGTTTACCACAATACGTGTTGCAATACACTTACTTGTACGGCAAGCCCATCTATTCATCGAGCAACCTGCTCGGCATAATGGTCTCGTCAACCCTTGGCGCACACACCACCTTGTGCCAACCTATGGCACTCAAATCATATGATTTAATACATACTTCTATATATGTGTTATTGATAAGTGTATTTTATACACTTATATTTCTTCTTATTTTGCATGATTTAGTGTTGGTATTCGAGCAGAATTACGTCTTTTGTTGTTGTTTTGGTTGTTTTGCAGGAATCCAGGTAATTACATGTTTTGTGGACTAAAAGGGTGCAAATGACGGAAGGAACGGATGAATCGAAGCCAAAAATCTACACTATCAATCATGGCAACAGGCGTAAAGACGCCTACTTTGAGGCGTAACTACACCTAACTCACGGCATTTGAATTTTTAAAGAATTTCATACATGCGTAATTACGCCTACTTTGAGGCGTAACTACGCCTAGCCCACGGCTTTTGAAAACTTAAGTGGCGTAATTACGCCACTTCGGAGGCGTAATTACGCCTATCACGCGGGAAGCCAGATTTTGTGACACGTCGACAGGCGTAATTACGCCAATGGAATTTTGGTAATTTTGGAGACTTTCCTTATTTGATGCACGGGACTTTTAAAAGGCACAAACGGGGGATGATTGAAGGGAATGAAGACCTAGACATATTTTTGGAGAGAAGGAGGTTAGGGTTAAAAGAACAAGAGTGAGAGCAGCAGCCGAGTAAACAACCGAGGGAAATTCAGAAAAGAGGAGGAGATCGATCGAGGCGGTGCGCTTACACCGAAGGATATAGATTTTGACGACGGAGAAGAAGACGGCGACTACCGGGGACGGAGGGCCATCATCCAATTCGTTTGATTATCTATTCCCTTATGTTTATGATGATTAAGAACATGTCTATGTGTTTATTTAATGTATTCATGAACTAATTTATTATTCTAGGGTTAGACGGATCTTGACTTGAAACTATGTCATTGGTTTTTCATATGGTTTATTTATGTTTTCCTGTTCTTAATGCTTTTAATCTACTGGCCATGGATTGAATGATTCCATATTCGTGATCTATCACTCGGGAGAGGGGGTTGTGAATAGGAAAGAAGGAATTCGTATCGAGGTAGTTATATTGTTCGGAAGGCCTATAACTCCATAGAAGTCGTCAAAGGAATTACTGCGCTTTTACAATTGTTTGATAATTAATCTTAGATAGGGATATCAAGATTAATGTTAGATAATTACTTCTGCTTGACACCCGGGAGGGGGAGTAGAAACAAATAAGAATTCTCGGCTAGTAAACTAGGAAAACACGACATAGTGGATAGTTGAGTGAAGTCGAACCTCTAGAATCCGTTCTCATTGATTTTCTCCACTTAAATTACCATCTTGTTAATCTTTTATTCTATTTTCGTAGATTAGTTTAATAAATATTGCTCTCGATTATCTAAATAAAGTCGAGACTATTCTAATTACAGTACTTGGTGTAACTTAATTATCCCTGTGGGTTCGACATCCGTACTTTCAAATTCCTATACTAAAACTTGACACCGTACACTTGCGGTACGTTTCACACGCATCAGTTATTCATCGCAATGGCGGCACAAGTCAATCCTCGTCCGTCATACCTTATCATCGTGAAATACCTCGTCACCCTGTGACGGTACATGTCAATCCATGACATTCACGATATCCTCGTCAACTCGTGACTGTACATGTCAATACATGACATCCACAAATTCCTCATCAACTCGCGACGGTACATGTCAATACATGACATCCAAAATATCCTCGTCAACTCGTGACAGTACATGTCAATACATGACATACACATCATTGCTAACACAATGGCAATATAATATTACTCACTGCTAATATAATAGCGGCACACCTATATTCGTCGCCCAACGGCGGTACAATCCCTCGCTACGTACACAACGACATAACCCATCGCTACGTAGACAGCGACATAAATCATCGCTACCTATAGCGGCATAATCCATCGCTACGTATACAGCGGCATAATCCATCGCTACGTATACAACGGCATAAACCATCGCTACATATACATCGGCATAAACCATCGCTACGTATACATCGGCATAATCCATTGCTATGTATACATCGGCATAAACCATCACTACGTATACAGCGACATAATCCATCGCTGCGTATACAACAGCATAATCCATCGCTACTTATACAGCGACATAAACCATCGCTACGTATACAACGGCATAAAACCATCGCTACATATACAACAACATAATCATGGAATCAAGAGGTGACTCATACTTATGTAGCACTTTGTTCCTTTCAGACTCAATAGGTGACTCACATGTATGTAGCACTTTGTTCCTTTCGGACTCAAGAGGTGACTCACATGTATTTAGTACTTTGTTCCTTTCGGACTCAAGAGGTGACTCACATCACATGTAGCACTTTGTTCCAAAACTCATCGCTCCGACATGACAACGACATGTATCATCGCTTCGACATGACAACGTCATTAACATAATAGCCCTCGCTTCGAATTATCAGCAGCTCAATGATATCCCTCGCTTCGACACATCGGCGACTCCCGCTACAATATGACAACGACAAATATCATGTACCATAGCGGCTCAATAATATCCCTCGCTTCGAATTATCGACGGCTCAATGATATCCCTCGCTTCGATATTTCCGCGACCGCGCTACGATATGTCAGCGGCAAATATCCTAACCCAGTGTGGGCGGGACAGGCCCTATCAGAGTATCCTCGGTCGATAAGACAGCGGCAAATATTCTGATACATCGCTACTCAACATATATACATCATCATAATGATATCAATGTACACAATCAACACAATATTCACAATCCTACTACGTTATATCATCGGCTCAATAATATCATTCGCTTCGAATTATCAGCGGCTCAATGATATCCCTAGGTTCGACATACTAGCGACTCACGCTAAATATCATGATCCATCGCTCGATAAGACAGCGGAAAATATTCTGATCCATCGCTAATTGATATACCCGTAGTGGTACAATAATTGCGACATTCATATGCACAATAACAATATCCAGCATTCACGCATCCCCATAATGAATCATTTACAATGCATGCATATACCTACATCCTTATAATCATAAGGCAACCACACCTGGTCGTCACATCATCGACCATCGCCTATTGACGACACCACATTTGTAATGCCTCGATTTGTTTAATACACGTGTGATATGATTATGGTGTAATCATATCACTTGACGATATGATAATGGGAGTTCGAGTGGAACCAAGAATGCATTGATTTAGATATGAAATGAAATATGAGAAGGCATGAAACATGGTGTGTAATACATTCATACTATAAACATGTGAATTATGTATTAAGTGTTGAAAGTGCATCAACATGTGCATTCGAGTTGCATTTGAATTTGGAGTGCATTGCATGTACATGTTAGTTAGCATGTAATTACCTTTAAATGGTATGATAGCAAGGGACTTAAGGAATTAAAGATCCTATATCAAGTGGATTAAGGGGATGAAATGACATACAACACCTTTTACACCTACTAAAACACTACACAAGCTCCTCTCCATTTCTTTCAAGGAGTTGTTGGTTTGAGCTTGGATTTCACTTGTAACTTGAGCTAGGAGGGTGTGTGAAGTGGAATTGTACCATCTTGGTAAGAAATTCATAGTTATATACTTGAATTATGTCATTCATGTTGATATATGTGAAGGGAAAGCTCAAGTGTGCATGTGTACAATCATATCATGTTTCTATGCTAGGAATTGGAATCTATGATGTTAGATTTATGTTTATATGTTCCTAGGTCTTGCAAGAAACATGTTGACATGGTTTAATATGAGGTGTAGGAGAAGATTCATGGAGATAAGCTTGAAAATCGCCATGCTCTCATTTTTCTGGGCATCGGCGATCGATCGGTGCGAGTGAGCGATCGATCGCCGATGACAGTAACATTTTAAGGCGGTGAAATTAGATGGCGATCGATCGGTGAAAGTGTCGCGATCGATCGCGATGAACAGAGCATTCTGGCGATCGATCGCCAAGTTGTTGCGATCGATCGCGAGGGGGCAGAGAGTTTTGGCGATCGATCGGTGTTGATCGCGATCGATCGCCAGTGGTAATATTTTGAAAAATAAAATATTTTGTGGAATTTGATTTTAATGCCTATGATAACATGATATATTGTTGGCATTGTTGTAGCACCATCACAGGGGACAGGACAACGAGGCACTTAGCTATTGACAACTGCTTTATCTCGTTTGTGTCGCAGTACAGGTACGTGTTGACGTACGGAGTATAGATATGATATGATGATGCTATTATGGTTTTGATATCATATGATTTATGTTATCGTTGTGTCATATGATTGGTAGTATCATATGCATGTGCATACATAGATTTCATATGATTGGTATGGATGCCTTGATAGATATGTGTATATGCTTTGGTACGATCATTGTCTTGATAGATATACCTGGTGGGGTATATGCTTTGACTGCCACGATAGATATGCTAGTGTTGGGCATATGCTTTGACTGGGATCGGTGCCTGGATAGATATGCTAGTGTGGGGCATATGCTTGGGCTGGGATCGTTGCCACGATAGATATACTACATATGCTTTGGCTTGAGAGATATACGCCTGGTTTGGGTATATGCTCTGGCTATTATCACAGATGAGTATGGTACTATGATATGTGCTGCTAATATGAAGATGTGATGTGGTTTCTCACAGACATATTGAGCTGAATAGGCATATCATATGAGACTCGTGATAATAGGGAACTTGTTGAGACATGTCATGACATAATGCATTTGTGGATGCATGATACAGAACATTCACGTTATCTGATTTATTGAGCTTTATCATTGATATTGATATTGTGTTTTGATATTGCACTGAGATAGTTGTTATCTATACTCACGTTGTGAATGTTTCTGTAGGGACTCATAGACGTGGGGAGCGTGAGTCATGATTTCCGCTGCGAGGGGAACCACTGCCTAGGAGTTCTTTTGAATTAGGTTGTTTATGTACATGATATGTATAGTTTGTTAGGTTTTTTTGATAACCTTGTAAACAACTTAACTAGCATGAACTCTTAATCCGTGCATGGTATATTACTTAATTCAGACTCACATATGTATGTTTAATGAATACATAATGGATTAAGTAAACGAGGAACCCACATTAGTGGTATCAGAGCAGTGGTTCGAGAACGGGGTGAACATGGGTAGAAGAAGTGTATTAGGGAGTTACCTAAACACTTTGTGAATGGTAATAGCATGTTAGGAGTTGGCATATGATGTTATTCTAACATGTTATATTTTTATGATTGTTATTGTTAACCCTTGATCTACAGCTATGACAGACAGAGGGTTACATGAGGATGTTGGGGATGCCATGAGTGGCAATGCGAGTGTACGGATGGCGCCTGTGCCACCACCACCGATTGAACAAGGGCCAGTGGAATAGGTATTGTTGCCTGGAGAATTGACTTTGACCCAGTTTCTGAGTTATCAGCCACCTAGGTTTGAGGGGACTGAGTCAGGGGAACTGTCAGAGGAGTGGCTGGAACGTATAGAACAGATATTTGTATCAGCACCGTGTGCCAAGACTGCTTGGTTACGTTTAGCTGAATATCAGTTGGCCAAGAAAGCTATGATGTGGTGGAAATCCACAGTACTTGAGTTGAGGGCTCAAGGACAGACAGTGAACTGGGATGTGTTTAGAACAAAGTTTCTGGAGCATTATTTCTCTGTTGCTGCAAGGCAAAGGAAAGAGGATGAATTTACAAATTTGAGACAGGGATCCATGACAGTATCTGATTATGCTATGCACTATTCCTCTTTGCTTCGCTATGTGCCACATATTGCTGTCAATACAAAGGCAAAAATCAGACAATTTGTGAAAGGGTTGAGGCCTGAATTGTTTGATAGGGTCATGTCCAATAACCCTACATCTTATGAAGAAGCCTTGACTCGAGCTGAGATGGCTGAGATTGCTGTAGGAGTGTATAAAGATGTTGGACAAGCCCAACCACCTACATCTGACAGTATGCGACCTAGAGGAGATTCCTTTAAATCACCACGAGGTGGTGCATCGTCATCTAGGTTTAGTGGGAAACGGTTTGGACCAAGGAAAGGGGATGACAGAAGGGCTAAGGGACAGTCCCAAGGTAGTAGTAGCAGTAGTGGACGAGGATTACAGTGTTTTAAATGTGGAGGGCCACATTATCAAAAGAATTGTCCACAGTTTGATACAGTAGTTTGTTTCCGTTGTGGGAAACCAGGACATGTGATCCGTGATTGTCCTCAAGTGGGTGGACAACAGAGGAGAGGACCCATGTCAGAGAATACAGTGCAGCAGAGACCACAGAGTGTAGTACAGTCTGGTGGGGGACAGAGGGCAGGAACACCTCAGGCTCAGGTGTATGCACTGAACAGGGAGGAAGCAGAGGCAGCTCCTGATGCTGTGATAGCGGGTAAGTGTACTTTGTTTACTTATCCAGCCTTACTTTTGATTGATACTGGTGCATCACATTCTTTTGTTGCACAAACTTTTGTTGATCGGTATCATATATGCTCGTCTCCACTGTTGATGCCTCTTTATGTTTCGACACCCATGGGAACTACTGTAATGGCTTGTCAGAGTGTGTCTGATTGTGAGATTCAGTTTGAGACTGAGTTTGGATTACAAGCTGATCTGATTGTTAGACATGACAGATTTTGATTGTATTATTGGGATTGATGTTTTGAGTAGATATCAGTCTGTTGTGGATTGTTGTCATAAGGTTGTGAGATTTCAGTCTGATACTGGAACTCAATGGTACTTCTATGGCCAGGGATCGAGGGCAAGGATTCCTTTGATATCAGCAATCCGAATGTCGCGTTTGTTGGAACGTGGACATGAAGGTTATTTGATTTATGCCCTTGATGTCATAGAACAGAAAAGAGAAAGGAAAGTGGAGGAGATACCAGTGATTGCAGAATATGCGGATGTGTTTCCAGATGAGATACCTGGATTCCCACCGAGTCGAGAAGTGGAATTTGGTATTGATTTGATACCTGGTACTTCTGCAATTTCACGTGCTCCTTATCGGATGGCACCAACTAAATTGAAAGAGTTGAAAACTCAATTGCAAGATTTATTGGACAAGGGGTACATACGTCCTAGTGTATCGCCTTGGGGTGCTCCGGTATTATTTGTGAAGAAGAAGGATGGGACAATGAGATTGTGTATTGATTATAGACAATTGAACAGGGTAACCATAAAGAATAAATATCCTCTTCCTCGTATTGATGATTTATTTGATCAGTTGCAGGGATCAAGGATTTATTCTAAGATTGACTTGAGGTCAGGATATCATCAAATACGTGTGAGGGAAGGAGATATACAAAAGACAGCATTCAGAACTCGTTATGGACATTATGAGTTTCTGGTAATGCCATTTGGAGTAACAAATGCTCCTGCTGTCTTTATGAGTTTAATGAATCGTGTGTTTCAGGAATACCTTGATCGATTTGTCATTGTCTTTATCGATGATATATTGATCTATTCACGGAGTGATGCCGAACATGTTCAACATTTGCATATGGTGTTGCAATTGTTGAGGACACATCAGTTGTATGCCAAACTCAGTAAGTGTGAGTTTTGGTTGACTAGTGTTGGATTTTTGGGTCATGTCATATCAGAGGAAGGTATATCAGTTGATCCAAAGAAAGTGGAAGCAGTGTTGAATTGGTCAGCACCTACTTCTGTGCCAGAGATTCGTAGTTTCTTGGGTTTGGCAGGTTATTATAGACGATTCATTGAAGGATTTTCAGCGATTGCCAAACCATTGACACATTTGACACAGAAGGGAGTATCATTTCAATGGTCAGAGGCTTGTGAGCGTAGTTTCCAGGAATTAAAACATCGATTGACTACAGCTCCAGTCTTGATCATTCCATCTGAGCATGACAGGTTTGCAGTTTATACTGATGCATCATTACTTGGATTAGGTTGTGTTTTGATGCAGGACAAACATGTAGTGGCTTATGCATCACGACAGTTGAAGCCACATGAAATGAGATATCCAGTACATGATCTGGAATTGGCTGCCATTGTCTTTGCATTGAAGATATGGCGACATTATTTATATGGTACGTCGTTTACCATATATACTGATCATAAGAGCTTAAAATTTCTATTCACTCAAGCGGAGTTGAATATGAGACAAAGGAGATGGATGGATCTGTTGAAAGATTATGATTGTGAGATTGATTATCATCCAGGAAAAGCTAATCTTACAGCAGATGCCTTGAGTCGGAAAGTACATCATACGGCTGATGAGATGGCTCATTTATCTGTTTTGATGACTTCCTTTTGTACTTTGGGTTATGATTTTGATATGGAGTCAGTGCCGGTACGGGTATCAACATTGTTGGTTGAACCTGACATTTTTGACAAAATAAGAATGGCACAAGGGAGTGATGATGAGGTACAACATTGGAAGGAAAAGATAAATCAAGGACAAACATCTCAATTTGTACTAACAAGTGATGGAACTTTGAAGTACAGAAACTGTTGGGTAGTACCTGCGTCATTAGGACTACGCCAAGAACTACTACAACGTGCTCATTGTAGTAGATACAGTATACATCCTGGAGGGAAGAAAATGTACCATGATTTACGTACCCAATTTTGGTGGAAACGTATGAAACAGGATGTATTGAATTTTGTCAAACGGTGTTTGATCTGTCAACAAGTGAAAGCGGAAAGACAGAGACCAGGAGGTGAATTACATAGTTTGGAAATTCCTCAGTGGAAATGGGAACATATCACGATGGATTTTGTGACTCATTTGCCACGGACGTCTTCTGGTTGCGATGCAATTTGGGTAATTGTTGACAGACTTACCAAAGTATCTCATTTTGTGCCATATTGTATGACATATACATATCTGAGAATGGCACAGTTATACATTCAACATGTAGTGAGGCTACATGGTATTCCAGTTTCCATTGTATCGGATAGGGATCCGAGATTTACTTCTCATTTCTGGGAAGGGCTACAGACAGCGTTGGGAACTGAAGTGCGATTGAGTACAGCATATCATCCTCAGACAGATGGACAAACAGAGCGTACGATACAGACGCTTGAGGATATGTTGCGTGCCTGTGTATTAGAGTTTGATACTTCTTGGCAAGAGTCATTGCCATTAGTAGAATTTTCATATAACAACAGTTATCAGTCTAGTATACAGATGGCACCATTTGAGGCATTGTATGGGCGACGATGTAGATCGCCATTATATTGGGATGATGTGGATCAGTCTTCCTTACATGGACCGGATATGATTCATGATATGGAAGAGAAAGTCAAGGTAATACGATTGAAATTGAAAGCTGCTCAGGATAGACAGGCTGCTTATGCCAATAAGCGACGTAGACCACTTGAATTTCAAGTTGGTGACCGTGTGTTCTTGAAAATCTCACCTTTTAAAGGTGTAGTACGATTTGGGAAGCGTGGAAAATTGTCTCCACGATATGTTGGTCCGTATGAGGTGTTGCAACGTATTGGTACGTTGGCATATCGCTTGGCACTACCACCAGCCTTGAGTAGTATTCATGATGTTTTTCATGTTTCACTGTTGAGGAAGTATGAACCAGATCCGAGTCACGTATTACAGTTACCTGATGTACAGTTGGATACAGATGTGTCGTATGAGGAACGACCGGTTATGATCTTGGATCGAGCTGAACGCAGGTTGCGTAACAAAGTGATTCCTATGGTAAAGGTACAGTGGGACAGACGGGGTGTCGAAGAGGCAACGTGGGAGACGGAGCAGCATATGATGCAACGGTATCCGGATTTGTTTACTGGTATGATTTTACAGTTTTATGATACGGTTGGTACATATATACTGTAGTGTTGCATATATGATCATGTTTCCTATTTTCATATCGTATCATAGTTGAGTTGCGTGTTTCGATATGCATGTTTTGTATAGGCAATTTCGAGGACGAAATTCAATAAGTGGGGGAGAATTGTAATGCCTCGATTTGTTTAATACACGTGTGATATGATTATGGTGTAATCATATCACTTGACGATATGATAATGGGAGTTCGAGTGGAACCAAGAATGCATTGATTTAGATATGAAATGAAATATGAGAAGGCATGAAACATGGTGTGTAATACATTCATACTATAAACATGTGAATTATGGATTAAGTGTTGAAAGTGCATCAACATGTGCATTCGAGTTGCATTTGAATTTGGAGTGCATTGCATGTACATGTTAGTTAGCATGTAATTACCTTTAAATGGTATGATAGCAAGGGACTTAAGGAATTAAAGATCCTATATCAAGTGGATTAAGGGGATGAAATGACATACAACACCTTTTACACCTACTAAAACACTACACAAGCTCCTCTCCATTTCTTTCAAGGAGTTGTTGGTTTGAGCTTGGATTTCACTTGTAACTTGAGCTAGGAGGGTGTGTGAAGTGGAATTGTACCATCTTGGTAAGAAATTCATAGTTATATACTTGAATTATGTCATTCATGTTGATATATGTGAAGGGAAAGCTCAAGTGTGCATGTGTACAATCATATCATGTTTCTATGCTAGGAATTGGAATCTATGATGTTAGATTTATGTTTATATGTTCCTAGGTCTTGCAAGAAACATGTTGACATGGTTTAATATGAGGTGTAGGAGAAGATTCATGGAGATAAGCTTGAAAATCGCCATGCTCTCATTTTTCTGGGCATCGGCGATCGATCGGTGCGAGTGAGCGATCGATCGCCGATGACAGTAACATTTTAAGGCGGTGAAATTGGATGGCGATCGATCGGTGAAAGTGTCGCGATCGATCGCGATGAACAGAGCATTCTGGCGATCGATCGCCAAGTTGTTGCGATCGATCGCGAGGGGGCAGAGAGTTTTGGCGATCGATCGGTGTTGATCGCGATCGATCGCCAGTGGTAATATTTTGAAAAATAAAATATTTTGTGGAATTTGATTTTAATGCCTATGATAACATGATATATTGTTGGCATTGTTGTAGCACCATCACAGGGGACAGGACAACGAGGCACTTAGCTATTGACAACTGCTTTATCTCGTTTGTGTCGCAGTACAGGTACGTGTTGACGTACGGAGTATAGATATGATATGATGATGCTATTATGGTTTTGATATCATATGATTTATGTTATCGTTGTGTCATATGATTGGTAGTATCATATGCATGTGCATACATAGATTTCATATGATTGGTATGGATGCCTTGATAGATATGTGTATATGCTTTGGTACGATCATTGTCTTGATAGATATACCTGGTGGGGTATATGCTTTGACTGCCATGATAGATATGCTAGTGTTGGGCATATGCTTTGACTGGGATCGGTGCCTGGATAGATATGCTAGTGTGGGGCATATGCTTGGGCTGGGATCGTTGCCACGATAGATATACTACATATGCTTTGGCTTGAGAGATATACGCCTGGTTTGGGTATATGCTCTGGCTATTATCACAGATGAGTATGGTACTATGATATGTGCTGCTAATATGAAGATGTGATGTGGTTTCTCACAGACATATTGAGCTGAATAGGCATATCATATGAGACTCGTGATAATAGGGAACTTGTTGAGACATGTCATGACATAATGCATTTGTGGATGCATGATACAGAACATTCACGTTATCTGATTTATTGAGCTTTATCATTGATATTGATATTGTGTTTTGATATTGCACTGAGATAGTTGTTATCTATACTCACGTTGTGAATGTTTCTGTAGGGACTCATAGACGTGGGGAGCGTGAGTCATGATTTCCGCTGCGAGGGGAACCACTGCCTAGGAGTTCTTTTGAATTAGGTTGTTTATGTACATGATATGTATAGTTTGTTAGGTTTTTTTGATAACCTTGTAAACAACTTAACTAGCATGAACTCTTAATCCGTGCATGGTATATTACTTAATTCAGACTCACATATGTATGTTTAATGAATACATAATGGATTAAGTAAACGAGGAACCCACAACGTTGTCTATCGTTCTATGTCCTAGGACAGTACATCACGTTTCTCATTCTCTGATTTTCCTACAAAATCAGATTCCTTAGCACTCATTACATAAGGTGCAAATCATTTCAATCAATATCAACTCCAATCGTATTCCATACGATCCTGCAACCACGATGGTCAGCAATAACACATTTCATTTATGATCTCATATCATAGATGCACATAAGCAAAATAGCCATGTCACACAACACTAACTACGGTCATGCATAACCTATGCGCTACTCATTTCTATCCACACATCCCTAGGCCCTCAACAACCCAAAAGAGCAAACCACTGCTCTGATACCACAATTGTAAAGCCATCGCTACCTTAACCCATTATAGTGCATTATCACCTGTATGATTGCAATACAATCATACCCTTAGGGAATTCTATACATGCTTCCATAGCATTAACATGATATCTATAAAAATTTTGGCATCAATTATGTTAATGTTCAATTCCCATACGACTCAACTTGCATAAGTATGCACCTCATAACACAATAACATGTTATCCATTCATTATGCAATTCCCTTAATTAATTGCCTGCAACACATAAATGAAAAGAGAAAAGCTCATAACCTTTATACAACCCATATACACATAAGAATGCTCAAAGGCGAGCGTTGAATAAGTGAATGTGCATCTAATGTATAAAGCAGACTACCCAATACCAACATTGGTACCTCAGCCCTGAGAGCATTCCAATCAACAGCTCGAACTCAACTCCAGAACTAGTGTTGTACCTGTTCCACCTGTCTCAATAGAAACAGCCCCCACACGGGGTGAGAATACCAATAACGTCATCTCAATAACATCAATATCACAATTCATAATTTACAGAATATAACGCTGTAAATTTAAAAGATACTCCATGTATAGTATCGTCATCAAATTGGATCCTCCATGCTGTTCTTGTTCTCACAATAGCCAAAACCATCAAACTCCCAAAATCAGTTAATCATTACATTGATTAACTAAACTCATTCTCAACATGCCAATTTAATAATTAGATATAGTTAAATCATTACACTAATGATTTACAGATATCTCATATATCTCAACAATGATTTCACATTTTTATTACATCGTATCCCATCGCTCGCTCAATAGCGGCATCATTCTATCCTCTCGCACGCTCAACAATGGCGGCATCATAACCGATGTTGGCTCAACAGGGACAACATCATAACCATTGCTCGCTAAATTGCGGCATCACATAATTCTCAACAATGCCAACTCATTGCAACAATAATATATTACTCATTCAACATTGACAATAATATATAAAACTATGCTCGTACATTATACGTACCTTATAGTCCCATAGCGAAAACCAGCATCGCCTTTGCCCCGAGATTCGGTGAATTATTCCCTATACACAATTAATAACTCACAATTAATCATAAGCACATAACCACATGCACAAGCATGTATCCAACCCCCAAATACATCATCCTACCATGATGACCAGTCACAATTATTGAACTATGCATACTACTCAAGGAATCTCATTTCTATGTTTAATGAGTTAACTCGAACAAGTAGTACATAACCGACTATAGTTCAATTCAAGACACATCATTTTAAAGTGTAGTATTCTCAATGGAATGTAAACAACATTGTGAAAATCGACCAAACAAATCCCAATTCTAAAATCCCAACATTTATCAAAAGTTTTGAAAAAAAAGGGAACAGGGGCCGCGATCGATCTCCACTTCCCGCGATCGATCGCGAGATCCTACTGCCCAAAATTCCCAAATACTCGCACCATAACTCATTAAAAATCATGCTTGTTCAACAATTATCTCCCACTCAGTCAATTTTATCACAAAGCTCCCTAGACTCCAGATATCACTACCAACACAATTCAAGGTTTACACCTCAATGAGAATAAAATCACAACCCTTGGATCCAACAATCCTAATACCGGATTAAAATCCTCGGGAATCTCAACACCGTAATTATCTCATAATCACTCAAATTAAAATCCATTAAGGATTATAATCACTCCGGGATTATCATGATAATTTTTGGATATCACAAATAGTATACCTCCAGCCACTGCTCTTCTTGGTCAAGAAATGCTTTGATTTTCTGATTTTGGTTCTTCTAAATCTTCACAATATCCTTTAGATGGTGTATTTGATTCTTGATAAGATTGTTGGTTTAGGGACCAAAAATGAAATTATTTATAGGTAGTGCTCATACCATCAATAAGCTTTAGTCCATAGGTTATGGATAGATTAATGGTGACAAGTTAATGTTGAATTTATGGACCACTTAAATGAAGTGTTAAACAATAAAGACCAACAACTACAGCTCCTAGGGGAACTACATTACCTATCCCCTACAATCCAATAAGCAACAAACAAACATTTTTGTTTGTTGCTTAATGGAATGTGAAATGTGGCCCTGGGGATGCTCTCTTCAAAAATTTTATGACATTAAAACAACCTTAGCTATTTGTAAATATATTCGGCACAACACCATGAGACTCAAATCCCCAAAAATGGGTTCCAATACAAGCAAATCCGGACCAACCTCATCTGCAATATAGAGTCCCCCTGCATTTCTTATGTTGTAGTATACAACAGGCAAATAACCTGGAGCTAACTCGACAAACACACATATACCCTTTTGTTCAAAGAAAAATTCAAGACACGAAAAATGGTATTTTTCATATTAAGATGCTTTAAGAGAGTAGCTACCTGCATTTCTTCAGATATAAAACCGATTACAGGACTGGAAATCCTGAACTGAATTAAAGCTTGAACGTCTTTTGCATATTTTCGTCATCTGCACTAAAGAAACTTCTGTATGGGTCCGGATTCACGGAAAGGTGAACTCTACTCTATTGATGAAAACACACTATCAACAAATCTAAGGAGAATATAGTTAAAATTTCACATGATTCATCGAGTTACTCCAAAACAAGTTCCAATAATTAAGATTATACAACTGGTTTGCACCTAGACTACATTGAATTTCTAGTTACATTGTCCAGTGGTTCCCATAGTCCCGGATGCATTTCGATAGCAACATGTGTATAATCGAGCCATAATCATTGCTAACTCATTTGCCTCCGTCCCAGAATTAGTGAATAAAACAACCTACACCGTCAATCCCATTGCATTAATAAGATTCATTCTTCACATATCAATAAACCTCTCCCCCCCCCCCCCCCCCATTTAGTGTCTGAGAAGCGCCTCTCTCCTTTGAACCAGTTTTATGTGCCTTCTCCCTCCTTCTCTCATACTATATGTTTGCTCCCCTCTCCTTCACCCTGTGTGTGCGCTTGGTTGGCTGGTGCGAGGTTCTGTCCATTCGGTGGTTCTTTCCATTCGGTGGTTTGGCGTTGGTGAGTGCTGAGTGGTTGTGTGGTTTGGACGATTGCTGTGTGTTCTTGTGCTTTTGGACGTGAGTACTGTGTGCGCTTGGGGTTCTTGACGATGAGTATTGTGTGCGCTTCGGTGTGAGTGGTGGTCTGGCCATGTGTTTTGGCTCTTGCCTTGAGTGATGTGTGCGCTTGGGGTTCTGTTGGCAAGTGTTGTGTGCGCTTGGGGTAGCTTGGTAGTGCTGTGTGCGTTTGGTGTAGCTTGCGGAGCTTTCTGGTTCTGGTGGTGACTGGTAGTTCTGGTCGTCTGCTCCTTGTTGTGTGCTTGGTGGTTCCGACAGAACTTTGGTGTTGGGTGTTGTCGACACGTTCCGTCCTTTACCTTGGATTCTCCATGACGTAGATTGGGAAAACAGCAGATCTGAGCCGGACTCGATATACTTTTGAGATTACTATTATATTTGCATATTGTGTATCTTTATTTGTTTTGCAGGTACACATGGCGATGCCAAGGCGGATATCCACATAACAGTGGTATCAGAGCGGCTATCCGCGCCTGGTGGGTGAACAACGACGCTCGGCAGTGGCTGTTCGGCGGCTCAGTTTCTGTGCCAGTTCGGCTTTTCTGTGGAAAAACCCCAGAGCGTTGGCCTCTGGGTTTTAAGTGATTGGCTTGAACCCTAAAACTTTTACTGCTTTGTTGAGCGTCTAGGTCATAGGTTCTGAGGCTTGCTTGCTGTAGAAAACTAGGAATTTGTGTGATTCTGTGTTTTCAGTGTGGCTCACTGAAATTTTAAAATTGTCTAAAAACTTTCAGTTTTTTCATTATCTGTGCCTATTTTGTGTGGTCTTACTTCTGCACCTTACTTTGTGTAATTTGTTAGCCTGTGATTTAGTGTGTCTTATTTTGCTTGTATGTGATGGCTTCTATTTATTGCTATAATATGGAATCCTTAATGGAAAATCAAATTTTTCTATTTGGCAACAGAAAATGAAAGGAATTTTAATTCAACAGAAAGTGTTTAAGGCTATCGGTGGTAATTATGCTGATGATGTAATCACTGCTAAGAAAGCTGAAGATGATGAATTTGCTTACTCTTCCATAATCTTGAATCTATCTGACTATGTGCTTAGAAAATATGGTAAACTTACTTCTGTTAAATTTCTTTGGGAAAAATTAGAAGAGTTGTATACGGAAACCTCTTTGCCTAGTAAATTGTTTTTACTTGATATTTTTTTCAGATTCAAGCTTGACTTGAACAAAGATGTTGATGAGAACCTTGATGTGTTTACCAAATTGATTCAAGATATTAATTTAACTGGAGATAGGAATATTGATGATTATACTCCTATTGTGCTTTTAATGTTATTCCTGAGACCTATAGTGATGACAAATATGCTATTAAGTATGGTAGAGATTCAATTATGCTTGACACTGTGATTAATGGTCTTAAGAGTAAAGAATTAGATTTAAAAGTGAACAAAGGTAGTAAGCAAACTTCATGTGAAGTTATGCATGTTAGATCTCAACATAGGTATAACAACAATCATAAATCTGATAATAACCATGGTAAGAACAAAGGGAAAAGCAAGACTAGGTCTAAGTCTAGGCCTAAGAACAGAAAGTGATTTAACTGTGGTGATCCTAATCACTTTATTAAAGACTGTCCTAAAAAGAAAAACCAGAAACAAAATGATAACAACCAATCTTATGAACAAGTGAATCATGCTTCTTCATCGGGTGAAAACTCTGGGTGATATCTTTATGGTACTAAATTATGTGATTCTGTGAATTCTGTGCATTCATCTACTGTGTGTGAAAATGACTGGCTGATTGATTCTGGTTGCTCTTATCACATGTCACCAAAATGTTTCTGTTTCTATGGCTAATGAGAAACTTTGTAAAGTTGCTGGCATTGGTGTTGTTTACTTGAAATTTGATTCTGGTTATTCTTTGACTCTAAAATATGTAAGACATGTTTCTGCTTTGTGCAATAATTTGATGTCTTGTGCTGCTTTAGAATCTGGTGGTCTTAAGGGTAAATGGGGAAATTGAATAATGAAAATCTTAAAAGGTTCTTTGGTAGTTTTCAAAGCTGAAAAGAAAAGAAACCTTTATGTTTGCAAAACTGAATCTTTATATGATAATGTGAATTCTGTGACTGATGACTTGACTGACTGATCTGTGGCATAGAAGATTAGGTCATATGAGTTCTAAAGGTCTAGAGATTTTGCATAAAAAAGGTTGCTTTGGTAAAAACAAGTTGTCTTGCATGCCTTTCTGTGATTCTTGTGTTTATGGCAAACAATAAGAGTGAAGTTCCCGGTTTCCCCTTCCCCTAATGTGACTAAGAGTTCTGTGATTCTTGAGTACTTGCATGCTGATGTGTGGGATCCCTCTAGTGTTCCTACACAAGGTGGTAATAGATACTTCAGATCTGTGATTGATGACTTTTCCAGAAAAGTATGGGTTTTTCTAATGAAAAATAAATCAGATGCTTTTAAAAAGTTTCAAAATGGAAGACTTTAATTGAGAACCAAACTGGTAAAAAGATTAAGAAACTTAGGACTGATAATGGCTTGGAGTTATGTAATTCTTTGTTTCACAATTTGTGCAATGAATCTGGGATTCAAAGGCACAAGACTGTTCCCTATACCCCTCAGCAAAATGGTGTTGCTGAGAGGATGGATGGGACTCTCCTTGAGAAAGTTAGAAGTATGCTTGCATCTTCTGGCATCTCAAAGAAGTTTTGGGGTGAATGTTGTGACAACTGCTTACTTGATCAATAGATCTCCTTCTGTGCCTTTAAATGGATTGTGTCCTGAATCTGTATTTGTTGGTAAAAAACTTGATTTTTCTAATCTTAAAGTGTTTGGTTGCTCTGCTTTTGTGCATGTGAAAGGTGATAACTTGAACCTAGATCTACTAAGTGTGTCTTTCTAGGTTATCCCGAGGGAGTTAAGGGTTATAGACTATGGCTAAGAAGTGAACCTAGTTTTAAAAGCATTATAAGTAGGGATGTACTTTTCAATGAGTCTGAAATGTCTTGCTTGCTTCCTTCTGTGCATGTTGATGAGTCTGAGTCCAGTGCTACTCCTAGCAAGGTGGAGCATTTGCCTATTGTGCTTCCTGTTAATGATACCAATGTGTCCTTTTGCTGAAAATCATGTGAACTTGCCTGTTAATGAACCTGAGATTCATGAAATGCCTAGAAATCAAGATATTGTTGTTGAACATGAACATGTTGTGCATGATGAATTTGTTGCTGATAAACAAGAAGATTTGCATGATTATCAATTGACTAGAGATAGGGCTAGCAGAAACCTAAGACAACCTGCTATGCTAAGTGACTTTGACCTTGCTTCTTATGTGTTCAATGTGTTTGAATCAATTGATAACTGCGAAACTAAAACCTACAGTGAAGCTTTGAAATCCAAAAATGCTAATGACTGGCTGTGTGCTATGAAAGAGGAAATGCATTCTTTGATTTTGAATCATACTGGATTCTTGTTCCTAAACCTGTTAATTGCTCAGGTATTGATTGCAAATGGTTGTTTAAGGTTTAGAATGAAAATTATTCTGTTAGGTTCAAAGCTAGACTTGTAGCTAAATGTTTTACTCAAAAAGAAGGTGTAGACTTCACTGAAATTTTTGCTCCTGTTGTTAAGTTCACTACTGTGAGAATTATGATTTCTCTTGTTGCTCAATTTGACTGGGAACTTATTACAAATGGATGTAAAAACTGTCTTTTTGCATGATGACCTTGATGAAAGATTTATATGAAGCAACCTGGAGGTTTTATTGATTTTAAAAACCCTCATAATGTGTGTTTGCTCAAGAAATCTTGGTATGGTCTAAAGCAATCCCCTAGGCAATGGAATAAGAAGTTTGATGAGTGCATGCTTTCCTTAAAATTTAAAAGAAGCTCTTATAATCATTGCTTGTATTTTAAGGATAAAGTATCTGTGCCTATATTCCTGTTGATTTATGTGGATGACATCTTAATTGCTAGTTCCTGTTTGAAATCAACTGAGCATGTTAAGAAATGTCTAAGTGAAAAATTTGACATGAAATTCTTAGGAGATGCTGGAAGAATATTAGGTATGGATATTGTGAGAGATAGGAAGATGTCGACTATCTAATTGAACCAAACTTCTTATGTTGAAAGATTTTGAAGAAATTTTCTATGTTTGATGCTAAGCCTGTTAATGTGTCATTAGTTGTTCACTTTGTGTTGAGTAAAGATCAATGTCCTAAATCTGATTTTGACTTTGATTCTATGAAGAATGTGCCTTATTCAAATGCAACAGGATCTTTTATGTATTTGATGGTTAGTACTAGGCCTGATATAGCTTATGCTGTTAGTTGCTTAAGTAGGTATATGTCTAACCCTTGCATGTTGCATTGAAATGATGTTAAAGGACTATTGAGATACTTGAAACACTCTGTGCATTATGGCTTGAGTTTTTCTAAGTGTTCTGAAGGTGTTAAATTAAAAGGTTATGTGGATTCTAACTATGCTAATGATAGAGAAACCGAAAATCTACTACGTCTTATGTGTTCACATTGTGTGGTGCTTGCATTAGTTGGAAATCTCAGTTACAACATATAGTTGCTTTGTCTACAATTGAATCTGAGTATGTTGCTGTAACTGACGCTTTAAAAGAAGCTATCTTGTTAAAAGGATTGATTTCTAAAATTGGCTTGCTTGAAGGTGATGTAGTTGTGTTGTCTGATTCACAATCTGAAATACAATTGTGTAAGAATCCAGTCTTTCATGATAGAACTAAGCATATTGATGTTAGGTTTCATTACATTAGAGATGTTGTTGCCAAAGGCTTAGTTTATCTTGAGAAAATACCTTCTGCTTTTAATCCTGCTGACATAGGTACTAAGTGTTTGCCCCTTAGTAAGTTTCAATCATGTTTAAAAAGTAAAATTTTATACTGGTAATTGATGCATGTTTAGTCCTTTGGTTAGTGTTTTATAACCTGTTGTGTGCTCGTTATAAAACTGTTACCCTCGTTATTTTCCCACTTTAACTTGCTGTGTGCTTGTTATAGTTTTCCTTGTCTTTACTTTGTGTTTTGACAGGAACTTGGTCCACACAATTACTTTGTGTATTATGGGGACCATAAGGTGATGATGATGTCTGCTTGTATGGTTTCCCTACGTCTGAAGATAAACCGGTATTGGGCCAAGGTGGAGATTTGTTGGGTATTGTGGCCCAATATTGTTAAGCCCATTAAGGCTTAATCCCACTTATTAAACCTAAACCTCTTCCCCCCCCCCCCCATTTAGGTCTGAGAAGCGCCTCCTTTTATTCCTCTACTCCATATATCCGCCTCTCTTCTCCTTTGAACCAGTTTTATGCGCCTCCTCCCTTCTTCTCTCACACTATACGTTCACTCCACTCTCCTTCACCATGTGTGTGCGCTTGGTTGGGTGGTGCGAGGTTCTGTCCGTTCGGTGGTTCTTTCCGTTTGGTGGTTTGGCATTGGTGAGTGCTGAGTGGTTGTGTGGTTCGGACGAGTGTTGTGTGCGCTTGTGCTTCTGGACGTAAGTGTTGTGTGCGCTTGGGGTTCTTGCCGGTGAGTGATGTGTGCACTTCGGTGTGAGTGGTGGTCTGGCCGTGTGTTTTGGCTCTGGCCGTGAGTGCTGTGTGCGCTTGGGGTTCTGTTGGCAAGTGTTGTGTGCGCTTGGTGTAGCTTGGGGAGGTTTCTGGTTCTGGTGGTGACTGGTGGTTCTGGGCGTGTGCTCCTTGCTGTTTGCTTGGTGGTTCCGACAGAACTTTGGTGTTGGGTGTTGTTGACACCTTTCGGCCTTTACCTTGGATTATCCGTGACGTAGATTGGGAAAACAGCATATCTGAGCTGGACTCGATATCCTTTTGAGATTACTATTATATTTGCATATTGTGTATATTTATTTGTTTTGCAGGTACACATGGCGATGCCAAGGCGGATATCCACATAACACACAGCTTTCTGATTACGATGGTTCTGTCATAAGCCATGAGAGAAGATAGACGTGGCCGATGGAACGCGATCCACCAGGCCATCGGTCACCTATAGTATAATATATACCTTAAGATTGCCAGGCAGCTTAGATGACAGTGCTTCGGAAAAAGCGGCAATTGCATGATTTAGATACAGAATAGTAGAGCTTTGCACTTGCAAGCTTTTGTTTGATCGATAGTGGCCTTAAGGGTGACAATGATCACAACACATTTTCGCAATTCCACCGAAAGCATCGACATATCTATGCTTGTTTCCATCAAACAAGTATAGCATCTTGCCATGCACTATATTCACCCGTGTAAAGCGAATCATCTGATACACACAGGAAAAATAAAGGGAATATTATTGAGTGAAGTTAAGATGATAGCTAATTGAGTGGAAGTTAGAATAAAAAGAGGGAATGTAAATTAGAGTTGTAATCTTTAACTTTGTTATTGAATGAATCTCACGTTGAGTTTCTTAAATTCT
Organism: Haberlea rhodopensis; assembly: GCA_907163345.1. Lineage (NCBI taxonomy): Eukaryota > Viridiplantae > Streptophyta > Magnoliopsida > Lamiales > Gesneriaceae > Haberlea > Haberlea rhodopensis. The sequence continues at coordinate 470,173 of CAJQUN010000262.1, read as the reverse complement.
CTTCTTCCTTCAACTCTTCTCTCTTTTCCTAGGAGTCCGGCTTACTCGAACTAGTCATCATATAAATGGTGCTCTCGAACTGGAGGGTAATGATAAGCATAAGGAAGGAAGCGGAAGTTAGTGGAAGCAACAAAAAGTTAGTTATGGAGTTGATAAGTAGAGGAAATTACTATTGCAATTGTAACTAGCGTATTGCTGAAGGAAATTCTTCCTTCGTGCAATTCTTCTTTACTTCTTTTCTTGTGTAATTATCGGAGTTAGACTGACTCAAATAAGACATCCTATCATCGGCCCTCTCGTTATTCAATCAACAGCACTACTTTCCCATCAATTTTCTTCTGCGATACTGAAACTCATGGCAGCAGGAACACTGCATGTGAAATTCGAAGAAATTATCTCAAATCTTACCTTGCTTCAAGAAATCACAGAACTTTGAAAGAAACATGGAATTAGTATATCAATCAGCGCGTGATATAAAGGCGATGTGGGAAGATTACCTCAAACAACAAGAACCTGTTGTATGAAGCTTCAACGTGGATTCCAGACACACCAACCATGAGATTTCGCCCAACAACACTACAGATGAAACTAACAAAGAGGATTTGGAGGAGGCAAAGTTACCCGATAAATGAGAAGAAATTGTTGGGTTCTCGTACCTCGACGTCATATCCAAACGCAGCGAAATAAAACATAAACAGATCTAACCCGGGGACGAAGAGATCGCGCCTGATTCATATATTAACATGTGCAAATATCAAATATAAAAGCACGAAAAGAATTATCGTTCACCGACGAGCATCTGATGGGGGTGACCCTCGAGTCCAATCAACCTGACCAGATCTACAAGCCCAGCATCAGTACTAGTATGATGTCGGCGTTTCTATGAGATATAGTGAATTGTATGGAATAATCTAAAGAGATGAACATATATTTATAGAAGTTTTGAGTAACTTATTTGGGCTAGGGTTCTTAGGGCTCAACGGGTCAACCATTCTCCCACTTGCACAAAAGCCAACACAAAACTACAAACTCATAATCCAAAGTAACTCAATCAAATTGAACTACTTGATGTACTACCAATGTACACAATTATGAGACATAAATATATCAAAAAATTTAATTTTAGAACTTTCTATAAATGAAAAATTTTCAAATATAGAAACTCCACTAAAGTGAGGAGCTTTCAAAAATTAAATTCATCTCTTCCAAATCACTCAATTTGAGAACTTAACATTTAAGTCTCAATTCTCATCGATAAATCGACAGCCGGTTGATTGTGACCCAGCGAGGCTCAAGTGTATCATAGCAGTAGGATCACAACATTTGATAATAGCCCAACTGTTGTCACAGTACACATAAACTGTGTCAATTGCTCTAGAAATTACACCCAACTCTTGGTTGAAATTTCGTATCCAAACTGCCTCTTTGCTGCATCGTATGCTGCAATGTATTCAGCTTCAGTGGTGGAATCCGAAGTGGTGTCTTGCTTGGAACGTTTCCAAGAGACAACATCATCATTTATCTTAAATACAAATCCAAACATCGATTTGGTATCATCTACATCCGACTGAAAAAACCAGCATCAGCTTAGCCTTCAACTTTTATTTCTCCATTTACAGATAAAAAAACTATGAACATGTCCTAAGTTCTTCATAAGTACTTGAGGATTATTTTCACAGTTTTCCAGTGACTTCACCGGGATATGTCCGATGTCTGTTCATTACTCTAAGAACATACACCAGGCCAAGTACATAACATAGCATACAGTATGATATTAAAAGTCGAAACATAAGGTACCTGTTGGTTCCGGATTTTAAAGATTACAAAACAGACCAGATCGATAAAGACCAGACCGATGTCAACCAGATCGGTACAGACCAGATCGACGTTGATCAATGCAGATCAAATCAGAACTTATCAATTCAGACTAAGTTAGCAAACTTCGTTCATCAGTCCAAATAATCAACAGCTATTTATTGAAGCATTTAATGTTGCATTTAATGCTGAAAAAGACCAAAGACTGAAGTTACCTTAAATGATAAATAGACATGATAGATCTTATCTGACAAGCGCCGAAAAAACAGACCATAAGGGAAAGAGTCTAAAATGGAAGACGTTGTTTGTTCAGAGGTTGACTAAAGTAAAGAGTTGCATGCAAAAGTAAATATTGACGTTGACAGATATACATATATATAGGTGCAACTTAAATGCGCAAAAATATAGAACACGGGAGATACAACAAGCATACGAGATCAACAATCAATCATTTATTGAGCATTCATTTGATCAGAACACTATCATCGAAAGACTTCATCTTGTAGATCTGCTCAAAGTTGAAAGCACGTCTTATTGTTTTATTTGATCGTTTAAGGATCACTTGTGCTCAGAATAATTCACTCTATCAATTGTATTCGTTCTAAGATAGAAGAGTGAGTTCTTTGTAACTGTCAGACGGATTGTGTCTGAACAGATTGAGAGACTAGGAGTTTCAGTATGGTAGTGGGGTAAATCCAGCTGAATCGGTGTTGTACAACAGGATTGTATTACTCAAAGTCTTCTTGTGAATCCTTCCTTAATTGGAAGAAGGGGAGACATAGAAGGAATTGCCTTCAAACTTCCAGAAACACATCCTGTCCGTTTACTTATCTCACTACTTCGTGTTTAAAAGCTATCAGACCGCTCTTTCTAACTAAGAACAGACTGATTCCGCACTCACACTATCAGTGGTCTGTTCAGATTAATATTTATTAAGAAATATGCTTCATTTGCAAACCCAAGTGAAATCAATCCAGGAAAATCCAAAGAGATAAATTTTAGTAGAGTGTTTATTCACCCCTCCCCCCCCCCCCCCCCCCCCCCCCCCCTAAACACTCCTATTTGATCCTAACAAGTGCAGAGCGGATGTTCTTAATCAAAAGAATACTTGGACCGATGTCATCCTTCAACAAGATTGCCATGTTCTCAAAATAAGATTATGATGATGGGAGAATCCGCATGCAAGCTCATATAGCAGCTCAGGATGATGACATGTGGTACGTCATTACAGAAGGACCAATGAAGATTTTAAAGGTTAACCCTGCCCTGGGAGGGTCAAGTGGTGAACCTCAGATGATTGAAAAAGAAAGAGCTACCCGGTCCAATGTAGAAAGGAAAAAGGCTAATCTAGACAATGTAGCCAATGATATTCTGTTCAAAACCTTGGACAAGAATATGTTCAGCAAGATCAAGATGTGGTCCACTACCAAAGAAATTTGGGAGAAGATTGCACAGCTCTGTGAAGGAAATAACCAGACCAAAGAGAATAAGCTGACTGTAGCTCTACAAAAGTTTGAAAGCATAAAGATGAAACATGGAGAAACTCTAAACGAATTTGATGAACGAGTTACAGGCATTGTTAATGAACTAAGCAGTCTTGGCAAAGACTATACCAACAGAGAGATAGCTCTGAAAGTTATGAGAGCATTACCGAAGGAATGGGACGTCAAGACCATTGCAATGAGAGAATCTAAAGATCTGAACAAAATCGAACTCCATGATCTGTTCGTTGATCTCAGGGCCTATGAATTCGAACTGATCACTAGAGGGGAAGCAGAGCCATCCACCTCTCAGCCAACCAAGGCACTTGCAGCCATTCCAGATCAATCTACCCCTACAAACTGATCTGTTGAACAGATGAGTAATGATGTTATGTCGTAATTTATTAAGAAATTTGGTAAATTCATGTCTAAAAATAAAAAGAACTTTAAACCTTCTCATCAATATAAGTCAAGAAAAGATGCTATTGTTAACGATCAGGCTTGCTACAATTGTGGTAAGACAGGACACTTCATTGCAGATTGCACTAGACCAAAGAAAGATGAGAGGAAGGAAAGGCACCGAGATGATAAGAAGAAGAAGTACTACAAAGATCGAAAAGGGCATCAAAGGTTCAAAAAGTTCTGGTAGCCGAAGATAGCAACAATTGAGCTCAGACTGATTCAGAATCAGAAAGCTCAGAAGGATCCTCCAGTGAAAGCGAGGAGGAGATCAAATGCCTAATGGTAGACGATGAGACTAGTCAGAATGATGAGGTATTCGATTTTGACTCAGATGAATTTACGCGAGAAGAACTTGTATTTTCACTACAAGATATGGCTAATGACTACAGAATGCTAGCTGAATCATTTGATAAATTTAAGGTTGAAAGAAAAGATCAAACAGATGAGCACATCATACCAAGCTGTTCTAAGCTAGGTGAATGTGACAGTCTGAAGATCGAGCTGGATAAGCTAAAAATCTCCTATGAACAGTTCCATGTAGAAACCAGAGAATTAGCGCACAAAATGCTAAACTCTCATATTTTCAAAACATGGACAAAATCAAGAGCTTCATTAGATGAGTTGCAAGAGGTACAAAGAAATGTCGGTGATATCACTGACATAGGCTTTGGTATCAATGAAAGCACTAAAAATGAAACTGAATTGTTGCTGGAAAAGAACAAAATTAAACAAATGAAATTTGTTAGATCCAGCACAATAATCAGAAGTGCCTACAATTCAAACAGAAATCTCTTTCAGGGATAAAGGTTTGAAAAAGGGGATTGGGTATGTTAACCAAGCCACGAAAAAGGCACTAGCGAGTTTTGAGTCTATCAGACCAAACTCAAGAGTGCAAAATCTAAGGCAAGAAAAATCATCCAATTATCACAACTCACAACTGGTCCAAAGAAGATATAGATTGCCTAACAAGAATCAAAGGCCACCATTTCACAAAACACACTACACACAACAAGCTCAGCATACTTGTTATCGCACAACACACACCACATCATACACACACAAACCAATAATAGTTAATTCAGGTGTGGGTCCCCAAAGGACTAATCCGTTCCGGACCGAAGTAGGATTGGTTACCAATAGTAATTTTTTTTACGAACCCAATAAGAAACTATCATACTGGTATTTAGACAGTGGATGTTCTCGACACATGACGGGAAACATCGAGCTGTTGTCTGATATTACTCAATACACTGGTCCTAAGATCACCTTCAATGATAACTCAAAAGGTAAGACCGTGGGCAAGGGTAAGATTGTCGATGGCAACATTATCATAAATGAAGTGTTATTAGTTGAGAATTTATACTATAATCTGATTAGTATAAGTCAATTATGTGATAATAGTTATACAGTAGAATTTTCTCAAACACACTTGCACTGTTAAATCATCTAATAGTAAACCATGTTGGCAGGAATCAGTAATGAAAATACTTATAAGATTAACTGGAATCATGATCAACCTGATAATCCTACTTGTTTCATCGCTTATAACGATAATAAACATTGACTATGGCATAAACGCTTGAATCATCTCAATTTCATGACTATTTCTAGCCTATGTAAAAATGATTTAGTTATCGGCCGGCCCAAGATCAACTTTGCTAAGGATAAGATATGTCAAGCTTGTCAAATGGTAAGTCAGATCATCCTTTAAGAACAAGAATGCCAAATCCTCCTCACACTGCTTAGAATTATTGCATTTAGACTTGTTTGGTCCCATACCAATAACAAGTTTAGGGGGAATGCGATATACTCTTGTTAGTATTGATATTTACTCACGTTTTTACATGGACTATATTTTTTAGCAGTAAAGACCAGACCGGCCCAAAAATTAATCAAGCTGTTGAAGCGCATTCAGAACGAGAAATCCTCTGGGATAGACATGATTCGAAGCGACAATGGCCCTGAATTCTCAAAACAAAATCTTGAATCCTTTCTAGATGACCAAGGGATCATGCATGAATACTCAGTAGCTCGCACTCCTCAACAAAATGGAGTTGCAGAACGACGAAATAGAACGCTCAAGGAAGCAGCAAGAACAATGCTTGCTGACTCTGGAATCTCTCAAAAGTTCTGGGTAGAGGCTGTCAATACTGCATATTATACACAGAATCGGTCCATGATTAATAAGAAATTAAACTTAACACCATATGAAGTATGGACAAATAACAGACCGACTATTTCATACTTTCATATCTTCGGCTGCAAATGTTATGTCCATAACAATGGTAAGAATCATCTAACCACTTTCGAGTATAAATCAGATGATGGAATATTCTTAGGATATTCATCTGTTAGCAAAGCATTCCATGTCTTCAATAATCGAACTGTAACTGTGAAAGAGTTGATGCATGTAGTTTTTGATGAATCACTTAATATTGAGAACCACAAGGAACTAATTCAAAATCAGATGGAAAATGTCCATCTCGAAGCTAACAGTGATGATGAGAATGTAGTTAACAGGTCAAGAGATAATCCACCAGAACCTGAAGTACCAGCCAGACTGGTAGAAGCCACTGAAGTTCTACCAGATTGAGCTGATATGGCTGATCTGGAAGTAACGAATACCAACGTGAAGACCAATACTGACAATATCAATATTCTTCCTCCATCAGGACCAAATGTTCTCGAACCAAACTACCGCTGGACTAAGAGGCATCCACCTGATCTGGTGATTGGAAGTCCATCTGCACCCATAAGAACTAGAGGGCAGATGATGGATGAATTCACCTACGCTGCATTCATATCCAACTTGGAACCAAAACAGACTGACAAAGCTTTAGCTGACTATAACTGGATAGAGGCTATGCAAGAAGATATCAACCAATTTGAACAGAATCAGGTGTGGAGTTTAACTCCCAGACCAAGTGATCAGCCTGTTATTGGAACCAGATGGGTTTTCAGAAACAAACTAGATGTAAATTGCGTGGTAGTTAGGAACAAGGCCAGACTGGTTGCACAAGGCTTCAGACAAGAATAAGGAATCGACTTTGATGAATCCTTTGCACCAGTTGCCAGACTTGAAGCCATTCAAATCTTCCTTACATACGCTACTTTTAAAGGTTTCAAAGTATATCAAATGGACGTGAAGAGTGCATTTCTTAATGGTAAACTTCAGGATGAAGTCTACATCGAGCAACCTCCTGGATTTCTTAATCACTCGTTTCCAGATCACGTATACTTACTAAATAAAGCAGTCTATGGACTTAAACAAGCCCCCAGAGCCAGGTATGACACTATGTCTCAATTTCTTCTGAATCATGATTTCCAGATCGGCTCAATAGAAAAAAATTTATTTAAGTTTGTCAAGGGGGAACATGCTTTGTTAATTCAAATATATGTTGATGATATCATTTTTGGGTCAACTAACCCCAAGTTATGCGAGAAATTTTCTAAGTTAATGCAGAGCCAATTTAAGATGAGTATGATGGGAGAATCGTCATTCTTCATGGGTCTACAAGTCAAACAGCTCGATAATTGAATCTTCATTAATCAAACCAAGTACACCAAGGAGCTACTCAAATGGTTTGGTATGGAGACTTGCTCAACTGCTTCAACTCCGATGAGTCCATCAATCAAGTTAGATAAAGACGAAGGGGGAATGTCAGTTGAGGTAACAATGTATTGAGGTCTAATCGGATCGCTGTTATATCTTACAGTGAACCAGAATGTATGTGTGCTAGATTTCAATCTGACCCTAAACAATCCCACTTCATTGCCGCTAAACGCATTTTAAAATACTTAAAAGGTTCTCAGAATGTTGGTCTCTAGTATCCCAAATATTCTAACTTCAATTTGATTGGATATTCAGATGCTGATTATGCAGGATGTAAGATCGATCGCAAAAGCACCAGTGGAACTTGTCAATTCTTAGGTGAAAGATTGATCTCATGGTTTAGCAAGAAGCAAACATCGATTGCCACATCCACAACTGAGGCATAATATCTCGCCGCCGGAAGCTGTTGCGCTCAAATGCTCTGGGTTCAACAACAGCTCAGAGACTATGGCATTCAAGCTGTTGAATCATCAATCTTTTGCGACAACACAAGTGCAATTGCTATCACTTATAATCCAGTCTTGCACTCTCGATTGAAACATATTGATATCAGACATCATTTTATTCGAGATCATGTTGTCAAAAAGGAGATTCGGATCGAGCATATCTCAACAGACCAGCAAGCTGCAGACATCTTCACTAAACCACTCCCAGAGGCTAAGTTTAATTATTTTCGTCAAATTCTTGGTTTAATAGATCTATCTTAATATATTTGACGAATGCTTAACTTCGTTTTTTAAAGATTTAGTGTTAGTACATGTCGATAATACAATGGTCAGTAAGATACAGACCGGTACTGACTATCAGACCGATTTCTATCGATCTGATGTTATCCTATGATCTGACTCAAAACACATAGTAATGTTTTATAGCCCGGACTGGTCTAACTTTAACCGCCTTACTTTACCCTCATCCAGTCCGTTAAAATATCAGTCATCGAGATGCAGACACGTGTCTAATATCTCAGTATTTATCAGGCTGTACATCTCATTCTTCATTTTACTTTTTCTAATTACCATTGTCTGCTTATCTCTTCCAAAAATTCTTCTTTATTCCATATTCGTATCCTAATCTTTCTAATGGCAACCATTACTCACAACTCATTATCTGTTGAGTTTGACGTTATCTACAGGATGGAAGATACAGAAATGGTATCTATGTTCAAAAATCTGGAATCATCCGGACTGAGGAAATTCTTGGAATGTGGCACGGTGGTGTATGAATCGGAGATCAAAGAACTATTCTCAAACGCCGTATCTCACAAGACTTCCATCTCTTCTTCGGTTAATGGCCAGACTGTTGAAATTTCTCAGAAAATGTTTACAGAAACGTTTGGACTTCATACCTCTGGCATGTCCGATTTTGCAAACTTGTCCAAAGCCACTCTGGAGGAATTTCAACGCAGAGTGTCAATCTTCGGACTTACCCTTAAGCCTGCATTCAAGAAGAAAGAGATGTCTTTCCATTTTCAAGTGCTTTGCGACATCGTTGGAAAGCTGCTGCTGAGCAAGGCTGGAAGTTTGGATGATGTGACGTCTGAAAAGTTTGGAGCCATGGCAGCTATTCACTTTGGACAGAAAGTGAACTGGTCCTCCATCCTATTTGGTGTTTTATTGGAGACCATCACTTCAGCAAAGTAGGCTGTATGTTTTGCTGTTCCACTGAGCAAGCTGTTAGAGTCCATGAATATTGAGCTGGGGAAATCTTCGGCACTCGGTCCGTTCAAAGTCATCAATCCCAAAGGATTGGCTATGTTAAAATCCAAAAGTGCTCCCCCAACTCCCAATGAATTATTGACCGTCAAGATGGAAGTTGGTGCAGAACAGGCTGCAGCAAAGAAGACCAGGGCTAAGAAAAAACTGGTAGTGGTCCAGACTGACTCTGATGAAACCCAGTCTGCCTCTATTACCTCATCCCTAACCAAACCCTTACCAAAGAAGCCTCAAACCCAACTCACCAAACCCCTGACAACCATAAACCCCAAACCCATATCTATCTTTTGATCGCTATTATTCTAAACAATTAATTCCAGCGTAGCGATTTTAGACCGCAAGTGCACGGTGTCAAGTTTTAGTATAGTGATATAAAAGAAAGGATGTCGAACCCACAGGGACTAACGTATAAGTACCAAATAAAATTAGCAAAATTATATTTAGCCTATGAAATAAATGATTAATTAACTAATTAAATTGAAAACTCAAAAATAAAACAACTCATTTGAAGATGCGAAGGAATTCCGCTCAAGAAATTTAGCAAGATGTTTGTTCAATTGTGTTATCGTCGATGGTTTGCTTGTAAAAACAATTACTGATCAATCAATTCTTAAGGTGACGGATTTCCTAATATAATCAATATACTTTTTCAAGCTATATTGAAACTCATATTAAATTGAAGCAAGTAACTCTCGTTCACTTAAACCAATTTAATATTGAATAAATCTTAATGAAACCCGTTAACTTTAAATCTTTCAATTCAAAGTGATCACGTATGTGATTTAATCTCTCGATCTAAATCTTTAACATACAACACGAATTATTATAGCGTATTATAACTTTATCTCTCGGTCTCAATTATAATTCACCAATTCAATCAAAGTTAGCAAGGCTTTGATAGCATTAAGATTATAATTCATGCATAAAAGAATTAATCCACTCAAACACATTCAAATCAATAACTCAATCACAATCTTACTTAACCTTGATAAAATAAACTGAATTTATATTCAAATCAAACTAATAAGATGTATAATCGTTTCTCAACCTCATAAACATCAAATAAATCTGAAAATCAAAATAACTAAAGTTTAGAAGTACGATAAACGTAGGAGCGAATCCGTGCGTTGAACGATACTTCTTCTCTTGCTTCCTTCCTTGTACTTCAAAGGATTTCTCTAAACTTGTATTGTTCTTCGAAGATGAAAGGCAGCTGAAAAATATGATTGGGTCGATTATGCTCTTATTATCCTCCCTCAATTCGTGCCCTAGTTCCCTTATTTATAGAGGAGGGGGTGGATGGAAGTGTTTCCAAAATCAAACCAATTCAAGTCTTTAATTTCTGAAAATTCTGTGGCTCGATCGATCGGTGCTATGTCTTGATCGATCAAGATCTTTAAATTCCCGGCCTTGACTTTCTCTGCCTCGCTTGATCGATCGAGGATAAGCTGCCGATCGATCCAGCTTTCTTCAATTTTTCTTGCCAAGTCTCTGCCATGCTCGATCGATCGAGAGTAGGTTTCTGATCGATCGAGCTCTTCATTTTCTCGTTGGCCAAAACTTCTGTCTCCTTCGATCGATCACGCTCCATATCCGAGCGATCGGTCGTGCCAGAATCCAAATTCTTCATTTCTTGCCTCGATTTGATCCATTTTCTTCATTCTAGCTCAATTCTTCCGCTTTCCACCTAGATTCTTGAAATAACCAAATAATTACCAAAAAGCATAACATCTTCCCGGAATCTACACGAAAATATATACATATCAAAGCAAAAATACACGTAATAATCAACCCTATCCACTCTCCCAAACTTAGATTTGATCGTCCTCGAGCAAACATTAAGATCAAAATGCAAAGTTCATCATCAATACTTTAAATGAATTAACTTAGCAACTCAAACGTAAAAGCTCAGAGATCCCACTAACACTTCAATCATAAGTCAATCCAAAAATCAACAAGAAGTGTTTTCTCCTAAGCCAAGCAATATATCGCAAAATCGGAACGTGTGTGTGTTAATGTCAATCTTGAGTTTCATATATACTTTTAGGATCAAATAATGCTATTAAACTCAAAGTCAAGATTACTATTAAACACTCCATAAGCCTACTTTTCAAGCACTTCTCCACTAATGCAATTATTCCCTAGACTTGGATTAATAGGTCTTTTAAAGCTTGTAATGTTAGGCCTAGGTGTTTGGCTTCAAAGAAAAGATAGGGTAACAGAAATAAGAGAGTATATTCATGTAAAATTCAAAATTTTAGCACACTTTGGGCTTCTCTTCTTCTCCTCTTTTTTATAGCCTTGGCCACTTTGGGTCTTATTTAGTCATCATTTTCTCAAGGCTTTTTGTCTATCTTTTTCTTTTCTCATTCAAAAATTTTTCAACAATAAGCTCATCAAAGTATAGCAATTTTTTGTGCATCTAATGAGAATCATTATACTCCCTTAGGGTTAAGATAAAAATATACAATTTAGGCTCAAGTAGGTGGGTATAATGAGTTGGCCAAAGAATGTTGAATGGGGGCTAATAGTATGTTAAACATACTCCATTCTTTTATCAGTTAGGCTCAAATTAGGGAACTAGAGATTGATATAAACATGGTAAGCTTGAAAGGCTCAAACCTTTCAAAGATCGCCTAAATCATTTCCAAGTCTAGTTCATAAGTATAAAATTTCGCCTCAAAGTACCCTCAAATAGGTTCTAGAGTGCTTTAAGATCCTCAAAACAAATCATAGTTAACAAATTTTTTCCAATATATAATTCCCTCAATCATGGCTTAAAAGTGCTCAAGATGTTCCTCAATTTTGAAATATTAACTCAACCAAAGATATTCACAAACAAGTCAAAAATATTCAAGACTTTAGTTGAGATGAGGATTAATATCATCATGTAATACCGTTGCAAGTCTAATTCCTTATTTCTTAATGATGAACTCATTTTCAAGGAAATTTTTTTTTTATGTGCCCAAAAACTACCTAAATCTTATTATAGACTAGTCATGCAAGGAAGTAACAAAAGGAAACAACAGATACCAGTAAACACCCCCCAAACTTAGTACATGCATTGCCCTCAATGTATAGTAAACAATAAGAGCAAAAGCAAAACACATACCTCGATGACGATCGTCAGTGATCGTCGTCCTCATCATGCTCCGACGGGGGATAGTAAGGCTCCTCTGGCTGGTACGATGGATATGGCGGATAATCCGGTGGTGGTGGTTGGTATGGTTGGTAATCAGGTGGTGGTGGTTGGTATGGCGGAAATGGCTGAAATTGAGGCTCAGGCGGAAACTGAATAGCTGTGAAACCTTGGGCCAAGGCATTGTTCCATGCACATTGGTATTGCAGGAACTCCATTTGGTGTTGACTTATCTGTGCTTGGCCCCACTGTAGTTCCCTTTGCAAATTTTGGATGCCCTGCTGCTCCAGGCGGATGTCTTGGAGATCCCTGTGAAGGGAGCCCAAGGTGATCGATGAATGCTCTGCAGCGGAAGATGAGGATGGCCCAGCATGTCCGCTGCTCGAAGGTCGTGGCTCGGCCCTACGTCGGCCTGTAGGAAATATTTTTGACAGGCGGGTGAAAAATATGATATTGGGTCTGATTATGCTCTGATTATCCTCCCTCAATCCGTGCCCTAGTTCCCTTATTTATAGAGGAGGGGGTGGATGGAAGTGTTTCCAAAAATCAAACCAAATCAAGTCTTTAATTTTCTGAAAATTCTGTGGCTCGATCGATCGGTACTATGTCTTGATCGATCAAGATCTTTAAATTCTCGGCCCTGACTTTCTTCTCCTCGCTCGATCGATCGAGGATAAGCTGCCGATCAATCGAGCTTTCTTCAATTTTTCTTGCCAATTAATAGGAAAAATTTTGGATAAGGAGTGACAATTAAATTTGAAGATTTAGGTTAAGGAAAAAATCGTGATTGACACAATATGAGTGAGAGATAATGATTTTCACTTTCATAATTGAATATTTAAAAATTGATGGGTCAAAATTTTGAATTTTCGAAAATTCAAAGTTTTGTTCAAAATTGGGGGAATTTGGAAGGCATATGTTGCACGAGAATGGAAGTTGTCATATATGAAATTACCATATTTAATATGATTATATTTATGGAAACCGTATTTATGGAAACCGTATATTATAAATTAATTACTATAATTAATATGATTATATTTATGGAAACATATATATATATGAAAGTCGCCATCTCAGATGTAGACTTCCATATAAAAAAAAATTATACTGAAGTCGCCATCTGAGATGGCGACTTCAGATGGCGACTTCAATAACAAAAATTATTTTTATATTGAAGTTGCCATCTGAGATGGCGACTACATTAAACAAATTATTTTATATTAGAAACGTCATCTCAGATGGCGACTTTAATATAAAAAAAATATTTATACTGAAGTCGCCATCTTTTTTGGGTTAATTAGTTAAAAACCCTCATAAATGGACCTCTGGAGTTTGCAAACCTTTTGATCACTCCCAATAGTTGTGAAGCCCTCTGGCTGCCTTGTATAAAAGTCTTCACATCCATCTGTTATATCCCATAGTCATAATATGAAGATATAGCTAACAAAATTTGATTAGACTTTAGCATCATCACCGATGAAAATTTTCTCACACACAACTCTTTGCCTATGAGAATAACTGTTTCTCACCAGTCAAAGCTTTGAAGGTCACTACCTTCCCATCCACTCCAAGCTTTCACTTGTAGATCCATTTACAGCCAATGGGAACAATTTCCAAAGAGGATCTACTAAGGTTCATACCTAATTAGAGTACATGGAGTCTATTTCAAATTTCATAGCATCTCGCCAATATCTCGAAACGATGTCCAATATCGTCTCTTTGAAAGCCCTAGGATCACATCCATGGTCAAAATCATTTTGAATACCTTCTAGGAGTAAATTCAATTTATCACGAGTTCTTGTAACACTTTCAGATCTCCTTGATATGTGTAGTTCAAAGGTTATGATTGACTCAATTAATTTCATTGTTTTCAATTTTCTAGTGGTTTGTGGTTCTTGAACCCTTTCAAGTTACATTATATTGGCATTCATTTATAATAGAAACATTTTCTCTAGAAAGACTGCACTTGCGAAACAAACGCTTTGTCTCCAATTGATAATATAAATTTTCACAAAATAACATAAGATGGATCAACTATTCAACTTATCTCCCACTGGTTGCTTCACATATGCAGAACAATCTCAAATCTATATTTGGATTATTTTTCAGTCCATATCATATATGGAGTTTTCGTCACTGTGTTGGTATGAGTTATGTTCAATAAATATGTAACTTTAGAGAGTTACTCAGAGAGAATCACATTCTCTTTAAGATAGCTCAACATCCTCTTGCACTAACATTTAGTGCTCCACATATGTCCATTTGAATCAAATCCAATGGACATTCAGCACATGCTAAAGATATGTGGGATTTAAGTTATCATTCTTTTTATATTCATTGAACATATTCATACTAATCGTTCATAAGTTCACCAGATTCAATAAAACATGCATTCTTAAAAATAATGCAAATCACATTCGCAAATTTAAAAGAATGTCATTCTCAAAATATGAACAATGTTCATGAGTAAATCTAGAACAAATAAATAATTGCTCAAACCAGTCCCTAACCAGTTCAAGATTTTATATTAATAAATGTTTCAAACAGCCTTTGCAACAACTCTAGCTACAATGCTCAGCTTCAGGTAGTTTCACCTTCCTAGGGCTCTCTACTCTTCTCCACATATGCAACACTTTGAAAATATGTGAGTACAATTGGTATCATATACCAAAGAAGTATAAACAAACGAAACATTAAATTTTTTTATAAAATACACCATTTTCATAACGCTTCTAATCTAGTTATTCCTTGCAGTTTTGCGCCAGTGACCAGCAGTGAGAACATAGATGCCTTTCCTATCTTAGTTGCTACTATATCCATTTTCGTCTTTTGAGGTTGGGAACCATTTCCCTTCCTCTTCTTTATCCTTGAACTCTTCATACCATTGGTATTAGATTCGAAAAGAAGAACACGTTTCTTCTTTTGAATCAAGGACTCATGAGTTTCCAATATTTTGACTATAAGATCAAATCTTCAGTCAGTTAATGAGGTATTGCCACATTCAGATTTTTCAATTTCTCAACAAGAGATATTTTTCTTACACCATCTTGCATGTGAAATGAAAATAGCTCTTTTGAAATGCGAGTTTTAGTAATCGCTTCCGTTCACCTAACAACATTTGCAGGTGTTGAAAAATATCAGTAGTGTGAGCAAATTTCTCATATCCATGTTGAAATTCATTTGACATTGAAGCTATCATATAGCACCTAGTTTCGAAATCATCGTCCCTCCACTTCACAAGCGTGGTGATTTCTTCATTAGACGTATTAGGAAACACTTCAACAAGAGGTTTCCCATCAATGATATAAAGCAACTTCTCAGAATCAAACACTATTTTTAAATTTAATAGCCAATCAAAATAATTTGGTCCGGTTAATTTGTTTGTATCGAGACTTGATGTAATCGAATTCACGCCAATCACAATATTGAGAATAAATAGAAAATATAAGCAAACTGTTTGATTATTAATTAATTCAAAAACATGGACTTTGTTATTGAATGCTCCCACTAAATTTTTCAAAATCGTCACCCTCATGACAAATACACGGAAAATCATATTTCCTTACTGGACTTAGAGTCCAACTAGCTCATGATAACCCCGGGCGAGGGTCCAGCCGACCTCATGATACTAAAGGTAGCTCACAATTGCATCATATGCAACCCCCAAGATATTCGTCTCGTGGTTGGCATAACCCTACGGAGGCAGGTCAATTATGCTTTCTCACGTCAAACTAACTCATCTCACGGATGGTAATGTCCGCCAATAAGACCCCACGAGGGTGAACAAACTTAAAGGTTAACAAAACCCTATCCATAATTAAGTGGCAGTTAAACACACAGCTTTCTCATGCTAGATGCCCACCACGAGGGTGAGACAAGACACCTGACACAAGTAACGTCTCATGGCTTAACTGTTGATGGAAGACAGGAAGCAACAAACTCATTTGAGCTCCCTTCACAGTTTGATATTAAAATTTTTGAACCATATTCAAAAGAGAGATTTAATAATTTTAAAATCTCATCAAGTGCTTGTTTGTTTGTTTGTCAGATTCATGCAACTATGTTTTATTCATACATCATATGTACTAATAAACATACAAACATTTATCATACATCACATGCATAATAAAACTAAATATGGACGATTACGGCCTTTTCCTAATTGATCAACGTGAGCCATACGTGGATCACAAGTCTGTCTAAGGTGATGCAGGTATGTAATGTAATCCTATTACATTTTTGCTTCCATTATACATGTCTTGATTCTTGATGCTCCATCTTCAATCTTGATCTACCACTAATTCTAAAGATTTTACATTTAAATCTTGCAAACAGGAGAATATGGATATATTCTCGGGTGGGATACATCAGAAAATAGAGAGAGCAGGCCCGACACCAAAAATCACAATTATTATGAAACAATAAAAACTTAAACATTCACCTAAACACGTTGGTCAAGGCTCGTATTCATCCACCATGCAATCACATCATATGTAATTAAACATTAAACTAAACAATTTCATCATATGTAATTGCACTAATCGCATTACATGTAATTAGATCACAATAATTAATTTATTCTATCATTTTCCCTCTAATCGCATCATTAATTGAAAATAAAATTAACAAATTAAATAAAATCATTTTATTTAATTTCTAATTAATTAAATTTCAATAAATTGGTAAAATCAATATTTTACCGTTTAATCATAATGATAATCGAAAATAAAATTAACAATTAATAAACACTTTCATTTAATTTTTAGTTGATTAAATTTTCAATTACTTGGTAAAATCATCGTTTTACCTTAAATCATAATATGATTGAAATTAAAATTACCAAATTAAATGAAACTTTCATTTAATTTCAAATTAATTAAATTTTTTATTTCTTGTAAAATCTTCATTTTGCACTTAATAAATAAATCATATTTTTAATAAATTAAGTTTATGATTTATTTTTTCAAAAATTAATATCCGGATAAAACATCTAAAATAACCCAAAATAATTTATGAACTCCAAACAATTTAGACCCAAAATTAAAATGTTAAATAAAACATTCAACCATTTTTGAAAAATCGGCTAGATTTTTTTTTTCTTTCAAAATTGGAAGATACTGTTCATCATCCCCAAAAAACAAAATTAGGGTGTCTTGCTATCATGACCCGCCGCCGCCTTCTGTTGTGGCTATTGATGCGTCGCCGCCTTCTGTCACCATCGTACGCCGCAGCAGGCTCGTCTCCCTCACCGGCAACAGTTACCGTGTGTTCGGAGTCGCGCGCCTGGAGCCTTGTCACATTGGTGCTCACACGAGTTCGAGATAATGGCGAAGCGGATGCCAGTGCAACCTCTTTTCTTCTCCGGCGATCTCGTGAATCTAGGTCGCGAACCTCAGGCTAATAGCACAAGCCGCACGACAATCCATCGGCAGAGAACAATTCTAGCTGTCGTCCGATGAACAGTGTGCGCCGGAAACACTTTCCGGTGCCGACAAATTTGGGTTGGATTAAAACTCTTTTTATTCCAAATTTTAATATTTTTCCGGATTGTATAATTTCTGAAAATCCAAACACGATTATTATCAAGTGGAAACGATCTAATAAAATTAATTATCAAGTACATGAATCAAAGCGCAACCTGGCTCTGATACCAATGTTGGGTTTCCGTACCCGGGCGCCAGATCCAAACGCAGCGGAATAAAACATAAACAGATCTAACCCGAGGACGAAGAGATCGCGCCTGATTCATATATTAACATGTGCAAATATGAAATATAAAAGCACGAAAATAATTACCGTTCACCGACGAGAATCTGATTGTGGTGACCCTCGAGTCCAATCAACCTGACCAGATCTATAAGCCTAGCACCAATGCTAGTGTGATGTCGGTGTTTCTATGATATAGAGTAAATAGTATGGAATAATCTAATTAACCCTATAGATGAACATATATTTATAGGAGTTTGAGTAATTTATTTGGGCTAGGGTTCTTAGGGCCCAACGGGCCAACTATTCACCCGTTGGCTTGTAGTGCATCTTATGCTAACAGAAATAATTGTAAGTCAATCGGAGCTGGTCTTGAAAAACAATGAAAACCATATGCTTGAGCAAGTTGAAGATGAGGGTGAGCTTTCGAGCGAGAAATTACACATCATTGAAAGGAAGCCAAATTTTGTAGAAACAAATCACAATGACGACCAAAATGGAAGAGACAAACTCGATTGGAGGGAAACCGAAGGCTGGCCAACATGTAGAGATCTGACGATCAAAGTTTGCAACTACTCAACTTAGAGTTAATCAACTGATATAGTGGAAGAAAGGCGGTAACTCCATATGTCACGCAAAAGCACGAGACGCGGTGGTGCCTTGTAGGATAATTTCAAAGATACTGTGGTCGTATGGTCTTACATACTGGTTTCACGCCATTGAAGCAAGAGTGGCGAGAGGGAGCGCTTCATGAGGCAGAGACTACATGGACGTCTTGGTTAATGTCAAAATTATTGCTTTATGCATTGCTCGAATGGTGGTTGATGATATATTATCTCTTGCTTTCATATGCAAGGCCAAAAAAATCTTTCGGAAACCTCGAAGGGATTTGATGTGCTGAGTAAAATAAACTAGGAGCACTTATATACCCATACACCTTGAGGACAAGGTGTTTGTCGAACTGAAGGAGGGTAATGATAGAGGGTAGTTAGAAAGGAAGTGGAAGTTAGGGGAAGCAACATAAAGTTAGTTACATAGTCGATGTATAAATAGAGGAAATTGCTATTGTAATTGTAACTAGCATATTGTTTAATGAATTTCTTCCTTCCTACAATTCTTCTTCACTTCTTTTCTTGTGTAATTCTTGGAGTTAGGCGGATGGAAATAAGTCGTATCATAGCTAGCGTATACTTGCATCTATTATTACAGAAAGGGCTTGATGAAGACCACCCCTGGTTAGTGATTGGGCACCCTCTTTCATCATTCCTCAAAACTTGTATGCTCATCTTAACTTGAACATATATTAATTCGTTATCAACCATGATAACAATTATAATGGAAGAATGTAAGTGCAATCGGTACTATAAGTATCAATACGAAGTAGGGAAAGTTCATTATTCTTCTTCCTGAAAATGTCGATCAAACCCTCTCGTTCCTTCTTTCTCTTATATTCTTCATGCGGAGCTCGATTTCGAAGAAAGTTTTTACTCAAGTTTGCTGGTGCTACGTTTATATTTATTGAGGTGGCTATGCTCAAGTAGCTTATGCTATTTATATGTTTGTTGAGGTAGCTACATGATTAGTAAAGAAGAAAGATTGTTCTTTGCGGCTGTGTATTGATTATCGACAACTCAATAAGGTAACAGTGAAGAATAAATACCCTCTTCCTCGTATCAATATTTATTTGATCAGTTGCAGGGGACTTCTATATATTCCAAAATTGATCGAAGGATATACAGAATACTGCGTTCCGAACGAGGTATGAACACTGTGAATTTTTTGTTATGCCGTTGGATTAACGAATGCACCTAGACTATGTCAAGAACTTTTACAACAAGCTCATCGCAGTAAATTCAGTATATATCCAGAAGGCAAGAAGATGTATAAGGATTTGTGTTCCCAATTTTGGTGGAAGCGGATGAAGCGAGATGTGACTAAGTTTGTAAGAAAGTGCTTGATTTGTCAACAAGTAAAAGCAGAATGACATAGACCACAGGCTGAAATACAGAGTTTAGAAGTGCCAACTTGGAAATGGGAGCACATATCGATGGATTTTGTGACCCATTTGCCAATGACTTCTTCGGGGCATGATGCTATATCGGTTATTGTTAACAGATTGATGAATACCGCTTATGTGAATAAACGGTGATGATCGTTAGAATTTCAAGTGGGTGACATAGCTGAAAATATCTTCGTTTAGAGGTGTTGTATACTTTGGTATGCGAGGTAAGTTGTCACCGAGATATGTGGGTCTGTATGAGATTTTACAGCTACTTGGCAATCTGGCTTATAGATTGGCATTGCTGCCTTCTTTGTCAGGTATACATGACGTATTTCATGTATCGATGCTAGAAAGTGTGAACCAGATCCATTGCATGTTTCGCAACCATCTTAGGTGCAATTGGATTTTGATATTTCGTATGTAGAACTTCCGGTTCGGATTTTGGAACGGACATACCGTAAGCTTCGCAATAAAGTTATTCCTATTGTTAAAGTTCAGTGGGACAGCCGGGTTCGGGGAGGCAACATGGGAGACATAGCAACATATGATCCAGCACTATCCTAATCTATTTGACGGTATGAGTATTTATTTACTGCTTTTTCGGTAAGCGTACTTGATTTCGAGGATGAAATCTTTTTATGTTGGGGTTGACATGATATTATTGTGATGTCACGGGTTGCCATGAAATTACTATATATGTCAAGGGTTGACATGAGATTATTGTGATATCACGGGTTGACATGAGATTACTGTGTATATCACTGGTTGACATGAGATTATTGTTTACGCCACAGGTTGACATGAAATGTGTGTCACGGGTTGACATGTGAAAATTGTGTATGTCACGGTTTGATATGAGAATATTGTGTATGTCACGGGTTGACATGTGAGTATCTTGATGTTTTATAATAGTAATGAAACAATATTATATAGTTAATGTGATTTTATAATTGTGTAACTGTGGAACATATGATTGAAGTGTTGTGAAACAGAAACAATTTGAGAGGTCTATTATCATTACAAAAATACAAAAGATGTATTCTACATTTTACAGTATTATATCCTGTGAATTATGAATTGTTCTTCATTATAGGTTCCTTTTGTTTTCAATTATTTTTTATGTGCTCATCCTGTGTGGGGTTGTTCCTTGGGAACACGTGACAGGTCTAGGCTTTCGAGGGCTTGAAAGATATTGCTGATGCGTCTAGAAGAGTGGGAGGATCGAGTTGAGATAGACGTTCATAGTGTAATGGTTTAAAATTATTGCTATCAATTTTATTGGATTGTATTATTTTGGTTTAGTACTAGTCTATCTATCTCTATTTTGATGTCAAGCACTAACTAGACGTTTATTTTGGTTGATATTTATTTTTAGATTAGTGTTGGATATTGATGAAGTTGTTTGATGGTTTATTTTGTTTTTTTTATAGTTCAGTTTATGGGGATATTCTGCCAAATTTTTTGAAATCCCATGTCATTAATCCATGCATGCTGTGTTTAATGATCGGGGTCTTACACTTACCTTATAATATTGTTTATGAAAAAATAGTCCAAATTGTCTTATAAGTTAGTTTTATTAAATAGTCAACGCTTTGTTTTGTGCATTACATTTGCTTTTTTCTTGGGCTTTTGTCCTATATATATATATATATATATACTTTGTTCTCTCAATAAAGATTCATAATTTTGTCCGCTCAATACAAAAATTAGATTTGCCAATGTTTTCCATCTTTGCTACTAGCCATGGCCACAGTTTAAGAAAATCCATGGCCGACCCCGGACCAATTACCGGGTCAACGGGTCGGTTACCCATTGGCCCGATTAAGCGGGTCAAAATCATAATCGGCCCGCCTAGAAACCTGCCAGTTACGGTTCATGGGTTTCAAAAACCGTGAAACACTGGTTAAACCCGGCGGGTCCACGGCTTTTGAAACCGTGGTTTGAACGTCAACTTTTTTTATTTTTTTAATTTTTT
This sequence comes from Haberlea rhodopensis, assembly GCA_907163345.1. NCBI lineage: Eukaryota > Viridiplantae > Streptophyta > Magnoliopsida > Lamiales > Gesneriaceae > Haberlea > Haberlea rhodopensis. Next base: position 448,265 of record CAJQUN010000262.1, on the reverse strand, counting down.
TTTAAATGGACGACCAAGATTTCCTAACCTTTATGGATCAAGGTCAAGATTTCCTGGTCGTTACAGATCTTGAACAGGTGGTTAACCATCGGTTTAACGGTAAACTAGCAGTTTTTTTTTTAATTTTAAAATCGATGGTCCAGATTGTGTTGACATTATAGAACTACGATTACGATTAAATGATCATTATTTTTCACATCTATAAATACCCATAACTCATTTCATTTTCATCAAATCTCATTTTAATTCTCAAAGCATACAATACACATTATTGGTTATTACTCTCAAGTTAGGTTCTAGTGCATCACGAAAAGGCAAAGGCAAGGGCAATGCAGAATGTGGCAATTCCTGAGATTGATATCGACGATATCGAATTCATCGATGATGATCTGTTTGCTACTTTTGATACCCTAGAAAGCCTGCAAACAAAGGTTAGATCAACTCCTCCACTTAAATCATCGATTTTCACTAAGCATTTTGAAAGGTGACGCTTCCAGAGAAATGCGAAACCCAAATATTGCATTGTATCATATAAATTTCGAAGTAGTGGTGGTTATGGATCGTTGAACCTATATTTCGAGACGAAGCATCCAATGGAGTTTGGTAATGATGCTTTTCAAACTCAACTATCTAGGTTTCATTCTTCGAGTGAATGTACTAACTCTCCACTTTTCAAATACACGGATGCACAATTAAGAGAATCAGTGGCAAATTTTATCTCCACAGAACATCTTTCTTTTAATATTATATCCAGATTTGGTTTCCAAGATTTATGTCATGAATCTCTACAACTTGCTGCTAATCATGTTTCTAGGACAACAGTCACACGAACTCTTAAAAGATTAGTTCGTCAAGAAAAGAAAGATTTAATTACATTATTTAGTAACTTTGAAATTTACCGTTTCTAAATGTTTTGATATTTGGAGTGATCATTGACGAACAAATTCGTATATGGGAGTTACTTGCCATTTGATTGATGATTCGTGGTCTATGAAATAAAGGTTCTTTGCTATCGAGTGTTCAATTAAGCACACACGGCCGAAAATATTTCCCAATTGATTTGTGTAATTTGACTTCTAAAATTTTTTATGTATCATTTTATAATGCTAGTTCTAACACATTGATTGGTGGTTTATTCTTTCATATCCGATGTATTTGTCATGTTTTGAACTTGTGTGTGCAAGATGAATTAAGATCATTAGCAAATCACATTAAAACAATTAAATTGGCCTTGTCTTATTGTAAGGCCCCAACACTTAAACTTGTCATTAGTTCATTTATGACGTCGTATGTGTATAAATTTTTTCATTTTTCTTTTCTTTCTTTAAAAAGAATCATTACATGTTTCCCATAATCTCATGACATAAATAATGTTCAACATTATATAATCATCTTTACCAACAAATAGACTCAAAGATTTCGCCCATTATCATCCCCATTACACAACTTTTATATTGTGGGTTTTTATAAAAATTTGGGCAGAGTCTCCCCATAAACTGAGCTATCCAGGAATAAAACACATCACCAATATAATTCCCAGCCAGGGAAAAACACAATACTTAAAGAAAACAAAACTCTAATTAAGTTCTCAGCCAGGGAAAACACCATACTAGGAAGACATCAGAAGTGGGCTTCAACACCCTTATACAATCCATATACATGCTTCCAATTGCTCACATACGAGCAACAAAAAAAATGAATATCAATCTAACTGCATAAATAGCGTATCCTATTTACCCACACTCATATACGCTTCTGGAAGCGGCACGATCCAACAAAGCTCGAACCAATATCCCAAAGGAGCTTAGTACCTGTTGTACCTGTTTCAACAGAAACAGCCCCCACACGGGTGAGCATACTCCAACTCAATAATCACACACGTCAATATACGAAATTGTAAAGCAACAATTAAGGTTATTGAAAGTCTATTATATAAACTCCCTGTACAATTCCAAACCGGCATAGCCATCATGAACTGTTCCTGTTCAATCTTATACACTTTCATAAACATCAAGTTCAGTATCATTATTCAAAATATGGTACTCATCAATGCAATAAATTCAATATAATCACAATTACATTCCATGCTCAATCACAACGAATCTCATATCCAAGGCAACTATATCTATCAATTAATCTCATTCTCAACCATTTCTCATATCGATCATGCCAAATGCATCGATATTCACTCGTATACCCGGATCACGTACATCTACGTATCCACCATTCCACGTATATTAAACTCAATTACCAAACTCAATCACTTAGCCTTAAACATCTCATTCAAAATACATGTATACATGAATATATAAATACTGGTTATACCTGCTCGTACGTCACCATGTACCTTATAATCTGTGTTTACCGTTAATTCACCCTCCTTGTTGTCCGAGAGCTCAAGAAGATTCTATACGAACTCAAAAGTTTAAGGGTCAATTCTTAACCAATACTTGATGGACATAATAATCTCACATTCAATCATAAACCCATGCCCATAACATTACATAATTCAACTTCTTAACACAAACCTCCATTTAACACCCAACATGCTTCAAACTCCCAAACCAACACCGAAATGATTCAAGCAACAAGCCATGCAAGGAAGAATCCATGTATGCAAGAGGTTCTACCATAAATAACCGATTTTCTTACTCCAAACTTAAAGTCTTTATTTGTTTAAATTCAACTTTCAACAAAGTAAGGATGCATTAAGTTCCAAAAATATGATTCATGATTTAGAACTCATTACTAGATTATCAATCCAATAAAGTGACATAAGTTAACAAATATGTGCTATGATACACAATCACGCATATATCTCACCATAAACTTTATTCCATGATATAACACATACCATACATGCCTCTAAAGGTAATATAATCCACACCATAGCTCAACACCCACCAAAATATTATAATGGCTACAAACCATAGAAGTCAATTCTTTTCACCACCTACTAGCAACTAACAAGGTTTAGACCCTCACTTGAATCACATTTAAACATATTATCAAACGCCTTATGAGCATGATTTTCAAACAACTTATATGTAAGTTCTTCAAGCTAAAATCAGCCCCTAAAGTTGAATCATGCAACTCCCTTCTCAAACAATGGTTTAATTCAATTATAACATCACGCATGAATCGCCTCAAATCAGCATAAAACTTGCTCAAAGTAGTAACATAATTCAATCAAGAATAGCAACCATAATCGATAAGAAACCACCACAATTTTGATCCAAACTTCAAGGATTTGACTAACAAAACAGCAGCCTAAATTCGACCCATGTCAGCAGCATAATTTATGAACCTTACGTCAAATTACGGACCAAATCAGCATATTTTCGAACACGACAAACAGCATATTTTCGAGCCCTAAGACAGCAAGATTTTCGAACCAATAATGCAACATATTTTGAAGTATAAGAACATCATATTTTTGGCCAAAAACAATCTGTAAAGTTCAAGCCAAAACAGCAACAATTCGAACTAATAGCATGGCAATTTGACTCCAAGAATAAGCACAAAATCGCCCCAAAACAGCATGAAACTTTGAATTATAAAGAGCAAGAAAATCGAGCCACAAGGTAGCAGGAATTTCGAACAAAATGCCATGAAACTTTCGAACCAAAATCACACAATTTCGAACCCAAGCAGCAGCTAATTTCAAACCATAAACAGCAACAAAAAAATCGAGCAACCAACTGAAATTTTCGATCAAGAACACAGCCCCCTTTTCGAGCCCAACACAGCAGAAAAATCGAGCACAAAGAGGGATGAATGACCAAGGTATGATGTAGTATCTTACCCACACGATATACACGAAACCGAGCCAAAGAAAAACCAGGCGAGAGCCCTCCTAGCGTGAGGATGAAGACGCGTGAGGGTGGGAGGGGAAGAGGAGGTAGGCGGCTGAGAGAGTGAGGAAAAGAGAGGAAATTTTGTGTTTTAATTTTAAACCCTGGGTTAAATCTCCACCCTACAATTATATCATCTCAACCCTTGATTAATATTTCAATTTAAATTTCAACTCAAATAATATATAAGGAATTCCCACGAATTTAATTTACACCGCAAGTTCAACCCGAAATTATTTATTCCAACCCGGACCGAAATCCGATACCAAAGAATTAATTCCCGACACATCATATAAATATCATAATTAAATCCATTTGACGATTAATAATTATTCCGGACATCACACTTATTATGGTCTCATCCAAATTTGTGAAACAATGTGGTTAGTTTTGTAAGATTAATGGCATGCGACCTAGAAAATTTCCACGAGATACACCGACAAGTTGGAACTCAACATATAAATTATTGAATGATTTGAATTCATATAAAGAGTTGTTGTGTTCATTTTTTGCACAGCGTGGTGGAAACTCTAATATCTATTTATTTTCGCACCAATGGAATGCATGTAAAAGTATTTGTTAAATGTTGAAGGTATTTAATAATGCAACTGAACAATTATATGGAGTACATTATCCTACATCTCATTTAGTTTTAATGAACTTTTGTAATGTGGCCATAACTTTAAATGAACATATTACTAATGATATGTTAGCTACTTCATGTGCTAGCATTGAAGGCTTTATTTTACGACTTCTTTCATTTCAGTTAAGCAGATGAACATAATTTTGATATCTTACGTCGATGGTCACAAAAGACATAAATTTACCCTATTTTATCCATAATAGCAATTGAGATCTTAGCTTGCCCCTGTCAACCGTTGCCGTCGAGCAAACTTTTACTGCAGCAGGAATATTTTGGATGTAAGACAATCAAAAATGTCTCCAGATTCTTTATAGTCCCAAGCACTAATGGGCAATTGGGCAAGGGCGGCAAAATGACAACAATGAATGGATCGAGCTCGGAACAAGATGAATTTGATACCGAATGAGCTACTACTACGGGGACAGGTAATGGAAGTGATTGAGCTTCACCATTTCCAAAGGTAAGGGTTAAAAGGTGGGAAAATTCGTGGGCTTTGATTCCTCCACACACTAAGAGGATATGTAGGCAACTTAAAACGTTCAAGCCCTCTCATATCCCCCTTACATTCATTTTATGATTTTTTTATAGTAGTTTTTAAATTTTTTAAAATAAAATTTTCATTTAATGTTTTTTCAAAAATAAGAGTTGAACCGTAATCATAAACGGCGGTTCACAAACCGTAACTGGAACCGTATACGAAGGTTAATGTTAAGGGTTGAGGATTTTCGAACCGTGGGTTCCGAACCGTGGTCATATCTATTTGCTACTTATTTTGATATAGTTTTGCACATACATCCTAAATGGTTATTTTGTAGAGAGCAAAGAGTGTTGAGTAGGGATGGCTCAACAGGGCAACAACTAAAATATTTGCTTTAGGCCCAAAATTTTATAATGCCTCCAATTCCTAGATTTTTTAATTATAAAGTTAAATAATCTAAAAAAAATTTATATATCTATATTCATGCTAATTAATAATCCATATTAATAAGTAATTATACTGAATCACTCTCTTTTGCTCGCTCTATATCTTGTTCCTAAATTTCTATAGGTAAATTTATTTGAAGCGTAGAAAAATATGTTATATCTAATCCAATTTTTTATTGATTTGTTACCAACAAAATGCATGTTATTAAGACTCGATATGAATTTTATTGTTATGTCTTGATTTTTTTCTTGTCTTATTTCATGGTAATAATTTAGAAAGTAACTCATGTTTTTACCATTTTTCCTATGTTAGTTCATTTCCCTAACCGATTATAGGGGTATTTTTTTAAAAAAAAAAAAATTCTACGTAACAAAGTAATCGTTGTAGACGGTTTTTTGTGAGTGAATTTATATACCTTGTTTGCCAAATTAGATTAGAAATATTTGTAATATTCATATGAGATTTGTTTTCTGGTTAATTGTTGAATCTCGTTCCTTTCTGTTAATTTATAAATCGAGAATTTTAAAACAGAAAAGGCAACAAGTGAATTTTTAGTTTAATATTCACTCTATTTTTAATTTTTTTAGTAAATACCTTATTTTTATAATATTTACATGATATTTGTCTAAGATCTCCAAATAGCTCGAGTCCTCTGCTCGGCGACTCCTTGTCACGGAATTAGGCGTCAAAATCTTACAAATAATCAAATATTCTTACGACAAATGCATGCAGGATACGTCAGAATTCCACAAATAAATGTGTATTTTTATTTTACTCAAATCAACTATCCTAAATTTTTAGGCTCCTTCTCTTTTATCAAATAAATAATTAAGTTTAGTAAGTGAAAAAAAATATAACATATTGTATAATAGATGATTTTATTCGCGATTCCGCGTATGGAAAAGTAGCATAAATATTTGAAGCTGTTGATCGGTTGGGCTAACCCAACCATACAGAAAACGTGGATTGAGACTTTTTAGCAACCCATTTAAAAATGTCAAAATAGGTTAGCCCATTTGGATTATGGGTTGGTGTAGGTTCAACTTGGCCCGCCACTTATGGCTTGATGAATTTGAAGAACTTTTTTTATTTATTAGTTTTTCCAGAAAATATTAAACTTTATGTACTCTTAATTCTTATGTTAATGATACTGATTGTTGCTTTTTTTTTCCTCAATTTTTTTTTTCCACTTATCTGTGTCGAATGCCAAATGAAAACTATTTACAATGCATTGTGTGTTCATTTTGTTTTGAAATATTATATATTATGATATGTTAGATTTATCTATGTATCTTGGAGCATTATCTTTTTTCCCAATTAATTTATCCACATAAAAAATTATAATTTATATTTAATTTAACCTCCAACTGCAGGGTGACACAAAAACTATTAGTGAAAAATTAAGAATTCTTTGATTAAAATTTTTGTATAATGTTTCTAAAAATTCAAGTTTTGTTCCTCCACCCTGAAACTCTAAATTCACCCCTTTATGAAACAAATGACCGACTTCATATCAACAGAAACGAACACACAACTGTATGTCAAAGGTGTGTTGTAGAACTATCATTTGACCAAAAAAAAGAAATACTAGGAGATACGAACAAAATCACCCAATATTACCTCTAACTTTATCTAATTATGAAAATATAATGACAATTTTACACATCACCCACACCTCTATCAAGTTTTTGTGGCATCTATTAATCATAAAAATGCAACGTGTGAAGATTTGACACTTGAAATGAGTAGCTTTACCACCAGTAAGTGCAAGTCGTAATAATCTTTCGTATTGTTATCTCAATAATCCCATTTACAAGACTTCCAAGATATCAAATCATTTTTACAATAAAATATACAAACATGACACAGTAACTAACCACTGAAAAAAAGATAAATATTGAGGAAGAAGAAAAAGGGGTAAATTGGAAACCTTGGGTTCAAGAGAAATCGGAAGGTACTATGTGGAGTAGATACCTTCTAACCACGTGGTTGCCATTTGAATAGACCTCTCCTGTTGCTGCTCTCTGTGATGTTATCATTTGTCGAATCTGACCCGCTTCCAACTGATTCTTCAGAGCTATCTCCACGATGGAGTTGTATCCTATCAGCATTGTTCATGATCCACTCTGTAAATTCAGGAGATGATGACCACTCTGCCATTGCCTGACGAGTAGATGCCTCAGTGAATTCCTTCCACTCTTCCTCCGAAAATTTCTTTCTATCGGGAGTCTTGTGGAAGGTTGAATAATATGTCGAGGGATTTCTTGCATTGCAGGTAGATGGTGATCGCATACCTGGGGAACACACAATATAAGAAATTCATATATCTATTTTTTCTAACTATTCCAAGGCCAAACAATATAGAGGTGTAAAGATTAAGTTGTTCAAAATAGCGGGGTACTTTGAAGACACATTTCGAGCATACTCAGTTGAGCTCACATAGAGGTCCAAAAAATTGTGACATTTGAAAAAGTTTGAAATCAGTTTGCAAAGCTAATGCATAGAGACTAAACAAGCTTTGCATTCTATAAATATAGAGCTCAATTTAACTAGCTTGGCTCTCTTTTCAGCCACTTGAATTTTGACCTAAAAACATCTAACTTCAATTATTAAAAGGCGTTTTTCTTTTATACCAGAAACTTTGACCAGGATTAATCAGTGGATATGTTACTTTCACCTTTTCACTAGCCTGCATATGTCTATTTACTCCACCACCCATTTGCGCACATATACATGCAACACAAAGATATGAAAGTACATTAAAAAGGGGAGAAGAGCGTAATAACCAACACTAAATACCTTTCAAAGGAGAGGTCAAGCGTGGAGACACGCTCCTCGGGCTTTCCCACAAAGTTCCTCGAGAATGCTTAGCCCCAGGCCTACTTAAGAATTCAGCTCCCTTATGTTTCTTGTTTACCCTTTCAGTTTTCCATCTCTGCAGACTCCCATTCCCGGAATATGTATGATCCCTGCATCAAAAAGTGCAATAAAAATTACTTTCTGCACTATGAAAATTAGTAGTTTTAGTTGAAGGGAACTAATTTCCCATCAATAAAACGGTCAACAAATAACAGCAACTAAACACGCAAAAAGTTAGAATACTCCTCTTTGTTACCATCCATTAAAGTCGACATATTCTTCATTCACACATAAAACGACATGGATATGAATCATCCAAGAAAAGCTTCACTGCCATAAATTATTAGTACCCATACATTTATTTTCAAAGAACATTGAGTACTCACATAATTTGTTCAACTGGTATTTGATTTGACAATAGAATATGAAAACAAAAGATTACTTCTACGGATAAAATGAGTTGATCATGAAACATGTGTGGCGAACTATTTTCAAAGAACATTGAGTACTCACATAATTTGCTCAACTGGTATTTGATTTGACAATAGAAGATGAAAACAAAAAATTACTTCTACGGATAAAATGAGTTGATCATGAAACATGTGTGGCAAACTTAGTTGTAAATTACAAGAAACAACAAAAGCAAACATAATAAAGAGAAACCACGTGGTACTTACCAGAACCTGTCCCACTTCATGGAAGTGAAGAACAAATATATCGCCAGAAAAGACACAAGCAATCCCATTGCCAAAGGTGTATCAAGAGTGCTCTACATTTGAGTACAAAGAAAAGTTAAAAGGTGATCAATATATAATAATAATAATAATAATAACTTGAAATGAAAAATGATCTTGGTCAAACATATTTTTTTATTTATGACATTTTTTTAAATATTTGCTTTGCAAAATAACCTTTAAACACATAAAAAAAATAAAGATCAAACATAGGTCAAAAATTGAAAAGGTTATATTTCAAAATCTTGGTCAAGCATTGCTTAAATAATCCCGAAAAAAGAGAACCTCTGAATACAAATAAAAGACATTAAGCAAAATGTGAAAATGAAATTTAAAAAGAATAACTAATAATTTAAATGCGAACAAAATTCAAAATATTTAAAATGAAATTTAAAAAGAATAACTAATAATTTAAATGCGAACAAACTTCAAAATATTTAAACACATGAAAAAGGACTTAGCACACGCAACCAGATGACGATAAAAGGTAATTTTTTTATAAGAAATGTTTTAAATGGTAAATACCATGAGAATCAAAATCTATAATGACAAAGTGAAAGCACCAAATAATCAAAGTGTGTTTAGAAACTACTTATCATTGAAATTGCATACGAAGCTTGATGAAACCTGTAACTTACTCCGTCTGTAACAGAAAATGCTTAACACATGCAGAAGCTCATAATTACACATAAGCTATAGAATCAAAAACAACCTGAAATATAAAAGTCAATGCGATTACGCGCAACGCCCATTTCACAAATTGAGCTACGCCAACATCAACACTTCCATCTTCAGAAACAACAAATTTTCGTACAAGCCAATATCCAAAACCAGCTCCAGCAAGTACAATTCCAACTGCGAAGAACACGAGCACCTGCAGATGAACAATATAAGGTAAAAAATGGAACAAGGAAAAGAATTTGAAGTGATAACCAGAGTCCAAAATTAAGAACAAGAGAGGATCAGAAGATTTATAACCCTGCTTATCATGAAAGTGTATTTACTTAACAGAGAGCTAAAAAACACATAGGTATGCATAACAAATAGAGAATCCCCACAGCGAGAAAGTACCAGCATGAGCCAGTTAATGTATTTTGCCATATAGTTTCAAATTCAAAAGTAAGATGCACATGATCCATCTGCAACAACTTTTCCCATTATTCTATTTAGCAAAGGTATCAGCCAAATGCAGCTCTATAATGTCCTGTAACTTAATTCTACAGCACATGCATTCAAAAATTACAACAGAGCAACTATGTGCCCCAACATCAGGTTCATTTAATTGACAAAATGTTTGCAGTATATTCAAGCTGTTAACTTCTTTCAAATTGTACCATGCACTCGTTATTCTAAAATTTAGTCGAGTTCTCATTTTTATTTTCTACAAAAGTAGCATGTTTCGATCTTTCATGGTTCTTATTCAAATATCAATATAATGATAAATCCAATTTCAAAAAAACATGTGCATAGGTCATGCTTTTTTTGCAACATATGAACTACTATTACTTACCGGGTTGTGCATCTCTTCGTTGAACCCAAAATTGACAAGAATTGAGTTGACAAACGTAGATAATCGATTTAGCAGAAATGATCCAGCTCCAAGCTGAAATAGAAACATTAGATGTATAAGTTAGCATATATTAAAGTTTATAATGCGAGAACAGGAAAAGAAAACATAGGACATCCGACATCTCAAATGACGACAAATTCATAAAATAACTACAATACCGACCGCTAAACCACAAATCGTGCTATAGAGAGCATTTTTCCGGCCAGTAGGCAACAATTTCATTCCCTGTACAGTAGCCAAAAAGCAATTCAATAAACGAGCTGCAAGGAAACAGAACAAAGGCATCTGGATAACTCTATATTTAGAACATTGAGTTCATATTTATGAAGATACCTGGAAGAGAATAATTATGACTACAAGGCAGATTCCAATGGCCATTGAACTGCTATAGTAAAATGGAACCCAGCTACTAACAATTGGGGCCAACAGCAGTAAGGTAAAACCAATAGCCAGGCTAAGTAAACGCCATCTGTGCAATTCTGTCCAAAACAAATACACAGAGGAGAGAGAGTGAGGTACAAATGAGTAAGATGATAGACTAGAAAAGATAACAAGATGATGATAGCACTATCATAAAAAACTCAAGCTTTTAGAGATTCTAGAGCATTTAGAGGCTGACCTATTTTAATACTGGCAATCACAGAACCATACAAGTTATTGGAAAACTTAACATCAATATATTTATCTTGGTAAGGGGAAATAACAGAGCTCCATATCCCATTTTGAATACTTTCCCATTTATCCTTTCCACAATGGCACAATCCAAGCGAGGAGTTGCTGCACAAAAATGGCAGGGGATTAAACCACAGATAAGAAAACTGAGCCTGAGTGCATAACATGTAAGAATTTCACAGAAAAGCTTCACTTTAACCAACCTGTGGAAACAAATCTGAATTTTACCATATGATTTGTCCTGAATACCATTGGAAGGAACCATGCTGACCCGGCGTGCGCTGGAATAACTCCCGAGTTTTAGTCTTGACAGCCCAGAAATAGGAACACGTGCACACCGCACGACACCATCAGATGGAACGGATTCCACAAGCACAGTCACATTTACTACATGATGATTTTCCACCTCAGCACCTGAAAGTTGAAAATAAGACATCAGATATTGCTTCATGATAATGACACAAAGAACAAAAAAATTAACAAAAACATTATTCACATAAAACATTAAAAACTTCATTAAATTGGCTAAGGAGATGAAAATAAAGTGCAAAGACCTAAGCATAATCTACATTCTGATCTATCAATATACATATACAACAGTTAAAAATAAAAGTGTGTTCTTTTCAAACCAAGCTAATTCTCCTGCAACTCCCCCATGTTAATATGGGTTTGAGGGGGGTTGTTGAAGGTATTGAGATGTATTCAGGGTTATGGTCTCACTGGCTGACCAAACCAGGAGAACTAACGAATTTAAAAGTCCAAACACCTTTGTACCGAATTTCCATCGACAAGCAGAAAGATGAAGGGCACACAACAGTTCAAAAACCATTTAGCAACAGCATCAATTCCGCTTTCCTTCCCCTGAATCATTAGCAGTCAAAAGTCGATTACAGAGAATCATCTGACCAGCTCAAACAAGATGCCAATTTCATCTGGCAACTAGTAATTGGCTCCCATGATTTTTACTCATCATGGGTCAGGATTGGGAAAAATCATTTTTAAAGCCTTGTAACATAACTTCAAAGTTCTGTAATATTACTTTACAGTAGCTTAACGCTGAAGACTTACATGTTTTCAGCCCCACCTTTTCCTAAGAAATAATAACTACCTTTTCATCATTATCTAACTAGGTCAGTAATTAAACATCCAAAACTACCTACCCAAACCAACATGTCTTCGACAGCCTTCCATGCCTGACAGAAATTAAATGAGAATGAAAATAGCATCAGTAGCTTCATATTGTTTCTATTTTCAACATTTCAAGTTTTAAAAAAGAATGTTGCACATAGCCTCTTAACTCCTTCCAAACACCATAAAAACGATCTACCAAGTACCCACTAAGCAACAACCCCATGAACAAGAGCTTAGATGATATCTGATTAAACCACCTACGTAATTTACAGTGATTACTATTTCACTAAACCATAAAAACCAAAGCAACAGATAGAGAATGAAAATCATGAATTTGAAAAAAGAACAGGAGAATAAAATGACAAAATGGCTTATTTTGCACGCTTTATTACGGGAAAGGATAATTCTTCGTACACATGATACATCCTAAAAGAGTTCAATTACACTATCAACACTGAACATAACTAGGCAGAAAAAATCTAAATTTTGGAAATCATTATGCAAAAGTTTAGGGCAACCAATTACAATTTGGCGAAGAATAACCAGGATTTAAGCTAAGGCCTATTTTGGATGAGTAGTAGTTACCGGCGATTGCTGTCACGTGACTGGAGCGTGAGGAGAGAAAGATCAGCGCCAGAAGGTATAACACAGTAGTTGCAGTTGTACCAGAAGAAATCTCCATTGTCGTTCATTCGAGAGAACAAAGGCAAAGTTCGAGGTGGAGGAAAAAGGCGGTTTACGCGGATAAGTTCCTAGTATATATTCAAGATTTTCGGGTAGGTTTTGTAGTTTTCAGGTTCTCTTGGGCTGCGACACAAATAAAAGATTTTTGTTGGGCCCACACCAAATAAAAGCCACTTGGTATATTGGTAAACGAAGTCAAATTTTTAATTTTTTTTTTAAATTGTTTTAAGTTCCATTTAAAATCTATATAATTTATATTTATATTTATATTTATATTTATATTTATATTTGCATATATATTTAATGAGGTAATTTAGCGTGGGATAATAAAGGTATTAATAATATTTTTCAAGTCATTTTGCCACATGATATTTCTAGATAGAAGCTACTAATTCAATAAAATGAAAATTTGAGCTTTCGGCCCTACCGGGATGGATAAGAGTATGATTACCTTAAGCAGAATCGAGTTTGAGTCACGTTTGATGCAAAATTGATTTAACACCTCCCACGCTAACAATAATTTAATGAAAATTTGACAGATTTAATAATAAATTAATTTATTAAGATGTAGTTACATATCATACCTCCGATTTATAAAAAAATAAAAATACTTTGGAAAAATTAAATAGTAAATACAAAAAAAGATAACATTTAATTTATACTATACTGCATCTATACTAAACTTGCAAATAAAAATATTTTTAGTATTTTTTAATTAAAATAGATCATTGTATGTAAAAACAAAATCCTCGACAACCTCCTAACAAAGAATAATATTATCTATTTTTAACATCGACGAGTCCTCTCCATTCACAAGCATCTTCAGACCAGATTTTAGCTCATCTATTCCTTCTTCAAGAACAGCACAAACTGGAAAAGTTTGTACACCACGCACTCTTTGTCTTAATTCTTCATATACTGCTTCGGCTCCATCTTCATCGATTTTATTTGCCACAACTAACGATGGTCGATTCGACAACCCCTCTTGATAAAACTCCAACTCCAACAACAAATCTTTTAGTTGTTCCCAAGGAGGTATACCCTTTCTACCATTTAATGCAGCTGCCAAGTCCACCACATAAGCCAAGACTCGGGTGCGTTCTATGTGACGTAAGAAAGCATGTCCAAGGCCACGATTTTCATGCGCTCCTCGAATAAGACCTGGGATGTCGGCCACAGTGATGGAAATATCGTTGTAGTTTAGTTTTCCTAAGTTAGGCCTCAAGGTAGTGAATGCATAATGACCAACCGTAGGTTTAGCTCTTGACATGGCACCAAGAAGAGTGCTTTTACCAGCATTGGGCATTCCTACGAGGCCAACATCTCCAATACTCTTGAGTTCCAACATAAGTAGGACCTCTGAACCAGGGAAGCCAAGGTTGAGTTGCGTACCGAGGTCATCATCAGAAACTTCAGTGTTTAAGTTGGTATCACTGCACATCTTTGAACCTTTTGCGGAGTTTGAATTCCCCAAGCCACCTTCCCCGCCCTGGGCGATGATTATTTGTTGGCCAGGATGTGTTAATTCTGCAACATTATATTGTATTTGTTGTGTCTCAGCCAAATCTTCCTCACAATCAGATCCAGACATAGTTACTTCACCATCCAAATCCTTGCACTCACCATATGTTTCATGTATATCGTGTTGGTTTCTTGATTTGTCTCTGGAAGTAGAAAATTGAGGAAAAACTTCAAATTTCGACGTGCAAATTGGGTCTTTGAAGGTTCCTTTGCTCGAATAAGCTGAGTCCTCGACAATAATGTCTGTCTGATCCAACTTTCTGGTCGTGCCAGTGAGAGAGGGCCGAGAAGATACAGATGAACCTGTATCAAGGGTCCCGGGAATGTCCCAAGGATCCAAGACTCCAGAAGATTCTTTCTCAACCAAAGAAGAAATTTCACCCTCAAGAACATGAATTACTGTACCAACAGGTACCTGAACAATCTATTTTATGCATTGTCAATCAATCCTAACAGAGTTTATGCTGGAGAGAGATGCTGAAACTAGATGAGATCAATAAATGCATGATACAGACCTTGTCTGATCCTCGACATCCTATCATATTTTTTGAAGCTCCATGGCCACCTCTCTTTGCATTCTAGGATAAAGTTAGAAAATTAATCCAAGCCTCTCAAGGGAAGAATACATACGCATAAACAACCACATATACCCCTCAAATAAGAAATATGACATTCACAAAAAGCAGGAGTAAGATTAAACAACTGAGGATATGAGGAAACAGGTGGTTTACAATATGATGTTGCAGCCTGCTGAAGTCCCATACTGCTGCAGAACATTCTAGAATCACGTCTCCACCTTTTCCTCCATTGCCACCTACATCATGGAGCACATCAGATTGTGAAAGAGAGACAATAGCAAAAGTCAACCAAACAAATTTCAAATATATCGCCTAAAGAGGACGGAATGCTGAAGCTGGCAGACAAAAAAGGGGGTGGTGGCTCCGAGTGGCAACATTGTTCAGAAACTGAACCGCAGCAATGAGGATTGGTCCTCACATCCAGGCACAAGCCAAAGTGGAGCCTTTTTCCTTGGCGTGCCTTGAAAGACTCAAAGCATGCAAGGATTGCATGAATTCAAGGTAAAATTCATTGTAGTGGTCAATTTTGCTCGTAACTAAGTAACATACGTTTTATTGTAGTTGAATATAGTGAAAGCTAGGAAAATAATATTCTTCATATATATACTTTATAGAATATTGTCTTATTGTGCATGGCAGAGTCGATCCAGTAAGTTGGGTGCATCTTGCCTCACGCCTAGGCAACAAGCCACCTGCCACCCTGTGTGCCTTGCACTTTTAATTGTTATGGGCTGAACATCAATCGATTCAAGAAAAAGAAATATCCCTACAAGTCAAGCATAATAGTAAATCTACCATCAGGAATGCCACGACGATCATGACGACTTCGACGAGAGCTGGTGCAACCATTGCCACCTTCACCTCCTTTGGCCCGTAAACTGAACCTGTCTATCATTCTCCGATCCTGCAAATAACAAAATAAGTAAGAGTGAGCACTGTTATCAACCAACATAATATACCAATAAAACTAAAAGCAGAAATGTAATGCAAGCTCAAATGCTTACACCTGCACAACCAAAGCATAAAAAAGATGAGGGGTGAGTAGGTTGTGGCTAATGCTCTCCCTCTAAATAAGAAATGTAAAATAATTTTAAATCTGCACCATTACAATAGATTTACTTGATTGTCTTCAATTTAATATCGTTGCTAAGTACAAAAAATATTTTTAGAAAATCCATCTTTTCTCAGATAGTACTTTTTAAGTACAAAAATATTTTTAAAGAATCCAACTTTTTCTCAGATCATACTTTTTAAGTCTTAAGATTCTATCATAATTACTCAGTTCAAATATTACTAATAACATTTATTCGATTCATATATCCTTATTTAGGAAAGCTTTTCAACTTTTTGACCTTCAAAAATATACTGACTCAGATCTAAACCAAGGTGGAAAATACCTGTAATGGTGCCATTTTTGTTCTCTTGTACGGAATATCTGAATATGAACAGGCTAGGCATAGTGATTTAGGGAATTTTGCCGCAAACTCCAAGTATGAGAGTGCATACCTACTACCCAACCACATCTCCGTTTCAACAGTGGGCCGAATCCTCGACCTATCGTCACAACAAAATGGGTGTCCCGAACACAAATTCAAATTAAACACTCACATACCAAGTCATTTCACCGAAATTATGCACCAGTAAGCCGTCATTTAATGGGAAACTGATGCCGAAGAATGGAAATATCAAAGTTCCTGTAGTCATGGCCAAAAAATAAAATTAAACTTAAATTCCTTTGGAGTAGACGGATGAAAGTAAATTTCATTATCATTACATAATGCAATTGTCAAAGCTTTCAAATAATAATAGTAAGGAAAACCAAATGCAGTGAGGTAAGCCAACCGTTGCAAGAAAAATATAGCTTACCTTTTCATTGATTAATGAATGTACTAAAGAAAAATACTTTCTATCAAATGTGTCAAAGCATAACCAACTTAAATATAAGAAACGAGTATCTTACAAAAAGATGGATATTCTCCCCCTACCATCTACTGCATTTTCACAACATTCTACCTAGTCCCCAAGCGAATCTTAAGCAGCACTTATATACAAGAATACAAGATCGTTTCAGTTTCAGAGTATAGTATGAAGCCAGAAAAAAGAACCTCAAGCATAACAAAAAACAAAAGCTCATCCTGATAAGCCTCAATCAACAGAAAACCAATCGAAATACCATATGTTTCTTTCGCAGCTTCTAACACATATTTCACAAAAGCTCCCCTCCAGCAAACAAATAATAGTTGCTTCCATTGTATCAAGAAATTGCCCCTAATCACCCAATAAATCCAAAATGATTTATTTTGTCAACTTGACTAATTTTCAAAGCAAGCAATCATCTTGGCTGTTTACATAGCCCATAACAATACTAAAAACCCATAATAGAGTGCATCAATCTCATTCACATGTTTCATCAAACAGATGATGGGCGGAGGAATCACATTGAACTCACCTCGCCCTTGACTACCCAAATCAAGTGTCAACAAAGTGAATCCGTCAAACAAATCCCCATCAGATTATTTTGATGAAAAGAACTAGAAACGTGTTAAAGAAAACTTAAACAAAACAAAGGGCCTTATACTAGAGGGCAAACAGGCCGAAAACTCACTACTCCCCAAGAGTATGGACGATATCGGAGAAGATGTCTGCTATGTGAACTATAGTTATACGGAGTAGCTCCGCAGCCACGTAGAATCAAAGGGATGGGAGTTGCTCATTGCTATTGCGAAATCTCGCGGGAAAATGAAACCGGTCCACTGGCGGTCGAAATGTTTACAAATCATATATGGTAAAGTGTCTACTAACATCATATTCGAGCAAAATGTTATTTATAAAACACATGGGATAAAATCCTTATTAATGATATCGTGTAAATTGCGGATAACTCGAATATATAACTCATTTGGTATTTCAAATAAAATGTGCAAGGCATGGAATTTGATTAATGCTAATTAAATATAATTTATGATGTAATGAATAATTAATTTGAAGTTAATTAAATAGATGTGAATTAACAATATGAATGTCAATTGACAATCGAATCATAACGTGGTATATTTTTGAAATAGTCGTATAAACTATGATAATATTTTAAAAATAAGTTATTAAAATGAAGAATTAAATTTTGTGTTATAGTAGTGGATATAAATCCTAAGTGTTGTCTGTAAAATCAGTATATCAGCACATCAGTGACACTCTGATGTACATAATTGGGCTTGACTACAACTATTAATGTGTTGTATTTGTACTTAACGCTCTACCCCGGAATGTATCCCTATTCTTCTACTTGCATGATTTAGATGTAAAATTTTTAGAGTTAGTGGGAGATCGAGATTGAAGATGGAGCATCAAGAATCAAGACATGTATAATAGAAGCAAAAATGTAATAGGATTACATTGCATACCTACATCACCTTGGACAGACATGTGATCCGCGTATGGCTCACGTGGACCAATTAGAAAAATGTCATAATCGTCCATATTTATTATGCATGTCATGTATGATAAATGTATGTTAGTATGTTTTATTGACGTTGTATGAATAAAACACAGTTGCATGAATTCAGCAAACAAACAAACACACAAGCATTTGATGAAATTTTAAAATAGTTAAATCCCTCTTTTGAATATGATCCAAAACTTTAATATCAAATTGATAATGGGAGCTCAAAAGGGTTTGTTGCTTTCCGTCCATCAACAGTTAAGCCATTAGACGTTACTTGTGTCATGTTGTCTTACTCACTTATGTGGGGGTATATGGCATGTGAAAGCTATATATTTAAATGCCACTTAATTAAGTGTGTGGTTATGTTAGACTTTTAGATTACTCACCCACATGTGGTATTTTGGGCGTGACACTCCATCGTGGGATGGTTAGTTTGACATGAGAATGCATAATTGCCCTGTCCACGTAGGGTTATACCAAACGCGAGATAAATATCTTGGGGTTGCATATGATGCAATTATGATCTACCTTTAGTATCATGAAGCCAGTGGGACCACGTCCGGGGCTATCATGAGCTAGTTGGACTCCAAGCCCACTAAGAAAATATGATTTTCCGTTCATTTGTCATGAGTGTGGTGAATTCGAAAAAATTAGTGGGAGCATTTAATAACTAAAGTACATGATTTTTGAATTAATTAATAATCAAACAGTTTGTTTATATTTTATTTTTATTTTCAGTGTTATGATTGATGTGAATCTGATTACCTCAGGTCTCGATACAAACAAATCAACCGGACCAAATTGTTTTGATTGTCTATTAATTTTAAAATAGTGTTTGCTTCTGAAAAGTTTCTTTATATCCTTGTTGGGAAGCCTCTTCTTGAAATGCCTCCGCAATTCATCTAATGAAGAGATCACCATAGTTGTGAAGTGGTGGGACGATGATCTCGCGGCTAGGTGTTATATGATAGCATCAATGCCAAATGAGTTTCAGTACCGATATGAGAAATTCGCTCACACTGCTGATATTTTCCAACATCTACAAATGTTGTTGTGTGATTATTGAGACTCGTGTCTCAAAAGAGCTAATTTTGTCTCGCCCGCAAGATAGGGCTTCAGTCCATGAGCATGGTGTAGCAAAATATCTCTTGTTGATAAATTGGAAAATCTGAATGTGACAATACCTCATTAACTGGATGTAGATTTGATCTTATAGTCAACGTATTGGAAACTCGTGAGTCCTTGATTCAAAAGGAGAAATTTGTTTTTCTTTCCTGGTCTCAAAAAACGGAAATAGATATAGTAGGAACTAACAATGAGGAGCAACTATGTTTTGACGGATGATCACTGGCACAGAAACTGCAAGGAAAACCTAGAACAAAAGCGTCTGGAAAGGATATGTTTTATATTAAAATTAATGTTTCAATTAGTTCTACCTTTTGGTAATGATACCAATTGTACTCATATCTTTGCAATGAGTTGCAGATGTTGAGAAGTAGAAAGCTCTAGGAAGATGAAACATACCGATGCTAAGCATTGTAGCAAGAGTTGCTTATTTCATTGAACACAATTCACATGTTCTCATATTATAATTTTCAATTATATCCTTCAATATTATTCGTCACTTGGAAACTAAACTCATAAGATCAATATAAAACAGTAAAACATCCAGATTTCAAACTAAAAGGGGTAGAATTTTACCAAGTACTAAAATTCACTAAACTCTCAACCTCAAGTCCCAAAAACGATGACAGAACCCAAATCCCCAACTATCATTCAATTTAATCAAAACTAGCATGAAATGTAGCAGCTTAATCGATCAAGACACCCAACATCAACTCAAACAGCTACAAATCTCCCCCAAACAGCAGAAAACCATCGAACCAATCCAATAATTACATTGAATTTACATGAAATCCTCTCGCATGTGATTAATCCAATTAAAACATGATTTAAGTGAATCCAAATCGACCAAGGCAAGGAATTTAGAACTTTCACCCTAAAACCATGAATCAATCGACATTCCCCAAATTTTCAGCAGAAAAACGATTCAATCTACAAGACAAATTTTAAAATCTGTAAAATTCTCCAACACAAAATTAATCAAGCTAAAACATGGTTTTAAACTTGTTAACAATTAATTACCTAGGAATTTTGAAACTTTACCCTCAAAATTCTGAAATCCGAACACCCTATCCTCGCATGCATCATCTAAATCAAACCAAACTCCACAAATTTGCAGGGAAGAAAAAGTATGGAACAAGAGTGGATTACCTAAACCAATCTTGAAGAAATCGCCCCAAAATCGGACGAACCCTAGCTTCCAAATTTTCTGCGCTTTCTGGGCAATGACGAAGAAATTCACGACGAACACCATGATTTCTTGGTATGGAAACGACGCTGGGGAGAGAGGAGGTGGTGGTGGGTCGGACTCACCGAGGCGGTGGCTGACGGTGTCGAGCGTGGTGATTTTTGGTGAAGGGTCGGAATGAGCGCGGGAGCAGGGAGAAGAGAAAGCTACGGCTTTGTCTGAAGCCCAATGTGTGTGCGTGTTTATGTGTTTAGCATGTGTAGCGTTAAGTGTAAATACAACACACCAATAATTGTATTCCAGTCCAGTTATGTACATCGGAGTATCGTCGATATACTGATATAAAATTTACAGTTGATACTTGGGATTTATATCCACTCTTATAATACAAAATTAGATTCTTCATTTTAATAATTTATTTTTAAAATGTTATCGGAATTTATTTTACCATTTCAAAATTATCTCACGTTCCGATTAAATTGTCAATTGGCATCCATATAGTCAATTACACTTCTAATTAATTATTTTCAAATTATATTTAATTAACAGTAATCAAATCTAGGGGCCTTACATTCCTTCCCCACTTAAATAGATTTCGTCCTCGAAATCTCAAACATAGATTCAGATCAACACTGAAAACAACATATGGATCAGAATACATGACATGATATATTGAATACAATTAAACTGGTATATATCCTTACGATCCAAAATTCAAACAAGATGTTTGTCATGAATGATCAAGTCCAAACTCATCAGACTGAAAGACGTGATAGATTCAATTAATATATTCACAACATAGCAGCATGAAGAAAAATACATCGCGAGTGACCGATAAAACTGGTGACAATGCTAATCTATAGGCAAGATTTCCAACTCGATCTCGGATCTTGCACAACCAATTAACAAGGTGATATGCATCTTTTGTTTCTCGTATAATATCAGGTCCAGTCAACTGGTTTTTCACCGATTTCTTACCAGACTAGAGGCGATCTACAACGTCTCTTCCAAAAGCTTTCAAAGGATGTTGAACCTAAGCTCGTTTGGTAGTTATTAATATAGGAACTTTGATTAACGGCAAAGCTTCATGCCCTTCAAAGTTAAAATCATTCGCCACATTACGTAGCATATCCTTGATAAACAATGGTCATATTCGTATACAGATAAGTCCGCTCGTAAGGAAAGAAAAGTGCAGACTTAGGAAGCAGATCAATAATGTTCAAAACATCATCATAATCTCTGGGTGATCGAGGAATACGGGTCACAAAATCCTTAGCCATATGTTCTCAATCCCATTGGGGACTTTCAAAGCCATGAAGCAACCCCCGGAGTTTATTCATTTGGTTTAAACATGTTGACAACATCAACGTTTGACAATGTATCAATAATGTCTTATCTCATATATCTCCATCAGAATTGAGGTCTCATAGTCATATGCATCTTTCGTCTTCAGGGTAAATAATGTCTTCACAGTTATGTACTTCACGGATAAGTACAGAGGCCAGATCAGATTTATCAGGAACAACTCATCAACCATTAAGGCGTAAAACCTATCATATGATATTTGAAAACTAAAAGGATGTCCTATAGATACACGTTCTTAAGATTTCTATGTTTGAACATCAATTTGTTAGACTACTATGATGTTTAGAATAGATTCCGACTCAACTTAAAATGCTGAGACAATGATATAATTTTTGGTATGAGTGAAAAGCTCAGTCAGATGCAGAACTATCAGCATGCACTTGGTGCTGCGAACATAAGCTACAATAGACTCATAGACTTTACGACAGAGGACAACCGTATTGACATTTGAGTTTCACCATCGTAATCCTTCAAAAGATTCATCAACATGTGTTGTCTCGTATTCAGATCGGATTGAAAGAATATATATTTTAAGTTCTTGTGGTCCGAATAAAAATAAAATTTCCACCGTATAAATAATGACGTCAAATTTTTAAAACAAAACATTTGTTACTATTTCAAAACTATATACAGGGTCTCAAGAAAACAAATTTCATACTCATCTGACCAAATACATTTTCAACTTTTTCTCTGGCAGTTGATTAATAGATTTAGCCATTTTTCAAAAACAAATCCTTTCGATAAATCGACATTTGGAATCCCGCTAAACCATAAAACATCGGACCTCATGAACATTGGTAGGTCTTAGCCAGTTTAACACTACTTCGATCTTATTTGAATCAATAGAAATGCTACGTCGAGGAATGACGTGGCCCAAGAGTATCACTTCGATCATCCAAAAAATTTCCATTTTGATAGCTTGGCATACGGAATCATTTCCTGATAGGAAACTGATATATCGATTACAGATACATCATATTTCTTTGATATCAGAAGGAATGACAAAAACAGATTCGGTGGCTAATCAAAGAACCAAAATTACGCTCGTCTGATCAGAGAAATATCTGACTCGTTAGAGTTAATCGCATAAAAGATATGATAATATTTTTATATCTTCACTATCGATGAGAAAGGCCAATAGGAGTATCCCGCTAATTAATCATAATAGAAAGATTATCATGATGTGCAATCCACATTCAGGTTGGCTGGAAATGTGGAAGCAATGGAATTAGTTGAGTCAATCAGACATTTAAAGTACACACATCAAGGATATATGAAAGTGTTTCAGGAACTCTTGATAGATTGGATTTGCTCCTAGAAAGTAGTCAAGATGATATTGACCATGGATAGGATCCTAGGACTTTAGATGATGTTGGACATCGATTCGGGTCATTGGCAAGATGCTATGAGATCTGAAATGGACTCTATGTACTCTAATAAGATATGGACCTTAGTAGATCCTCTTGAGGAAATTGTTCACATTGGCTGTGAATGGATCTACAAGCGAAAGCTTGGAGCGAATGTAGTGACCTTCAAAGCTTGACTAGTGGGAAAAGGGTATTCTAATATGCAAAGAGTTGTCTGTAAGAAACTTTTCATCTGTTATGATGCTGAAGTCTATTCGGATTTTATTAGCTTTATCTTCACATTATGACTATGAGATATAACAGATGGATGTGAAGACGTTTATATATGGCGGCCAAAGAATTCACAACCATAGTAAGTGAGCAAAATGTTTGCAAACTCTAGTGCTCCATTTATGGGCCTAAGAAGGCGTCAGAAGTTAGAACTTTTGTTTTGATAACATTATCAAATTTTTTGGTATTATTAAAATTCCGGAAGTGACAGATGTGTACAAAAGGGTTAGTGTGAGCGCGGTTATATTTGTAGTGCTTTAAGTCGATGATATCATACTCATTGTGAACTATAATTGATTAATCGATTAAAGCATAATTATCTACTAATTACTCCATGAAAGATTTGAGAGAAGCATCTTATATGCTTGGCATAAAAATCTATAGGGATGGATCTATGAGGATGTTTGAGCTCTCTCAATATACGTACATCAACACTGTGCCAAAAGGGTTTAGCATAGAACAGTCGAAAAGGAATTACCTTTTAATATGTCATAATGTTCATCTTTCGAGATCAGTGAGCCCTATGATTGATGATGAGAGAGAAGAGATGGCATTGGTACCTTATGTTTCGACTGTTAGTAGCATAATGTATGCTATGGTTTGTACACGGACCGATTTGAAGTATGCTTTTAGTGCAATGAGCAGATATCAGGCAGATCTCGGCGAAGATCACTGGAAAACTATGAAACAATCTTCAAGTACATATGCAGAACTAAGGATATGTTCATTATTTTTGGATATGAAAATGGAGAATTAAAACTTGAAGGTTGCGTTGACACTAGCTTTCAGATAATGTAGATGACTCATAATCGATGTTTGGATTTGTATTAAGCTTAATGGTGGTGTTGCCTTTTGGAAATGTTCCAATTAAGACACCACAATGAATTCCACCACTAAAGCTGAATACATTGCAGCATACGCTGCAGCAAAGAGGCAGTTTGGATAAGAAATTCAATCCGAGAGTTGGGTGTAAGTTCTAGTGCAGTTGACACATTTTATGTGTACTATGACAACAATGGACACTAGTAGAAAAGACGGCCTTAGTGACGCAAATAAGCGTCACGTAATGTGGCTATACTGACATTTTTACTCCAGTGATGCTTGTTTAAAGCGTCGTGTAGGTAGGTGTTTCAATAGGTATGTAGGTTATAGTGACACTGGAAAGCGTCACGAAAAACAGTATTCACGTCGCTTGAAAGCGTCACTATAACCTACATACATATTGAAATGCACACCTACGCGACACATTAAGCAAGCATCACTATAGCCGCATTTCGTGACGATTTTTAGTGTCACCGTATATATTTCAAACGCACTACAACTAAATGCATCACAATAAAAGTTTTTTTTTTCATTTTTCATGCTTATACATATAAAAACAAATAAAATAAAAGCAAACATCTGTATTAACTTAAAATCATGAAACATGTCACAATAATCTATCAAATATTAAGGCACAAATTAAAACTACTAAAATTAAAATAAAGTTGAATCAAAAAGTCATTACAACTTTCAAAGTCATTACAAGCTTTTCAAGTAGTCATATTATCTAGCGTTTTTGCTCTCTTCAACTCTTTTCAAGCTTCGGAATCCCATCAGCAATAGTGATATCACCAACAATAGCTATCTAGAGGAATGAAACAAGATGCAAGTCAGTATAAATTGCAATGAAGCAAGCCTGAATAAATTGCATCAAATTAATAAACAAGATAACAAAATAAGCAAACAATACATGATCATCACGAGATCAAATCATCACATATAATGTTATGTAGCCTCATTTATGAGTTCAATGACCAACTTACCAAATTTCATACGCTGCAAGATCTCGAAATAAGTGTTCTTACCATAACAAACTCCACAAAAGTCATACGAGTAACGTGATGAAAATCACCAAGCAACCTCAAGTGATGAACCTGTATCAATGAATGCAATCCATGGGATGATAATATGAGCTGACACATACCTCGACACAAATGGACCCAAAGAAGAGTTTGACATCAGCTTGAGTAACATGCTTGAAATCCTTCTGACCAGCCATTTTTTGTTGTTTCCACTTCATTTACATTTTTGCACCTAGAATAATTTAACTTTTGATTGATGTAGTTTCTTGATTGTTACGCATGTGGCTACGTAAGGACAATACTGCTGACAGACTGGTTGGGTGTGCCATAAACAGAGAATTATGTAAATACTATGTTTACCAAATTGCACAGATGAGCGAAACGGGTGATATAGAGCAAGGGATTTCAAATGCTCGAATTAATGAAACAGAGGACAGAACTCGACATACTAGAAGACTTGCAAGTCATTTATCAGATTATAATTTAGCATATAGGAATTATAATTTTATAATAATACTAACTATATAATAAGTGACTAAGCTTTATTATTCATTACGATTGTAATGAATAGTAATAAATAGTAAAGTACTATTCATTAATTTTTTTTTTTTGATTTTTTTTTTCTAAATTTTTTTTAATAAAATTCTTTTTTGTTTTTAAATATTGTTGATGCTTTTGTTTGGCTTAAACCGATTAGAAAAAAATATATCTTAATCGTTTTATGCACGCAACTTCAAATGTTATTTTTTCAGTTTATATAGTAAGACGAACATCATTTTTTTAAAAAAAGATAGAGCAGTCATTTGGTTATTTTTTTTCATTCAATTACCATAACATATTCGTTTTTTTAAAAAAAATTTGTTAAAATCAGTTATTTGAATTGTTATATTTTTCGATCAAATCAGGAAAAATTGACCAACATGAGCGGTGCCCAAAAAAACTAGTAAATATATAATTATGTAATTACGTGTAAAATGTAATAGGCGGGAAAACAGTTATTAAAGTAGAAGCATGTTTACATATATTAGTACGGTTGTAACTTAGAGAATTATGATATTCCGTAACAAAGTTTTCTTTCTTATCTTATATTCTCCTCTCGAAATCTTGTTTTCTCGGAGATTGGCGATCTCGAGCTCGCTCAATTGTAACATTGGTGCCCTTGTTGAGTTTTTTGTTGCAGGATTGTGATCTGTTCTCTGTAAATCATCATACTCATGGCGGACGACATGCGATCGGTTCGTGTGTTGGAAATGTTCCATAAGCTCACACTCTTGCAGGAGAATTAGTCTATCATGCTCGAAAAGCAAATCAATAGTATGGCTTTAATCACTGATACCATGAAGGAGATATTGATTGGTTTTCAAACTTTGGATGCCAAGGTTGAGCAATCTCTTTGACGCGGACATATTTCACATTATGATGACCAACCAGTTTCTCCTCCACATTTTGATACTTCCATGGGGATGCAGACTGTGAACAATCAATCTCAACCATGCAGATCCTTATGCCTCGAAGTTCCACGATTTTTGGGGGAGAATTCCGCCGCTTGGATCACTCGAATACAAAGGTATTTTGATTTTTACAATACTCCTGAGTCACAACGTCTTGTCATTGCATCGTTTCATTTAGACGGAGCGGCACTTGATTCGTTTGATTATGTGAACAAGAATAATCTTATTCCCACTTGGCATGAATTTTTAACCGCTATTGACAACTGTTTTGGCCCTTTCGAATTTGAAGATTGTTTTGGGAAATCGACTTTTTCAAACAGCTTCTCTGATTGATTATATTCAGCATTTTGAGCACTTAGTGACACGAGTTCATGTTGTTTCAGAACATGTTTTGGTTAGTTGCTTTGTATCGGGTTTACGTACTGATTTTCGTAGGGATATACAAGTATATAAACCTACTTCCTTGGACTCAAGCCATGGGTATGGCTCGTCTCTTTGAAGATAAATCATTGGATCGTAAAATCAATTCACATTTTGGAGGATGATACTTCCAAAAGAGGTGATGATTTGCAAAGTATCAATGATGAGTAAAATTACCTCTCCTTGTGCTCTTTAATGGGCTAAATAACAAGATATAGATCCTGAATGACCTGTTAAGATATGAAATAAGTGTTAGAAGGGTGCCGGAAGATTTTTCCGGCGTGTCCCCTCCGACGCTCAAGTCAGGTGACGGGAATTATCTTTTTAAATCAGTAAGAGTATGTATTGTATCGTGCGTATAGGAAAAAATGCATACCTGAAATCTTGCTTTGGTTTGCTATTTATAGAGTTTACCTCAAGAGCGTGCATCTTGGAGCAGTAAGGCCACGATTCACACGATTCCCGGGATTTAGGGACATGTCTGCCAACTGATAAGGTCACTACTTATTTCCACTCCCTGAAATCTCGGGACGTGCTCGATTAATGTGGACTTGGTCAACATATTCTCAGAGATAAGATGCCTGAAACTCAGATGGAAGCTTTGAGAATGGGGTCTTCTGGTCTTGAAGTTATAACACTCCCGAAGATAAAATGGTGATCAGGTCGGGAGGTCGGCACAATAGTGTTTCCGAATTAATGTTGAATAATATGTATCTTGAACCAAGTAGGTCGGGAGGTCGGGAGGTTAGAACCAGCGTTGGATGATCTATATTTTAAACCAAGTAGCTCGGGAGGTCGGTCACGTAAATAAGATGAGGTAGCATCATCCTATTGCTGAGTATCATAATCCCTCCTCCCAAGTCGAGTTGACACCAAAGGTCAGAAACTCGTATATTTGACCGAGCATTG
This sequence comes from Haberlea rhodopensis, assembly GCA_907163345.1. Taxonomy (NCBI): domain Eukaryota; kingdom Viridiplantae; phylum Streptophyta; class Magnoliopsida; order Lamiales; family Gesneriaceae; genus Haberlea; species Haberlea rhodopensis. The sequence continues at coordinate 419,715 of CAJQUN010000262.1, read as the reverse complement.
AAGTTATAAGGGCGGGAAATAGAAAAATTTTGAATTTCAAATTGTAAACGGTAACATTCCATTTCCCGAGATTGATCCTGACCCTCTATAACGTTTTCATCCAACGGTCTCTCTTGCGCATACTTTTGCTATAAATACCCTGTCTTTTTCACTCATTTCATCCTTTGTTTTAGTTGCAGAAAGCTCGGACCCGACCTCTTTCTTCTTTTCGCTCGTTCGGTAAGACCTATTATTTATCTTGTTCACTTTCATCTTTAACTCCGAAAAATTTAAGAGATCTCTGTATAATCATTATGTCATCTGATAATGGTTCCACCTCTTCTACTTCGGGTGCTATATATAGGGAAATCGATCGTTATGAATCTTCTGAAGATTCATTTTCCCTCCCAAGTACTTCTTCCCGAAGTGAGGTCGGACACCTCCCTCTTACTGAGGACCCGACCTTAACCACAGTTCAGGTCGGGGAAACAGTAAATTCCCTTGAAATAGAAGATTCTCCTTGGTATGTCCATTATCGTTCTGGTCTAAACGAGTCGGCTGAAAATACAATCCGTACCTTAAGCCATCTTTCTGATGATTATGATATCATCATTCCTTCTCCTGAGGATCGACCTCACGAGCCCCCCTCTGATTACTACACTTTTTATCTTGATCAGATTGAAGGGGGGCTTCGATTTCCCATCCCTGACTTTTTTTTACAACTTAGTAGATACTATCATCTGAACCTTAGTCAATTTGCCCCAAATGCCTTCCGCCTCCTCTGTTCTTTCGTAGTTCTGTTTCGAGCTTTAGGACTAAGGTTAGACTGCTTCTCCCTCAGTCACTTTATGATTCCTAAAAGGTCCAAGGAAGGACCTATTTACTTCTCTGCTCGCCCAGGGTGTAAATTTCTGAACGGGTATCCCTCTAGCAACAAATATTGGAAAAATTATTACTTTTTTATTAAACCTCCTCGTCCCTTGTCAATGTTCTCCCGTTGGCGTGATCATCTCCCCCACTTACCTTCTCCACCTGATGGGTTTCGACGGAGCCCTTTATTTACCGAGGTGAGGTCGGTGATCGGGCCGAGGTGTTTCAATATCTCTCGCCTTTTATCTGAGGATCTCTTATGTCACTGTGGTCTGAGCTTGGCAGATATACCCTTGAAAGGAAACCTTGGTAGATAAAATAAAACTTATTTCTTCTTATTATATTGCCCTCCCCCTTGTTATGGCATCTAACACGAATGTATATACTTCTCCAGTTGACAGAGTCATGAATGCTTCTATTTTGAAAGCGGCTGCTAAGAAAAAAGAGAAAAACAGTTCAACTACCGTTCTCGAGCCTACTGTTCCTGTTGTCACTATTGCTGTGTCAGGGGAAATTGAAACTGCTGGGACTTCCTTGAAGCGTAAGAAAAAATCTGCCCTTCCAAAGGTGGTTACTGACTTAACTGTGGAAAAGGGGACTTCTGTTCCAGAAGTGGAACCTTTAAGGCAAGTCAAACCCCGTACTGAAGTTCCAAGGACTTCGGTCGAGAGATCAAGGGAAAGGGCTTTTGAGTCTTACCATGACGGGATGCGCTTGGTCGGTGAAGGTCCCAGTAGTGTAGCTATTTCCTTACTTCGTGACTTAGCCACCCAACCGGATGCTGATTTCATGGCAGACCTGTCTTGGTCTGACCTGGCCAAGAGGACTTGTAGCAGTGCTGCTGAGGTTTATGATACTTCCTCCCTCTACCCGTATATTTACTTATTTATATTTGCTATATTTTGAGTTGGGGTCTTTTATTTTTTATTTAGACCATCCTCCTACTGGGTGAATTCTCCTCCCGAGCCAACAACTTCCGTAGGCAATCCTTGAAGGATTCTAAGACTTTTGAAGCCAATAATGCTGATCTTCAACGTACCTTGAATGACCTTAAAGTTATTCATGAACAAGAAGTAACTAGGTTGAAAGAACAATCAGAAATGTTCAAGGCCCACCTTGAAGAATCTCAAAAGAATGCCAACCTTTACAACAAGGAGTTGGAGGGAACCCGTCGGGCTTTGGAAGCATCTCGGGAGGTCGCCGAAGTTGCCACTCAAGAGATGGAAGCTTTTAAGAAGAAATGGGAAGAAGCAGAGGCAAAAGCTTCCCAATCGAAGGCCAGTTTTCAAGAAGAATTCCTCAAATCCTCTGAATTTACAGATTTATGTGGTGAGAAAGCTTATGGATATCTGGAGATCGGATTCAAAGGGTGTATCTCTCAATTCAAAGAGGCGGGATATCCTCCCGAAGGAACTTCTTCAGATTTCCTGGATTTTGATCGTGCTCTCCAGAACCTTCCCCCTGATGTTTGAAATGTCATTATCTTGTAATGTTCACTGTGGGGATATACAGTGTTTAGATTTTCATATTTTCATTGTAATTATTTGATACAAGTAACTTCTGTTGAATTATGAACATGTTTTCCGCTTGTATCAAATTATAATGTTCAAATTATAAAAATGATTGGTCAACAAACACTATCTGATCATTAATCAAGATCCGCTAAATCCTTTTATTTTAAGAGATCGATCCAGCTAATGATATTCATTCTTTTTATCATTGGAGATCGGACGAACTCGGAAAGTTCTGATCTCAAATATAGCTTTGTAAAGTTTTATTTGCAGTCCTGTTATCTTGGGAGGTCGGATGAGCTCGTAAAGCCCTGACCTTGGGTATAGCTTGTTAAGCTTTACCGAGACTCGTAAAGTCTTTTTCTCTTTGGAGATCGGATAAGCTCGTGAAGCTCGGCCCTAAAATATAGCTTGTAAAGCTTCACTGAGACTCGTAAAGTCTTTTTCTCTTTGGGGTCGGATGAGCTAGTGAAGCTCGGACCTAAAATATAGCTTGTAAAGCTTTATTGAGACTCGTAAAGTCTTTTTCACTTTGGAGGTCGGATGAGCTCGTGAAGCTTGGACCTAGGATATAACTTGTAAAGCTTTATTGAGACTCGTAGTCTTTTTCTCTTTGGAGGTCGGATGAACTCGTGAAGCTCGGAGAAAGCTTTATTGAGACTCGTAAAGTCTTTTTCTCTTTGGAGGTCGGATGAACTCGTGAAGCTCGGACCTAGGATATAGCTTGTAAAGCTTTATTAAGACTCGTAAAGTCTTTCTTTTTGGATGTCGGATGAGGTCGTGAAGCTCGGACCTGGGATATAGCTTGTAAAGCTTTATTGAGACTCGTAAAGTCTTTTTCTCTTTGGAGGTCGGATGAGCTCGTGAAGCTCGGACCTGGGACATAGCTTGTAAAGCTTTATTGAGACTTGTAAAGTCTTTTTCTCTTTGGAGGTCGGATGAGCTCGTGAAGCTCGGACCTAGGATATAGCTTGTAAAGCTTTATTGAGACTCGTAAAGTCTTTTTCTCTTTGGAGGTCGGATGAGCTCGTGAAGCTCGGACCTGGGACATAGCTTGTAAAGCTTTATTGAGACTTGTAAAGTCTTTTTCTCTTTGGAGGTCGGATGAGCTCGTGAAGCTCGGACCTAGGATATAGCTTGTAAAGCTTTATTGAGACTCGTAGTCTTTTTCTCTTTAGAGGTCGGATGAGCTCGTGAAGCTTGGACCTAGGATATAGCTTGTAAAGCTTTATTAAGACTCGTAAAGTCTTTCTTTTTTGAGGTCAGATGAGCTCGTGAAGCTTGGACCTAGGATATAGCTTAAAAAGCTATATTAAGACTCGTAACTTTGAAGAAAATACTTCATTTTTCTTGTATTATCAAAATAAGAGCAGGAATTTATTACATCATAAAAAGAAAAGAACAAACAACACTAAGCATAGTATTTACGAAGGTGATAAGCATTCCATGGCCTCTTTAGCACTCTTCCCTCCATGTCTTCCAGATAATAAGCACCCGCACTCAATTTCTCAATCACCTTGTAAGGACCTTCCCATCTTGGATCTAATTTCCTGATTTCCACATCCTGCATTTTCTTTAAAACCAAGTCCCCCACTTGAAAACTCCTTTGGACGACCCGTCGATTATAAGCCCTGGTTACCCGACCCTTGTAAGCTTCCATTCGGAGAGCAGCTGCTTCCCTTGCTTCTTCTATAAGATCAAGGTCAATAGACCTTTTTTCAGTATTTGAGTCATCATAATGGATTATTCTGCATGACTGAGCTCCAATTTCTACTGGAAGGACCGCTTCGTTTCCGTATACCAAGCTGAAAGGAGTTTCGCCGGTTCCTGTCCTGGAAGTGGTTCTGTAAGACCATAAAACACTGGGGAGTTCTTCCACCCAATTTCCCCTAGCTCTTCCCAATCTTGTTTTGAGAGACTGCACCAAAGATCTGTTGGTAACTTCCACTTGGCCATTACTTTGAGGGTAAGCCACTGAAGTGAAGGCTTGTTGTATTTTCATCTCCTCGCACCATGCTTTCACCAATGAGCCTTGAAATTGCCTCCCATTGTCGGAGATTAACTTTCTTGGTACCCCAAACCTGCAAACAATATTTTGCCATAGAAAATCTAATATTTTCTGCTCTGTAATCTTAGCGACAGCTTCCGCCTCTACCCACTTAGAGAAATAATCGACAGCTACAATTAGGAATTTCTTTTGGGCTATTGCTAAGGGGAAAGGACCAACGATGTCAATGCCCCATTGATCGAAAGGACATGCAGCTACAATTGCTTTCATCAGAGCAGCAGGTTGGAGTTGAAGCCGGGCATGTCGTTGACAACTATCACATGTTCTGACAAGAGTTGCAGCATCTTTTTGAATAGTTGGCCAGAAATAACCAGCCAGGACGACCTTCCGGGCTAGCGATAATGACCCGAGATGATTGCCACAACAACCCTCATGAATTTCTTTAAGTACGTAATGTAAAGACCCCAAGCCCTTAACCCTTAATTAGTGTATTAACCACTATGTGTGGCACATGCTTTCATTAAAAGCCAATCGGGAAGCTCAGATGATACTTTACCATTGAATGGCAACTACAAAATTTCTTTAATATACAACATTAAGATCATCTCTACCCACAATTAGACTCACATGATCGCCCTTTACCACCCCTTGGTGCCCTTTTGCATTGTGGGTTTTTATAAAAATTTGGGCAGAGTCTCCCCATAAATAGAGCTATCCCAAAACACAAGCACATCACATCATATAATTCCCGGCCAGGGAATACACAATACTCAACAGAATATAAAACACAAAGTAAATTCCCAGCCAGGGAAGACACCACACACATGACGACACAAATGGGTCTCAACACCCACACAATACACCCATGAACTCTCATATCATTAGCAATTCTACTCTTAATTGCATGAAACATAGAATGAAAGAGAGAAAGGCTCATGCCTTTATATACAACACATATACAAGCATAACCGTGCTCACATGCGAGCATCATAAATGTGTATATAAACCTCGGGTGCATATGAGTACTCTATACGATACCGTGCTCCATCAAGCCCTGGTACCATGATCCTGTGAGTCATCCAATCAACAGCTCGAGTCCAGCTCCATAGCCATCGATGCACCTGTTCACCTGCCCCAACAGAGACAGCCCCCAACGGGGTGAGCATACCAATACACAAAATCTCATAATCACAATAATGAAATTCATAATTTACAACACAAGTAAATATTAATGAATTTAAATGATACTCCCTGGATGACAACATCCTCATCCGGGATTCCGTGTACTGTCCCTGTTCTCACAATCATCAAACTCATCAAATCTCATAAATCAGTAAATCAACACATTGATTTAACTCATAGCATGCCTGATTCTCAAGTATCCATAATTAATGATTCCAAATTCATTATACATGCAAACATAGATATCTCGATATCTAATACTGATTTTCAACTTTGCTACCAATCACAGATAGCTCAAATGCCTAGCATTTATTTTACAAATTCTCTATTTCACTTAGACATCTCACATGTCCCCTAACGAAGACATCTCACATGTCTTTCAATGAATACATGATCCCACGATCATTCTCAGGCATCTCAAATGCCCTACCCTTTATTTTACGAGTTCTCATTTATACTTAGACATCTCACATGTCTTACAATAGTCACATAAACCCAGTACCCCATACCTCTTATAAGGTTATACTATTCTAGTATTACGCACACTTGTGGCAGCGATATCAAGACTAGGTCGTTCCATAGTCATATCGACACACATATATATATATATATAGACATACCCACAACTATCTAATGCAATTACAACACATTACGCATTTCACAATTGCTATCACATAAAGTAATGCTCGTACGTCGCACGTACCTTAATCTCCGAAGTCCGAGCCAAACCTTGCTCGAGTTCCATGCTCCGAGGAACGATGTGCTAACACGATAAATTCACGATTAATTACGAACATGCAACTCATGCTCAAGCACACCCATAACCCTCAAAAATATTGTCAACACAAGACAATAAACCAATATCGAAAATCGCTCAAGAATACCCCACAAATTCTCGAACCTTCACAACACAAATCGAACCCATTTAAACACCATAATTCATCTAAAATATGAATTAAGCTATCCAAGCAAGAATCAACACCCCTTGCCAAAAACCCCCAATTTTCGAACTCAAAACCCTTAAATTCGAACCCAAACAAGCCCTTAAATTCGAACCCTTATAATTCTTCAAATTCGAACACAATCAAGCATCATAATGCATCTACAACATGAATTAATCAATCCATAACAAGAATCGCCACACCTCTGCCAAAAAAATCACAATTTTCGAACCTAACTCCATGCACACAGCATACAAATTCGAACCATAAGCAACCAATTTTTCGAACCACAAAAGTGTGAAATAATCGACCCAACAACACCATAAAAACGCCCCAAAAACACCTGAAAGAAAGCCCCAAAATCGTACCAAAAATCGAGCCCCAATTCGGACAAATTTCCAGTTTCGAACCCTAGCGCTTCCAGCAGAAATCCGAGTTCAAATCGCGACCAAACCTCAAATTGATGGTACGGGAAGGAGCGCCTGGTCGAGACGATGACGGCGACGGGTCGGACGCGCCGAACGGCGGCCGGACGGCGGCGGGCGCACGCCTGGAAGCGGCGTGGGTCGAGCAGATCGGGAAATCGCGCGGACGGGAAGAGGAAAGGAGAAGAGGAAAATGGTTCCGATAATTAAAATCTCGGGTTTAACTGGTATTTATAGCAAAAATACCCCGAAATACTAATATCCCCACAAATACATCATGATTCATTAAAAATCATCTGTTTTCAAAAATTCTCTCTCTAACTCAAAAATCCCCTACCGGTGCCCACACACAGCACCCGAGATTCTGAGTCACACCAAAAACCCAACTCACAGGTTTTCACCGAAATGAGAATACGATCTCAACCTCGGGATCCAACAACCCCAACTACTCAATTAAACGAGCCCAGAAGGCCCAACACCGCGATTAAACTCCAAATCGCCACGTAAAACAACTTTACGGGTTATTAACACTCCGGGATTAACACCTATAATCCCTGGTCATCACACGTAATCCGAGTCCTTTGGACCCAAGCATCTGAGTAGAGGTCGGGAGAAAGACCTCTTATATAAGATTCCTTCTAGGAGCAAGAAACGTAAACATCTTTGCTTTAACCTGTACGCCTTTTTAGGATCATTTGGAATGGTACCCTTTTGTAGGAAATTCAAAATATCAGCTCTCCAATCTTCTTCCTCTAACTCAGGAGATTGAGAAATGGAGAAAGGACTTAACTCGACCTGTGATATGATTTCCCGATCTTTCCATCGGTATAATGAGCTTGCCATTTTAGCTAAGCTATCCGCCTTGTCATTTTCTGCTCTAGGAATTTGCTCAAAAATTGTTTCTACAAAGAAATCTTTAGCCTTCTCAATTGTCCGAGCGTATTCGACAAGTTTTTCATTTTTTATGTCGTAAACACCATTCATTTGTTGAGCCACCAACTGGGAGTCAGAGAAAATATGGATCCTAGTAGCTCCCACATTTCTAGCTGCTCGCATGCCTGCCAAAACAGCTTCATATTCTGCTTCATTATTTGAAGCTCGGAATTCCAACCTAACTGCTATTTTGATCTCGTCTCCTCGGGGAGATATTAAGATTACTCCCACCCCACTGCCTTCCTTAGAGGAGGATCCATCCACATAGATCTTCCAAACCTCTCCCTGCTCGGGCCTTGTGGTTTCAACAATAAAGTCAGCCAAAGCTTGAGCTTTAATGGCTACTCGAGGTTCATAACTTATGTCATACTCTCCTAGCTCAGTTGTCCATTTCACGAGTCGTCCTGATACTTCAGCTCGATTTAATATTCTTCCCAACGGGCTGTTAGTTAATACTGATATTGGATGTGAAAGGAAATATGGTCTTAATCGTCGAGCTGTCATTACCAATATTAGAGCTAACTTTTCAATCTCCATATATCGTATCTCTGGTCCCTTCAATGCATGAGATGTGTAATATATGGGTTGTTGGATAGTATCTTCTTGCCTGATAAGCACCGAGCTTACAGCTTCCTCTGTTGCTGACAAATAAACAAATAAACGTTCTCCTATCTTCGGCTTGGTTAAGATCGGGAGCTCGGCCAAATATTTCTTGAGGTCTTCGAATGCAGCTCCGCATCTTTCATCCCATTCAAACTTTTTGGCCCTCCGAAGGACTTGAAAAAATGGCAAACTCCGATGAGCTGATCTCGATATAAAACGAGAAAGAGCCACAATTCGACCTGTCAATCTTTGTACTTCTTGTAGATTTTTAGGAGGTAACATGGATTGCACAGCTTGTACTTTTTCTGGATTAGCTTCAATTCCCCTTTGTGTTACGATATAACCCAGAAACTTCCCACTTTTCACCCCAAAGATGCATTTTTGGGGATTTAGCTTCAAATTGAACGATCGTAACGTTGAGAATGTCTCTGTGAGATCTGGAATGAGGTCATCCCCCAACTTTGATTTTACTAAAATATCATCCACATAGACCTCTATGTTTCTTCCTATTTGTGCTGTAAATACCTTCTCCATGAGTCTTTGATACGTAGCTCCCGCATTTTTCAATCCAAAAGGCATTACTACGTAGCAAAACGTTCCATCTGAGGTAATGAAACTTACTTTATCTTGATCCTCTCGGGCCAATGGGATCTGATGATATCCCTGGTAGGCATCCATGAAGCATAAGTATTGATGTCCCGCCGTAGAGTCTACCAATTGATCTATTCGTGGTAGAGGATAACAATCCTTAGGGCATGCCTTGTTAAGATCCCTAAAATCGACACACATTCTCCATTTTCCTGAACTCTTGGGCACCAGGACTACATTTGATAACCAAGTTGGGAATTGTACTTCACGGATATGTCCTGCTTGGAGTAATTCTTCTACCTCTTTTCTAATTAGCTTATCCTTCTCTGTGCCGAAGTGCCTCTTCTTTTGCTTTACAGGTTTCGCACCAGTAAGGATGTTAAGGCGATGCTGCATAATCGTAGGATTTATACCCCCGACCTCCTGAGCTGACCAGGCGAATACATCCTCCTGAGCTTTTAGGAACGTAATTAACCTTAAGCGGATCTCCTCGCTTAGGCTTTTAGCGATCTTAACCATTTTTAGTGGAGAACTAAGCTCCACTAAATCTGGTTCTTCATCCGGGCTGTCGGGAATTAACATTTTCGGACTTTGCTCTGGGAGCTTTCCTCCTGCTATTGTACTAACCTGGCATTTTGATCTCTTGTTCTCCTCTTTTACCTCACTCAAATAGCAATTTCGAGCAGTCTTTTGATCTCCTTGTAATACGCCTACCTCCATACCAGATGGAAATTTTAATTTCTGGTGATAGGTAGAAGAAATAGCTCGAAAATCCTTCATGGCAGGTCGGCCAATTATACCATTATATGAAGAGGGAGCATCCACTATGGTGAAGTCAATCATTTTTGTAACTCTTCTGGAATCATTCCCCATTGACAAGGGGAGGGTTATTTGACCCATAGGCTTAATAGCGTGCCCTGTGAACCCGTAGAGAGGTGTCATGATTGGTTCAAAGCGGAAACCTTCTATTTGCATCTGATCCAAAGTTTCTTTGAACAACACATTGACTGAGCTTCCAGTATCAACAAATATCCGAGCTATGTCATAATTTGCGATGGTAACTGTGACTACCAAGGCGTCGGTGTGTGGTGCAACAACTCCTCTTAAATCACTGGGTCCAAAAGATATTACCGGGTCAGATTTGAGACTGACCTCCTGTACTATCTCGGAACAATCTAATCTCCTTCCATGCATTTTGCGGGCTCGACCGGAATCTCCATCTGTTGCTCCTCCCGAAATCATATGTATAATTCCTCGAGTTGGATTATTGTGCTCCTGCTCCCTTCTTCCTTTTTCACTTCTTTTTGGTGAAATTTCCCAACCTCGACGATGGGGTTGGTTATTTCGCCGAGCTTCTCGTTTATCATCTTCCCAGCCTTGATTTCTTCCTCTTCTGTTTGGAATGTAAGGTTCTGGCCTTGTGGTTAATATTGCTTTAATCTGGGGGTCCACTTGAATGATCCTCTCGACCTCTTCCTCCAACCTTTGACACTCATTGGTCAAATGTCCATACTCCCTATGAAATCTGCAATACTTTTCCGAGGGAGGTAAGCGAGGCCCTTTTTCTGCCTTCTTCGGTCTTTCTAGTCTCCTTTTTTCATCGCAATACTCCATAGCCTTTTCTAAACTCATTGTCAAAGGAGTGCGAGTTAAAAGCTGTCCTCTAACTCTGCCATGATCATCACTCCTTTCAAAGAGTCTCTTCTTTCCTGATTCCATCTTCTCTCTCCTCATCTCTGGCTTCATTTCCACCCTTCTTTGTTTCTGCGCATCCTCCAGGTTAACATATTTTTCGGCTCGGCTGAGGAGACCATCATAACTCCTAGGAGGTTTTTTGACCAATGATTTAAAAAACTCCCCCGCCTTCAATCCCTGAGTGAATGCATTGATGAGGACATCCGCTGTGGCAGTAGGTACCTCCAATGCTATACCATTAAATCTTTGCACAAATTCTCTCAGGGACTCTTGCTCCTGCTGCTTGGTAGTGAAAAGATTCAAAGAGGTCTTTTGATACCTCTTACTGCTAGCGAATTGGTTCAGGAAAACAGAGCTGAAGTCTTCAAAATTACGAATGGTATTTGGCTTGAGAAAGTTAAACCATTGCTGAGCCGACCTTACGAGTGTTGTTAAAAAGACTCGGCATTTAACCCCATCCGAATACCGATGTAATAACGCAGCATTTTCAAACCTCCCGAGATGTTCCTCGGGATCAGTGCTCCCATCATACTCTCCCACCATAGGCTGTCGGAAGTTCGGAGGAAGATCTTCTCTTAAGATCGGAGGGGAAAAAGGGCTTTCTCGTCGGGATGTAGATATTCTTTCTCCCCTTTGTTGTCCCAATCTTCGTATCTCCTCCCATACCATTTCCATTTGATTTGGTATCATAGGTTCAACCATCGGTTGATCAGCAGTTAACTGCTCTGGTTCCCCTTGCTGATTTCCCGAATTCATAGGAGGAGGTTGGCAGGGTAGATTATTACGACAGGGCGGTATTTGGTTTCCCCTCACCGCCATATCCACCGTCTGAGCAATGTACTGAGCCAATTGCTCCAAAGTAAGATCTCCCACCCTCCTATTTACCGTAGGCATCTGATCTCCTGATTCTGGTACAGTATTTTCAAGATTCTCCGATAATTCCGGGGGATTTCTCCCCTCATATGCTCTCCTTCTCCCGCGTCCTCTTCTTCCTATTGCCATATCCACGCCTTAGCTCGAACGTTCCCACAGACGGCGCCAATTGATACTTCCAAAAGAGGTGATGATTTGCAAAGTATCAATGATGAGTAAAATTACCTCTCCTTGTGCTCTTTAATGGTCTAAATAACAAGATATAGATCCTGAATGACCTGTTAAGATATGAAATAAGTGTTAGAAGGGTGCCGGAAGATTTTTCCGGCGTGTCCCCTCCGACGCTCAAGTCAGGTGACGGGAATTATCTTTTTAAATCAGTAAGAGTATGTATTGTATCGTGCGTATAGGAAAAAATGCATACCTGAAATCTTGCTTTGGTTTGCTATTTATAGAGTTTACCTCAAGAGCGTGCATCTTGGAGCAGTAAGGCCACGATTCACACGATTCCCGGGATTTAGGGACATGTCTGCCAACTGATAAGGTCACTACTTATTTCCACTCCCTGAAATCTCGGGACGTGCTCGATTAATGTGGACTTGGTCAACATATTCTCAGAGATAAGATGCCTGAAACTCAGATGGAAGCTTTGAGAATGGGGTCTTCTGGTCTTGAAGTTATAACACTCCCGAAGATAAAATGGTGATCAGGTCGGGAGGTCGGCACAATAGTGTTTCCGAATTAATGTTGAATAATATGTATCTTGAACCAAGTAGGTCGGGAGGTCGGGAGGTTAGAACCAGCGTTGGATGATCTATATTTTAAACCAAGTAGCTCGGGAGGTCGGTCACGTAAATAAGATGAGGTAGCATCATCCTATTGCTGAGTATCAGAGGAGATACTTCAAAACTTGAAAAACCACCGTGGCCTTCTCGACATACATGTTTTCCTCCTTTGTTACCTACACCTACAAATCAATTGAGAAGCCTTTCTAAACCCAAACCACCTCCTGTGCTCAGAAGATTATCAGCAACAGAGATGGAAGCGCGTCGGGAAAAGGGTCTGTGTTATAATTGTGACGAGAAATACTCGTTGGCTCATTAATGTAAAGGGAGACTTTGTTGTTTTGTAGTGGATGACGAAGAGATGGATGTGGTTGAACAACAACCAGAAGACACAGTTTTCGACCACTCAGAAACAGTGCGTGAGATTAGTTTTCACGCTATGACTGGGCAGATATCACCTCGCACATTTCGATTACTGGCTTTCATTCATGGAACTATGGTTTAAACTCTTATTGATAGTGGTAGTACCCACAATTTTATCCAAGCGACAATTGCAAATTTTTTGCAGCTACCTATCAATTCTTCCCAACGGTTCCGGGTGATGGTGGGCAATGGACAAACCTTAGTTTGTGATGGGCATTGTCCACAGGTTTACGTGCAGCTGGGATCCGAAGTTTTCATGATTGATTTCTATGTTTCAAACCTCCAGGGTGCGGACATTGTGCTTGGTGTACAATGTTTGGAGTTGGTAGGCCACATTACAGTGGATTATCATGATATTTACATGGAGTTTGTTTGGAATGATCGGATGGTTCATTTACAGGGTGAAGCGTGTTAGTCAAAGCAAAACCCCACCGAAGAAAAAAATAAACAAGAAGACAAAGTTAACAAAAGCAAAGTTTGACATATTTGTACAATAAAGAAAAAATTGGCTGGCCAAATTTAATGCGTGAAGACTTTGAGCATGAAGAAAAAATTGGCCATCATTTTTTCAAAGATCCGGAAGAAAAAAAATTTGGCACGCGTGAAGAAAAATTTGTCTAAGAAATCTCTATAAATAGAATTGAAATTCATTCAGAATTTTACACCAAATTGTAGAGAGAAAAATAACACAGTCCAATCAGAATAAAAATACTAGTTAGAGAAAATTGATGTATAATTTTCTGAGTTTTTTTTAGATTGAGTGTTGTCAGTATTTTGTAAACACTTGTAATTTTTCTTCAATAAAAGATCAGCAGCAGCCCCGTGGATGTAGGCTTATTTTTGCCGAACCACGTAAATCTTGTGTTTTTTATTCTGCATTTATTTTTGCTCCCACATATCTGACCAGAAAATATTTCTTTATTTTCCCAACAACTGGTATCAGAGCCAGATTGTTAATTTTGTCAATTTTTTTTGTCGGGTTACTATTCATGTGAATAGTGAATTTTTGTGAATAGTGATTTGGTCAGCGATACCAAATTCGTCCACAGCAGTGTTTTTCAATAACACGGTGATTTTAAAAAATTGTCAAAACAGCAATCCGGTGGGAGTCAGGTTCGAGTGGGAGTAATGGCGGCAGATGAAGGAAAAATGAATATTGAAAAGTTCAATGGTTCAGATTTTGGCTTTTGGAAAATGCAAATAGAAGACTGTGTACCAGAAAGGCCTTTATCAACATCTCTCGGGTGTGAAGCCAGAAGACATGAAAGATGAAGAATGGGCTCTTCTAGATAGAAAAGCTATCGGAATTATCCGACTGACGTTGTCACGCAACGTTGCTTTCAACATAGCAAAAGAAAAGACCACAGCGGGTCTTATGGCGGCTCTTTCAAGCATGTACGAGAAGCCATCAGCTTCAAACAAAGTTCATTTGATGAGGCGGTTGTTCAATTTGCGGATGGTAGAAGGTGGATCGGTAGCTCAACACCTCAATGAACTCAACACAGTGACAACCCAGTTGAGTTCAGTTAGCATTGATTTTGATGATGAAGTACGAGCATTAATACTTTTGTCCTCCCTCCCGGAAAGCTGGAATGCTACTGTCACAGCTGTGAGTAGCTCATCGGGAAGTACTAAGTTGAAATTTGACGATGTTAGTGATCTGGTTCTCAGTGAAGAGATCAGACGGAGAGATTCAAATGAATCATCAACCTCTTCAGTATTACATACAGAGTCAAGAGATAGAAAATCAAACAGAGGAGGTGGACGTGGCAAACAAATGGACAGTAGGTCCAAATCTAGGAATCCCCCTAATTCTCAGAACTCAAAGACCATCGAGTGCTGGAAATGCGGGCAGCCCGGACATTATAAAATCAGTGCAAAAATGGCCCGAAGAATCAGGAGGTGAAGGCAGAAGCAAACGTTGTTTCTGGAGATGATGCATTAATATGTTCCTTAGCGTGCAAGGAAGAGTCTTGGGTGTTAGACGCCGGAGCATCATTCCATGCTACTTCGCAGAGAGAACTCTTCGAGAAATATGTCCCCGGAAACCTTGGTAAAGTCTACCTTAGTAATGAACAATCTTGCGAGATTGTTGGCAAATGTATCATAAAGATTAAGTTGAACGGGTCTGTATGGGAACTGAAGGATGTCAGACATATTCCCGATCTGAGAAAGAACTTAATCTCAGTTGGCCAGTTGGCGGGTGAAGGTCATACAACGGTCTTTCACGGTGATACTTGGAAGATCTCAAAAGGTGCAATGATAATTGCTCGAGGCAATAAGAGTGGTACTCTTTACATGACAGCAGGAGCACACTGTTCAATTACAGTTGCAGCAGACACAGAAAGTCCTACTCTGTGGCATCAGAGACTTGGCCACATGAGTGAGAAAGGAATGAAGGTGATGCACTCAAAGGGGAAACTTTCGAGCCTTCAGTCAATTGGTATTGACACGTGTGAAGGATGTATTTTTGGAAAGCAGAAAAGAGTTAGATTTCAGTCAAGTACCAGAACCCCAAAGAAGGTGAAACAACGACTATCTCATCCATTAGTGGGAAACACTACTTTATGACTTTTATTGATGATCACTCCTAGAAAGTATGGGTTTACTTTCTGAAATATAAGTCAGAAGTCAAGATTTGGAAAGCGATGGTTGAAAATGAGACAGGTTTGAAGATAAAAAAGCTCAGAACCGACAATGGTGGTGAATATGAAGACACCAGATTCAAGAAGTTCTGCTATGAGCACGGAATCATAATGGAGAGAACCGTGCCTGGTACGCCTCAACACAATGGTGTAGCTGAGCGTATGAACCGGACGTTGACAGAACGAGCCAGAAGCATGCGGGTACAATCAGGCCTGCCAAAGCAGTTCTGGGCAGAAGCAGTCAACACAGCAGCTTACTTGATTAACCGAGGTCCATCGGTACCATTGGAGCACAGAATACAAGAAGAGATATGGAGCGGAAAAGAGGTAAACCTCTCATATCTTAAAGTTTTCGGATGTGTAGCATATGTGCATATCAGTGATGCACACAGAAACAAACTTGATCCCAAATCAAAGAAGTGCACTTTCATTGGTTATGGCGAAGATGAGTTTGGCTACCGCATTTGGGATGATGAAAACAAAAAGATGATCCGCAGCAGAGATGTAATATTCAACGAACGAGTGATGTATAAGGACATGCATAACACAGTTGGCAGCGACTCAGAACAGAGTGAGCCAGCGTATGCAGAGGTGGACGATGTCCCAGAAAGTCATGTGGAACAGATAGTTGAGATTCCTCAGTTAGGGGAATCAATTGATCAAGACAGCGAGCAGCAGCATGATGCATCTCCTGCTCCAGTTCATGAATTGAGAAGGAGTTCTCGGCCTCATGTACCTAACTTAAGGTATATGAACTATCTGTTGCTAACCGATGCAGGTGACCTTGAATGCTACGATGAAGCATGTCAGACCAAAGATGCCGGCAAGTGGGTGCTTGCCATGAAAGACGAGATGAAGTCTTTGATGACAACTCAGACATGGGAACTTGTTGAGTTGCCTATGGACAAAAAGGCACTTCACAACAAATGGGTGTATTGGGTGAAGGAAGATCATGATGGTTCCACGAGATACAAAGCCCGACTGGTCGTCAAAGGGTTTCAGCAAAAAGAAGGAGTTGACTACTCAGAGATTTTTGCTCCAGTTGTGAAGCTCAATACTATTAACTGTATTGAGTATTGTTGCCAGTGAAAATCTCCATCCTGAGCAATTGGACGTGAAGACTGCGTTTCTTCACGGAGAAATTGATAAGGAAATCTATATGTTTCAACCAGAAGGTTTCGCAGAGAAAGTGATGGAGAATAAAGTGTGCAAATTGAAAAGGAGCTTGTACGTCCTAAACAAGCTCCAAGACAGTGGTACTTAAAGTTTGACGGCTTTATGCACAAGGAAGGTTTCCAGAGGTGCAACGCCGACCATTGCAGCTACTTCAAGAGATATAAGTCCAGTTATATCATTTTGCTACTTTATGTCGATGATATGTTAGTAGCTGGTTCTGATATGGACGAGATCAGAAACTTGAAACAACAGTTGTCAAAAGAATTTGACATAAAGGACTTGGGTCCAGCAAGAAAGATTCTTGGAATGCAAATTACAAGAGATAAGCAAAAGGGAATTTTGCAGTTATCTCAGGCAGAGTACATCAATCGTGTTTTGCAGAGATTCAACATGGGCGACACCAAGATAGTTAGTACACCTTTGGCTAGTCATTTTTGCCTATCCAAGGACCAGTGTCCTCAGACGGAAGAAGAAAAAAGAATCCATGGCTAAAGTCCCTTACGCTTCAGCCATTGGAAGTTTGATGTACGCAATGGTATGTACAGGGCTAGACATTGCCCATGCAGTGGGAGTTGTCAGCAGGTTTATGTCAAATCCAGGAAAGGTTCATTGGGAAGCAGTTAAGTGGATTTTGAGGTATCTACGAGGCACTGCAAATAAGTGTTTGTACTTTGGAAAAGGAGAACTAAAAGTACAAGGTTACGTAGATGCAGACTATGGAGGTGATGTCGATCACCGGAGAAGCACCACAGGTTATGTATTCACTATTGGAACTACAGCCGTTAGTTGGATGTCGCAGATACAAAAGATTGTAGCTTTCCACTACAGAGGCTGAGATGTTGCAGTGACAGAAGCCAGTAAAGAGTTGATATGGCTTCAAGTTTTGTTAACAGAGTTGGGATTAAACCAGGAGAAGAATGTTTTGTATAGTGATAGACAGAGTGCAATACATCTGGCAAAGAATTCAGCATTCCACTCCAGAACAAAGCACATTGGTCTCCGTTATCACTTCATCAGGTCTCTGCTTGAGGATGATGTGCTAACATTAGAGAATGTAAGGACCCCAAGCCCTTAACCCTTGATTAGTGTATTACAAATTATGTGTGGCACATGCTTTCAATAAAATCAATCGGGAAACACAGATGATACTTTACCATTGAATGGCAATTACAAAATTTCTTTAATATTCAACATTAAGATCATCTCTACCAACAAATAGACTCATAGATTCTGCCCATTTTCATCCCCATTACACCACTTTTTACATGGTGGACTTTTATAAAAATTTGGGCAGAGTCTCCCCATAAATAGAGCCATCCCGAAATAAAAGCACATCACAATATATAGTTCCCGGCCAGGGAAAACACATACTCAACAGAATACAGCAACGCTAAGTAAACTCCCAGCCAGGGAAGACACCACACATAAGACGACATAAATGGGTTTCAACACCCACATAATACACCCATGACTCTCATATCATTAGCAATTCTACCCTTAATTGCATGCAACATAGATGAAAGAGAGAAAGGCTCATGCCTTTATATACAACCCATATACAAGCATAACCGTGCTCACATGCGAGCATCATAAATATGTATATAACATTCGGGTGTATATAAGTACTCTATACGATACCGTGCTCCATCAAGCCCTGGTACCACGATCCTGAGAGTACATCCAATCAACAGCTCGAGCTCAGCTCCGCAGCCATCGATGTACCTGTTCACCTGCCCCAACAGAGACAGCCCCCAACGGGGTGAGCATACCAATACACAAAATCCCATAATCACAATAATGAAATTCATAATTTACAACAAAAGTAAATACTAATGAATTTTAAATGATACTCCCTGGATGGCAACGTCCTCATCCAGGATTCCGTGTACTGTCCCTGTTATCACAATCATCAAACTCATCAAATCTCAAAAATCAGTAAATCAACACATTGATTTAACTCATAGCATGCCTGATTCTCAAGTATCAATAATTAATGATTCCAAATTCATTATACATACAAATATAGATATCTCGATATCTAATACTGATTTTCAACTTTGCTACCAATCACAGATAGCTCAAATGCCTAGCATTTATTTTACCAATTCTCCATTATACTTAGACATCTCACATGTCTTATAATGAATACATGATTCCACGATCATTCTCAGGCATCTCAAATGCCCTACAATAGTCATATAAACCTAGTACCCCATATCTCTTACAAGGTCATACTACTCTAGTATCACGCACGCTTGTGGCGGCGATGTCAAGGTTGGGTCGTTCCATAACTATATCAACACATATATATAACCATACGCACAACCATCAATGCAATCAAAATACATTATGCATTTCACAAATGCTCTCATATAAAGTAATGCTCGTACGTCGCACGTACCTTACATCTCCTTAGTTCGAGCCAGACTTTGATCGAGTTCCATGCCCCTAGGGACGACGTGCTAACACGATAAATTAATTCACAATTATTTACGAACATGCAACCCATGCTCAAGCACACCCTTAACCCTCAAAATATTGTCAACACACGACAATAAATCATTTAAAAGACCCGGGGCATGGCACATGCAGGGAGGGAAAACGAATGCGACATATCGAAAAATTGCTCAAGAACACCTTCAATAATTCGAACCCTATTATCACAATTCGAACTCAAATAATCACCATAATTCATCTAAAACATGAATTAATCAATCAACAACATGAATAATCGCCCCTCCTGCCAACACCCCAATTTTCGAACCCTAACCCGTGAGCCAACAGCAAGAATTCGAACCATAATGCAACAAATATTTTTGAACTTTAAAGTCTGAAATTTTCGACTCAACAACAGCACAAAAACGCCCCAAAAACACCGGAAGAAAAGCCCCAAAAACGTACCAAAAATCGAGCCCCAAATCGGTCAAATTCCAGTTTTGAACCCTAGCGCTTTTCTGGCAAATCCGAACGCGATTCTCGACGAAACTTCAAATTGATGGTATGGGAAGGTGCGCCTGGACGAGACGAAGCCACCGGTGGGTCGGACGCGCCGAACGGCGGCGGGCGCGGCGCTTGAAGAGGCGAGGGTCGAAGGGGATAACAGCGCGCGCGAGGAGAGAGAGGGAAGGTGGGGAAAATGGTTCCAATAATTAAAATCTCGGGTTCAACTGGTATTTATAGCAAAAATATCCCGAAATACTAATAGCCCCACAAATACATCATGATTCATTAAAAATCATCTGTTTTCAAAATTTCTCTCTCTAACTCAAAAACCCCTTACCGGTGCCCACACAAAGCACCCGAGATTCAGAGTCACACTAAAAACCCAACTCATAGGTTTTCACCGAAATGAGAATACGATCTCAACCTCGGGATCCAACGATCCCAACTACTCAAATAGACGAGCCCGGAAGGCCCAACACTTCGATTAAACTCCAAATCGCCACGTAAAACAACTTTAGGGGTTATTAACACTCCGGGATTAACATCTATAATCTCTGGTCATCACAATATCCCCCACTAAAAGAATTTCATCCTCGAAATTAGCACCGGTGTATCACGTAACACCCAGGCTACACAACAGCATGAAGCCATAACCTCGATTCTTGACCATATCAGAATCGTCTTAATAAACGCGAGGATACTTACCTCACATCAAACTCTGAAACATAGCGACATACCAAAACCAACATATCACTCAAGAGGCAAAACGTACCTCGATGCGGTTCATCCCAAAAGTCAGTCCCTCATGACTGCAAAACAACCAATACTTACGACCGTAGATCGGACAGTCACCTTAGTTCTAATACAACTAGTAAGAACGCATCATGAATGACACCTCAACCGTGAGAACGTTGACCTCGTGTCAAACTCTGGAGTGGAATAGACTTCCAAATCCATCATAACGTCAAAGAGCGTCAGCACAACTCAACGCTAACAATCCAAAAGCAGTTAGTCAACTGAACTTGCAAGGATTCGAATCGCTCCCGATTCCATCGTAGATATCATTCAATGACATCTCTATCATGACTCACGATGTCTAACATACATCGTTACGAGGGAAACAGTAGTATACCACGGTGTACACACACCAAACCTAGGTTTCCACTTCAAAACCTTTTCCATCGAAGGAGCAGTCGCATCATTGCAACTCAATTTGGGCAACTCACGGCCACAGATTCACACAAAAGACATCTCACAAGATGACCACCTCCGGATGTTCCAAGAATCACATACTGATCATAAATAAATAACCGAGACTCCACAGAGTTTAAAATTCTGAAAGGACATGCAATAAACACAATGCATCCTCAACGCTTGTGTCGACAGCGACACCCAACCAATCCGAATTCCTGCCATCCCTTGATAATCCTAGGATTTAACAATCCAAACTTGGGAAGGCCATCGCACAACTCGGAGGAAAACACCAATAAAGAAATACCTTAACCCACATAAGATAATCCCTCCTCAAAGGGAGTCAACTAACTTCACGATTATTCCTCATAATTATCATGCCATGGAGATTCTCAATCTCAAGGTGTTCCATATCTCTCATCAGAGATTTAACCATCCAAAAATAGCATAACTCTATGCTTGACAGAAAGGAAATCAATAACTGGCATCCGTATACTCACCGGTATACCTGCCTAAGCACTGACATCACATGCATACTCAATGCTCCCGGCTCGTGTATCTACAACCTACCCCTAAGACCCAAACACAATCGTCAATCCTGAGTTATTCCCTACCCAGTGGAGAATGATAATCGACGATCAACAACACGGCGTGATTCCAAAAATCAACACCACATGCACCAACTTACCGAATCTTTCAAAGATTCCCAAATAGGTATAATACTACCTCCTTCCTCACAAGGGAAGAGCCATCGAACTCGAGAACCACAAGTCTCGAACCACCGTTCGGAAAAAAACTGGATACAATAACACCCATTGTATCCCAAATACACAGGTTCCCTCAGATCGAGTCAATAACGACCTGATGACTCTCTTGTTGGTACTCCAACATCATGAGCTGTTCCAGACAAGTCTCACCAAGATTAAACATAAACGTATACATGTTTCAGTGGGGGCATGCACAACCTCAACCTCAAATGACGTGGTGACTACTAGAGTCCACCACAATCCACATCGTATCACCTTACGACTTGCCAAACTTGGTTCCAACGTGTAGTATCATGGCTCCAACAAGCACACTATATCATTCCCCCAATATCTGGCTAGCAAAGCGCTGTCTCCATAGGCTCATATCAAGCCCACCAACAAATGTTCCATCTCGGTATGCCATACCGTACAAACCGTTAGAGTAATGGGTCATCGCCCAACATATCTCTAAAATACCAAGCACAATGGACAACCCGGTGTCCTTGCTCACTTATGATGCAATCATATTCCGTTAAGACTTATCCCACACCCTCAGGGTGGGTGTAACCATGTCTACCTTACATCACAACACAAGCGAGTAGTTTCCTCAATGGCTACTCTTACCACCAATCACTTGGCCCTAGCCAAACCAACGAGCATACCCAAGGGTATCATTGCTCGACAAATATTTACCTCTATAACATGATGTGGTACATTTACCGGTACAATACATCCAATACTCCACCGAGCAAACCTGCTCGGCAAAAGGTCTCATCAACTAGTGACCCAGACTCTACCATGTGCTCACCATCGGCACTCAAACCATACAATCAAATACATAACATAAATGTATTAACCATCAAAACGACGTTACACGTCTACATAGAACATCCACTATGTCATTGTCATCCCGTGACGGTACCTGTCAACATACGACTTTGAAATTATATTATCGACTCGTGACGGTATATGTCGATACACGACGTCTATAGTCTCATCGTCAAACACATGACAACATAAGTAAATTAACACATGATATCCACAATAGTGCTAAATAAACAGTAATATGCCATACCTCATTGCTAACAATATAGCGGCATACCTGTCTCCGTCATCCAACAGTGGTACGCAATCAGCACCCATCGCTCGTAGGTGGCGTAATCCAGCGTCATGTACATAGCGGCATAACCGTCGCTATAGAATCAGTGGCATAATCCATCGTCACAGAGTCAGCGGCATAACACATCGCTATAGACATCTGGCGGCATGAACCATCGCCATAGATGTAGCGGAATGTACCATCGCTATGAACACCCGGCGGCATAAGTCATCGCCGATGGAATAACGGAACGAACAATCGCTATGAATATATCCGGCGGCAAGAATCATCGCCAATCAATATAGCGGAATGAACCATCGCTATCAATATATCCGGCGGCAAGAATCATCGCCAATCAATATAGCGGAATGAACCATCGCTATCAATATATCCGGCGGCAAGAACCATCGCCAATCAATATAGCGGAATGAGACATCGCTATCAATACACTTGGCGGCATGAACTATCGCCAACCAACATAGCGGAATGAGACATCGCTATCAATACACTTGGCGGCATGAACCATCGCCAACCAACATAGCGGAATGAGACATCGCTATCAATACACTTGGCGGCATGAACCATCGCCAACCAACATAGCGGAATGAGACATCGCTATCAATATCGATTATGTGGTTGTTCCGGTCTTGTTATAGCAGCGGAATTTTAGGACCCCTCGCTTCGACATATAGCGGCATCATATGATATCCCTCGCTTCGACAATGACAGCGGCATGTTACCTCGCTTAGACATGACAGCGGCAAATATCATATTACCATCGCTTCATATGGCAGCGGCAAGTACCTCCCTCGCTCGAATATAACAACTACCGGAACTTCCACTAGCTACATGTACCTGCATCCAGGTTAATACCACAGTTCACAATATAATGATCGATATCACGTTCCAGTTATAACCACAATATTCCACATTAATCACTAGAATTGTGACTGTTCCGGTCCCAATACAACAGCGGAATTTTAGGACCCCTCGCTTCGACAATGACAGCGGCATGTTACCTCGCTTAGACATGACAGCGGCAAGTACCTCCCTCGCTCGGAGATAAAGGCTACCGGAACATTCATCAATTCTACTACAATAATCAAACACAACATTTGGTTCCATTATCACAATATATCACTATCATGTCACATATATCATCACATGTAAGGGTTCACTATCCATGATATACATAATCAAATGTGCAACACGTTTTACCGTCCGAAGCCCGTACGTCTCACATTTCCTGATTTTCCTACAAAATCAGATCCCTTAACACATAATACATGAAGTGCCAGACATCACCATTAATGTCATCCCATCACATTCTACACGATTCCTGCAACCACAATGATTAGCAACACCACTTTTCATATCATAAAAGCACATAACAACTAGTTGTGTCATACAACATTAATGCCATCATGCATAAATATGTGCTATCAATAACTCCCTAGGCCCTTAACAGCCCCAAAGAGCAACCACTGCTCTGATACCACTAATGTAAGGACCCCAAGCCCTTAACCCTTGATTAGTGTATTAATCATTATGTGTGGCACATGCTTTCAATAAAATCAATCGGGAAACAAAGATGATACTTTACCATTGAATGGCAATTACAAAATTTCTTTAATATTCAACATTAAGATCATCTCTACCAACAAATAGACTCATAGATTCTGCCCATTTCCATCCCCATTACACCACTTTTACATGGTGGACTTTTATAAAAATTTGGGCAGAGTCTCCCCATAAATAGAGCCATCCCGAAATAAAAGCACATCACAATATATAGTTCCCGGCCAGGGAAAACACATACTCAACAGAATACATCAACGCTAAGTAAACTCCCAGCCAGGGAAGACACCACACATAAGACAACATAAATGGGTTTCAACACCCACATAATACACCCATGACTCTCATATCATTAGCAATTCTACCCTTAATTGCATGTGACATAGAATGAAAGAGAGAAAGGCTCATGCCTTTATATACAACCCATATACAAGCATAACCGTGCTCACATGCGAGCATCATAAATATGTATATAACCTTCGGGTGTATATAAGTACTCTATACGATACCGTGCTCCATCAAGCCCTGGTACCACGATCCTGGGAGTACATCCAATCAACAGCTCGAGCTCAGCTCCACAGCCATCGATGTACCTGTTCACCTGCCCCAACAGAGACAGCCCCCAACGGGGTGAGCATACCAATACTCAAAATCCCATAATCACAATAATGAAATTCATAATTTACAACAAAAGTAAATACTAATGAATTTTAAATGATACTCCCTGGATGGCAACGTCCTCATCCGGGATTCTGTGTACTGTCCCTGTTCTCACAATCATCAAACTCATCAAATCTCAAAAATCAGTAAATCAACACATTGATTTACCTCGTAGCATGCCTGATTCTCAAGTATCAATAATTAATGATTCCAAATTCATTATACATACAAATATAGATATCTCGATATCTAATACTGATTTTCAACTTTGCTACCAATCACAGATAGCTCAAATGCCTAGCATTTATTTTACCAATTCTCCATTATACTTAGACATCTCACATGTCTTATAATGAATACATGATTCCACGATCATTCTCGGGCATCTCAAATGCCCTACATTAGTCATATAAACCCAGTACCCCATATCTCTTACAAGGTCATACTACTCTAGTATCACGCACGCTTGTGGCGGCGATGTCAAGGTTGGGTCGTTCCATAACTATATCAACACATATATATAACCATACGCACAACCATCAATGCAATCAAAATACATTATGCATTTCACAAATGCTCTCATATAAAGTAATGCTCGTACGTCGCACGTACCTTAAATCTCCTTAGTTCGAGCCAGACTTTGATCGAGTTCCATGCCCCGAGGGACGACGTGCTAACACGATAAATTAATTCACAATTATTTACGAACATGCAACCCATGCTCAAGCACACCCTTAACCCTCAAAATATTGTCAACACACGACAATAAATCATTTAAAAGACCCGGGGCATGGCACATGCAGGGAGGGAAAACGAATGCGACATATCGAAAAATTGCTCAAGAACACCTTCAATAATTCGAACCCTATTATCACAATTCGAACTCAAATAATCACCATAATTCATCTAAAACATGAATTAATCAATCAACAACATGAATAATCGCCCCTCCTGCCAACACCCCCAATTTTCGAACCCTAACCCGTGAGCCAACAGCAAGAATTCGAACCATAATGCAAAAAATATTTTTGAACTTTAAAGTCTGAAATTTTCGACTCAACAACAGCACAAAAACGCCCTAAAAACACCGGAAGAAAAGCCCCAAAAACGTACCAAAAATCTAGCCCCAAATCGGACAAATTCCAGTTTCGAACCCTAGCGCTTTTCTGGTAAATCCGAACGCGATTCTCGACGAAACTTCAAATTGATGGTATGGGAAGGTGCGCCTGGACGAGACGAAGCCACCGGTGGGTCGGACGCGCGCGAGGGTCGAAGGGGATCGAGAAACAGCGCGCGCGAGGAGAGAGAGGGAAGGTGGGGAAAATGGTTCCAATAATTAAAATCTCGGGTTCAACTGGTATTTGTAGCAAAAATACCCCGAAATACTAATAGCCCCACAAATACATCATGATTCATTAAAAATCATCTGTTTTCAAAAATTCTCTCTCTAACTCAAAAACCCCCTACCGGTGCCCACACAAAGCACCCGAGATTCCGAGTCACACTAAAAACCCAACTCATAGGTTTTCACCGAAATGAGAATACGATCTCAACCTCGGGATCCAACGATCCCAACTACTCAAATAGACGAGCCCGGAAGGCCCAACACTTCGATTAAACTCCAAATCGCCACGTAAAACAACTTTAGGGGTTATTAACACTCCGGGATTAACATCTATAATCTATGGTCATCACAGAGAAGATCCAAGGAAATAAGAATCCAGCAGATATGTTAACAAATGTGGTAACTATTGATAAACTGAAGTTGTGCTCAACTTCAGTTGGCTTGTTGGATTAATAGACCAGAAAAGGTTGCTGCATTGATCGAGGTATGAAGACAGATTGAGATCAGTCTTCAAGTCAGAGATTGTTAGTCAAAGCAAAACCCCACCGAAGAAAAAAATAAACAAGAAGACAAAGTTAACAAAAGCAAAGTTTGACAAATTTGGACAATAAAGAAAAAATTGGCTGGCCAAATTTAATGCGTGAAGACTTTGAGCATGAAGAAAAAATTGGCCATCATTTTTTCAAAGATCCGGAAGAAAAAAAAATTTGGCACGCGTGAAGAAAAATTTGTCTAAGAAATCTCTATAAATAGGATTGAAATTCATTCAGAATTTACACCAAATTGTAGAGAGAAAAATAACACAGTGCAATCAGAGTAAAAATACTAGTGAGAGAAAATATATGTATAATTTTCTGAGTATTTTTCAGTTTGAGTGTTGTCAGTGTTTTGTAAACACTTGTAATTTTTCTTCAATAAAAGATCTGCAGCAGCCCAGTGGATGTAGGCTTAGTTTTGCCGAACCACATAAATCTTGTGTGTTTTATTCTGTATTTATTTTTGCTCCCACATTTCTAACCAGAAAATATTTCGTTATTTTCCCAAAGCGCAGGTACAAATTGAACAAGTTCAACTCCATCAAATCAGGCGTTTATCTCACACCGAGGCTATTGTGAGTTGTTTTCAATTAATGGCGTTATCGGATCTAGAACCCATTAAAGATTAGGTACACACTGAATCTGATATGTTAACTGCTTCACTTGACTCTTTTATTGATTTTTTGAGGAACCCATAGCACTTCCACCTCACCGTGTCATCGATCATCACATTCTTTTGGCTCCAAATTCCAAGCTGATAAATGTCAAACCTTACAGATATCCGCATTTCCAAAAATCAGAAATTGAAAAGCTTGTGTCTGAAATGCTTCAATCTGGAATCATTAATCTCGATCAGAGTCCTTTTTCTTCCCCTGTTCTTTTAGTTAAAAAAAGGATGGCACGTGGCGTTTTTGTGTCGATTATCGTGCTTTAAATAAAATAACCATCAAAGATAAATTTCCAATCCCACTATAGATGAACTTTTCGATGAGCTTCATGGATCGACTATATTTTCAAAGATTGACCTTCGAGCGAGATATCATCAAATTCGTGTCCATTTTCGAGATATACCCAAAACTGTTTTTCGAACCCATGATGGCCATTTCGAATTTGTGGCCATGCCATTTGGTTTAACCAACTCACCATCCACTTTCAATCATCCATGAATTCGATTTTTAAACCTTTTCACTTCGATTTGTCATTGCTTTTTTTGATGACATTCTTGTCTTTAGTAAATCAATTGATGAACATTTAGTACATCTCCATTCTGTTCTTGAGTGTCTAAGGCTAAATAAGTTATATGCAAAATGTTCCAAATGCCCTTTTGGACAACAATCCATTGACTATTTAGGCCATTTCGTTTCTTCAAAAGGAGTGACTCCAGATCCTTCAAAACTGGTGGCTATTCAAGCCTGGCCTCTGCCTACTACTCCAAAGGGTTTACGGGGTTTTGTTGGAAATTTGAATCAAATTAAATGGTGTGTCCATTCATGTTGGGGTGCCTTGTTTCATGATTAGATGCTTCCAAATTAAATGGTGTGTCCATTCATGTTGGGGTGCAATGTTTCATGATTAGATGCTTCCAAATTAAATGGTGTGTCCATTCATGTTGGGGTGCAATTTTTCATGATGGATGCTTCCAAATTGTGTCTCTTGATGACACCACTTGGTATACTATATAAGAAACAACCTTTGAATGAATTAGACATGGAATTTGAGTAATTCACATCACATTTGAAGATGGAATTTGAGTAATTCACATCACATTTGAAGATGGAATTTTGGAAATTCACATCATATTTGAAGATCAAAATTTGAGTAATTTTGTGAGTCTTCATGATTGTTATGGTTGAGCGTTTTTAGACCTTTGTGGTTTAAAGGATTTGTGATTTGGAGTGCTCCTATCACAAATCATAGTCGTTGTATCTTGGGAGACAAATTGCCAAAGTAAACCGTTAGCACCGTAGCGGGGCAATATTGTCTTAAGGACAGAGATTCCAAATCTCGCCTCGACATTTCTAATACAAAGCCATTTGTTATTTTTGCTTGCTACTTTCCTAAGATACACACCCAATGAATTTTTTTTACAACAATCTTAAGACAATAATAGCAACAAATGGCTTCGTCGAGTGCAACAACGACTCCAGTTCATCATGGTGAAAGGCCTGAAAAGTTCAATGGAAACGATTTCAAGCGATGGCAACGAAAGATGTTTTATTTGACAACCTTGGGGTTGGCAAGGTTCCTCAATGAGGATGCTCCTACTATTATGGAGAGTGAAACCGACAACCAAAAGAGAGTTGCGGTTGATGCGTGGAATCAAAGCGATTTCCTGTGCAAGAATTATATTCTAAATGGACTGGACAACACATTATACAATGTGTATTGTCTAGTGAAGACGGCCAAGGAATTGTGGCAATCCTTGAAGAAAAGGTATAGATCCGAGGATGCCGGCATGAAGAAATTCATCGTTGGGCGATTCCTGGATTTCAAAATGGTTGATACAAAGCCTGTGATAGCACAAGTGCAAGATTTGCAAGTAATCATGCACGAAATTCATGCTGAGGGAATGATTCTAAGTGACTCATTCCAAGTGGCCGCCATGATTGAAAAGTTGCCTCCGTCATGGAAGGACTTCAAGAATTATCTCAAGCATAAGCGAAAAGAGATGAATCTTGAAGACCTTGTGATTCGCTTGAGAATCGAAGAGGACAACAAAATTTCCGAAAGGTTACTCACAATGATGTTTGTGATGGAAAGATTGTGCAAACTAGAGATGTGAGAAAAGTAATTTGTTACTTTATCAATATTTGCACATGATATTGTTGTGGCTTTTTTGCTATGAAGCAAAAATGAGGCCAGTGATGTGACGGCCCGCCCAGACGGGTCGCCCGCCGTGTTCAATTTCTTGAACACAAGGCTACACTTAATTCAAAAACTTAATATCACTTTGAACTTATGTCTAGCGGAAACGTTTTTATTCTTTGTCTTAGTAATTTTTTACCCGTGACTTTTATCTTAGAAAAATTTGGGCAGAGTTTCCTCTTAAAAATTGTGCCCTGTGATCTACCAGATCACTACCACCACAATATCAAAATCATAAAAACAAAAACTAAACCAAAATAAACTTCAAATATCAAAATCCAACTAAAACATAAATAAATGTTTCATATCCTCAAAATAAAACTTAAACATGCCAACATACTCAAAACTTCATAATAAATCTAAATATCATCCGCATCGTCTAAGTCTTCAACTCCATCTGTAATATGTCACATTACAGGTAAAGGTAAGTTGCAGCATTTTTATAGTAAGCATAATAAACATTTGATAAAATATCAAAAACATCATTTTTCTTAATGTGACGAAAAATAATATACTTTCATATCCAAAATAACTTTCACACATATATGGTTTAATCCGAGCAGTCAACGGAACTAAATTTCACAAAACGGAATCATAACGGAAATAACTGCACAGATAACCAACGAAACAAAACAGAAACGAATAACAATATCATATAATGTCTTAACATTATAGAATTAATCATTAAACATAGCCATGCTGTAATGAAACAAATGCATACTCAAATACGGATGTGACACAATGATATCATTCCAGACTATACCCGCTGGAAGGGTATCG
Source organism: Haberlea rhodopensis (assembly GCA_907163345.1). Classification (NCBI taxonomy): domain Eukaryota; kingdom Viridiplantae; phylum Streptophyta; class Magnoliopsida; order Lamiales; family Gesneriaceae; genus Haberlea; species Haberlea rhodopensis. The sequence continues at coordinate 389,335 of CAJQUN010000262.1, read as the reverse complement.
ACAGATATTATACCCCCTCTGTCTTCGGGCAAAACGAAATGCGTTTCTTTATTCTCGTCGCCAACGAGCCGAAAGTATGCGCGTTTTTATCCTCGTCGCAATGCGAGCCACAACGAAACGAAAATATCCACAGTTCACAAACCTCAAATCGTATTCACCGAATCAAGACAAACATGGCCTTTAAAAATAGTTTTTCACACACAATAAAATATTATTCAAAATTCTATTTTTCAACAAAATACATTTCTTATCAAAAATCATATTTCAAAAACAATCTTGCATGCTTACTATCCGAAAATCATTTCAAAAATAAACAATACAAAATACTTAAAATAATTTGCGGAAAATTGCAACTTCCTTTACGTACCTCAAAGCTTCTTATCAACGGTAAATCTACAAACCTCCCAAAATCTCCAATATATCAGGAATTTCCTATTATCCATTTCAACAATATTAAAATCATACTCAATTAACTTGGTTCTAACACAATCTAACAAAATCCTAACTCTTTGAATTACACATTACATTTTCGAACCAAAATACCATCTCAATTCTTCAAAATCAATTAAATTTTCGATCCTAAACATCCAGAACACCTTCGAAAATATCTTCAATTTTTCCAGAAAAACTTCGAACAATCTGTACCATTTCCAAACTCAATCCTTAAACAATTTGTTCTTGACAAATTAAACCACTAACATTTCCAATAATTCATCTTCACTAACCCAACCCTAACAATTAAAATCGAACCAGCAAATAAAATCGAAAACAAGAAAAAAATTCGAAACTTAAAAAATCAAATCCATACCAATTTCTTTTTCGATTTCTGCTCAAAATCCGATTTCCTCTCTGTTGTTCGCTACTGATCGGATTTGGAAGGATTTTCGAAACTCAAATTCGAATTCTATGAATCTGGAATTTTTCTTTTCGAACTAAAAAAACAGACATGAATTTTTTCGATTTTGTAATTGGGTTCTTGTTGGTAGGCTACTAAATAGCTAATCAATGAGTAGGTGAAGGGTTGAGAGTTATTGGCTTGATGATGGGAGAAGAAGAGGCGTTGCAAATCGAAGGATGAATCGGACATGCTGTGAAGAAGATGAAGCAAGCGAAGGACAGCGAGCAACGAAGAGAGAATAGGAACAAATCTGATAAAGTTTTACTTTTTGGAAATTAACAAAATCGATTCTTATTTTTATTAATATTATTATTATTAAAAAAATATTATTATTATTATTATTATTAGATATTCTTATTATTTATTTATTTATTATTATTATTATTAGATATTCTTATTATTTATTTATTTATTATTATTATTATTATTATTAGATATTCTTATTATTTATTTATTATTATTATTATTATTAGATATTATAATTTATAACTTACACAATATTTGGGTCAATAAATTCCTTAAAAATTGAGCCATTACAATCTCCATACATTCTAAAAAGTTTCGTCCTCGAAACTTGCATTGCATTTTACATCTGGATATTTAGCATATAGTTCTTCCTCTTTTTCCCATGTTGCTTCATCAGGTGAATGATTGCTCCATTGAACCTTTACAAAAGGAATTGTCTTAGTTCGTAGAATTCTCTCTTGACGGTCGAGTATCTTGATAGGATATTCTGAATATGTGCATTCCTTCGATATCTCAATCTCTGTTGCCTTAAGCACGTGACTTTCATCTGGAACATATTTCCTGAGCATCGAGACGTGAAATACATTATGTACTCGATCTAATTCCGGAGGTAGAGCAAGTCGATAAGCCAACGTTCCTATTCTTTCCAGAATTTCATATGGTCCTATAAATCTCGGACTTAACTTCCCATGCTTACCAAACCTCATTACTCCTCTGAATGGTGATACTTTCAAGTATACCTTATCCCCTTGCTGAAATTCTAAATCTCGTCTGCGAACATCAGCCCAACTTTTCTGTCGACTCTGAGCTGTAAGTAATCTCTGTTTGATGATGGAAACATTTTCATTCGTGAGTTTGATCAACTCTGGTCCTTCCAATACTTTCTCTCCAACATCAAACCAACACTGAGGTGTTCGACATTTCTTCCCATACAAAGCTTCAAATGGTGCCATTTGAATACTTGATTGATAACTGTTATTGTACACAAACTCTGCCAGTTTCAGATGACGATCCCACTGTCCTTGAAAATCCAAAATACATGTTCTAAGTAAATCCTCGAGGATCTGAATCGTTCTCTCAGACTGTCCGTCCGTCTGTGGATGGAAAGCTGTACTGTACTTCAAATTTGTTCCCAGCACAGATTGTAAACTCTTCCAGAATTGTGAGGTGAATCGAGCATCTCGATCCGATATGATACTGACTGGTATCCCATGCAAACACACCACTTGATCAATGTAAAGCCTTGCTAAATCATTCATTGATGTGGTCTTCTTCATCGATATAAAGTGAGCACACTTAGTAAGTCGATCAACAATAACCCAAACTGAATCCTTTTGTGTCGTAGTTTTGGGTAATCCGGTCACAAAGTCCATAGTAATATGCTCCCATTTCCAGTTTGGTATGTCCAAGTTTCTCAGTGTTCCTGCTGGCTTTTGTCTTCCAACTTTCACTTGTTGACACACTAAACACTTGGACACAAACTTCACAACATCTTGCTTCATTCCTGACAACCAAAATAATTGCTTCACATCTTGATACATTTTATTTTGTCCTGGATGCATGGCCAATATTGTCTGATGTGAATCTTGTAAGACTTCGCCCCTGAGTGTTGATACAGCTGGAACGAATAGTCTATCATTGAATCTCAAAGTCCCATCTTCATGCATTCTAAAACCTTCTTGGTTTGATTGAGCCCTTTGTAAGAAAGTCTGCCACATAGGATCCTTTGATTGTGCTTCCTTAATCCTGTGAATAAGATCAGGTTGCACCATGAGATTACACAACATCGTCGTCCCATTTTGGTCATCTCTTGATTCGACATTCAGATTTAACTTTGACATCTCGTCAATGAGTTTCTGTTGCGTAGTCAATAGCATTGATCCATAACTCTTCCTGCTTAATGCATCTGCTACCGCGTTACTCTTTCCAGGATGGTAGTGCAATTTCACATCATAGTCCTTGATCAGCTCTAACCATCTTCTCTGTCTCATATTCAACTCCTTTTGAGTAAAAATATACTTTAAACTCTTGTGATCAGTGTAGATATCACATGTGGTTCCGTACAAGTAGTGACGCCATAATTCCAGTGCAAAAACCACTGCTGCCAGTTCCAGATCATGAGTGGGGTACCTTATTTCGTGTTCTTTCAACTGTCGTGAAGCATATGCAATCACCTTTCCATTTTGCATAAGTACACAACCTAACCCCTCCTTTGATGCATCACTGTAGATACAAAATCCTTCATGTCCATCAGGCAGTGTAAGAATTGGTGCCGACACAAGTAAATCTTTCAACTTCTCAAAACTTGCCTGACACTAAGAATCCCATTCAAACTTTACTCCCTTTCTTGTTAACTTTGTAAGGGGTAATGCAACTCGAGAAAATCCTTCCACAAATTTTCGGTAATATCCAACCAATCCCAGAAAACTTCGAATTTATGTTACTGATGTCGGAACTTTCCAATTGGTAATGGCTTGAATCTTTGCTGAGTCTACTCGGATTCCTTGAGTATCAATGATGTGTCCAAGAAATGATATAGAATCCAACTAGAAGTCACATTTCTCGAACTTTGCAAATAATTGATGTTGTCGTAGTCTCTCCAATGTCATCTTCAAATGTTCTTCATGTTCTTCCTTTGATTTGGAATAAATCAATATGTCATCAATGAATACTATGATGAATTTGTCGAGCCATTCTCGGAATACGTGATTCATTAATGCCATAAATGCTGCAGGTGCATTCGTAAGTCCGAAAGGCATCACCAGAAATTCATAATGTCCATATCTGGTTCGAAATGCAGTTTTGTGAATATCTTGCTCCTTGATTCTGAGTTGATGATACCCAGATCTCAAATCAATCTTCGAGAATATTTGTGCACCTTGTAATTGATCGAATAAATCGTCAATCATTGGTAGCGGATATTTATTCTTCACAGTGATTCGATTCAACTCCCTGTAGTCAATGCACATTCTCATGCTGCCATCCTTTTTCTTTACAAACAGTACCGGTGCTCCCCAAGGTGACACACTAGGCCTTATGAAACCTTTATCTTGTAGTTCCTTCAATTGACTTTTCAATTCTTTTAGCTCTGCTGGTGCCATCCTGTAAGGTGCTTTGGATATCGGTTCCGATCCCGGAATAATATCAATAGAAAATTCCGTGCATCGAATTGGTGGCAGTCCTGGCAAATCCTCTGGGAAAACATTTGAGAATTCTTTCACCGTGCAAATCTTATTTATTTTTGCTTCCACTTCAGAGACATTGCCACAAAATCGTTCATGCAGGCTCACGCCTTCATAACAGATCTCTTTACCCGAATTCGTTTGTAGAGTTATGATCTTTCGGTAACAGTCAATACGAGCCTTTGCACTACTCAACCAATCCATTCCAAGAATTATGTCAAATTCTTTCATGTTGATGATGAACAGGTTGGCTTTGAATTCTTCGCTTTCCACGATCAGTGTTACATCATTGCATACATATTTAATTGTGACTGTCTTTCCTAATGGACTCAATACTTGCATTAAATGTAACAGTGGACTGAAGTGCAAATCAAGTTTCTCCACACAAGATTCAGAGATAAAAGAATTTGAAGCGCCTGAATCAAATAACACATAAACATCTTGATTCAGGAATTTAAATTTACCTCCGATCAACTCATGATCCTCTTCAGCATGGACAACATACAATCTAGTTGGATTGCGCTGTTGTTGTCCACGTGGTTGATTTGTTCCTAAGGTTTGCTTCAAACTGGGACAATCTCTAATCCGATGATCTTTAGATCCACATTTAAAGCAACCTCCCGAGTTCCAATAACATTCCCCAGTATGACTCCGATTACACTTGGGACAAACTTCATTCTTCTTAGTTTCAACGATCATCTGTCTGCGAGCTGGCGGTCTCTGATCTCTGTTTCTGAATTCAGGCTTTCTCTTCCGATTCTGAGGAGTCTCTAGATTCCTCAGCTCAGATTCCACGAACAATGCCCTCTCCATGAGTGTATCAAATTTTGTATCCATGAGAGGTGCTACTTTGAGCCTGATGCCAGTGCGAAGACCTTGTCTAAACCTTGTAATCTTGCTGTTCTCAGACTGCAATTACAAAGGACAGAATCTGCCAAGCTCTTGGAACTTCCTCAGATATTCCAGCACGGTCATATTCTCGGTTTGCCTCAGCCTCAAAAATTCATCTTCTTTAGCCATTCGGACAGCGTCAGGAAAGTATTGTTGCAGAAATTTCTCTCTAAAAATCGTCCAGGTAATGGAGTTTCGTTCCATACTTACTTCCACTGAGGTCCACCAATGCTTTGCATTTCCTTCCAGAAATGGAGTCACCACTGTAACTTTTTCTCCATCGGCAATGTTTATGGCTTTCAGTAATTCTTCAATCTTGGTCAGCCATTCTTCAGCTTTCATTGGATCAGTCTCGTTTCCAAAGTACGGTGGTCGGAGTGCCCGGAATCTCTCAAACTCAGTCCTTCTCGGTGGTTCCGGTTGTAGTGGTGTCGTAACAACATTTTGTTGTAACACTCCAGCTATGATGCGACATATGTTCGTGATGTCCACCTCATTCATTGATCCCACGTTTATATTTGGGATTCCATCTTGGCCTTGATTCACATTCCTATCCTGACCATCTCCTGAGTCGCGATTCGAGTCCTGCTCTTGGCTACCACTCTGATTGCTACTGGTTCTTCCTCTAGCCATTTGAAATCTTAAAATAGGGTTTTATCGGTAAAAATATAGTTTTATCGGAATAAATGATACTAGTTTAAACAAAACAATTAAAATGTTTAAGGCAAGTAAAAAAACAAGTATGCACATAAGTTCAAACACACACATATAAAATCTTAGGTATTGATTCAAGCTTAACTCCATTACTCTAAATCCAAAACTTTTCCCAACAAGTCAAACTTAAATAAGCTTAGTCTTAAGGCAAAGGTCTAATCCCAAACATATAAACCTGGCTCTGATACCAACTGTGACGGCCCGCCCAGACGGGTCGCCCGCCGTGTTCAATTTCTTGAACACAAGGCTACACTTAATTCAAAAACTTAATATCACTTTCAACTTATGTCTAGCGGAAACGTTTTTATTCTTTGTCTTAGTAATTTTTTACCCGTGACTTTTATCTTAGAAAAATTTGGGCAGAGTTTCCTCTTAAAAATTGTGCCCTGTGATCTACCAGATCACTACCACCACAATATCAAAATCATAAAAACAAAAACTAAACCAAAATAAACTTCAAATATCAAAATCCAACTAAAACATAAATAAATGTTTCATATCCTCAAAATAAAACTTAAACATGCCAACATACTCAAAACTTCATAATAAATCTAAATATCCTCCGCATCGTCTAAGTCTTCAACTCCATCTGTAATATGTCACATTACAGGTAAAGGTAAGTTGCAGCATTTTTATAGTAAGCATAATAAACATTTGATAAAATATCAAAAACATCATTTTTCTTAATGTGACGAAAAATAATATACTTTCATATCCAAAATAACTTTCACACATATATGGTTTAATCCGAGCAGTCAACGGAACTAAATTTCACAAAACGGAATCATAACGGAAATAACTGCACAGATAACCAACGAAACAAAACAGAAACGAATAACAATATCATATAATGTCTTAACATTATAGAATTAATCATTAAACATAGCCATGCTGTAATGAAACAAATGCATACTCAAATACGGATGTGACACAATGATATCATTCCAGACTATACCCGCTGGAAGGGTATCGACAGATATTATACCCCCCTCTGTCTTCGGGCAAAACGAAATGCGTTTCTTTATTCTCGTCGCCAACGAGCCGAAAGTATGCGCGTTTTTATCCTCGTCGCAATGCGAGCCACAACGAAACGAAAATATCCACAGTTCACAAACCTCAAATCGTATTCACCGAATCAAGACAAACATGGCCTTTAAAAATAGTTTTTCACACACAATAAAATATTATTCAAAATTCTATTTTTCAACAAAATACATTTCTTATCAAAAATCATATTTCAAAAACAATCTTGCATGCTTACTATCCGAAAATCATTTCAAAAATAAACAATACAAAATACTTAAAATAATTTGCGGAAAATTGCAACTTCCTTTACGTACCTCAAAGCTTCTTATCAACGGTAAATCTACAAACCTCCCAAAATCTCCAATATATCAGGAATTTCCTATTATCCATTTCAACAATATTAAAATCATACTCAATTAACTTGGTTCTAACACAATCTAACAAAATCCTAACTCTTTGAATTACACATTACATTTTCGAACCAAAATACCATCTCAATTCTTCAAAATCAATTAAATTTTCGATCCTAAACATCCAGAACACCTTCGAAAATATCTTCAATTTTTCCAGAAAAACTTCGAACAATCTGTACCATTTCCAAACTCAATCCTTAAACAATTTGTTCTTGACAAATTAAACCACTAACATTTCCAATAATTCATCTTCACTAACCCAACCCTAACAATTAAAATCGAACCAGCAAATAAAATCGAAAACAAGAAAAAAATTCGAAACTTAAAAAATCAAATCCATACCAATTTCTTTTTCGATTTCTGCTCAAAATCCGATTTCCTCTCTGTTGTTCGCTACTGATCGGATTTGGAAGGATTTTCGAAACTCAAATTCGAATTCTATGAATCTGGAATTTTTCTTTTCGAACTAAAAAAACAGACATGAATTTTTTCGATTTTGTAATTGGGTTCTTGTTGGTAGGCTACTAAATAGCTAATCAATGAGTAGGTGAAGGGTTGAGAGTTATTGGCTTGATGATGGGAGAAGAAGAGGCGTTGCAAATCGAAGGATGAATCGGACATGCTGTGAAGAAGATGAAGCAAGCGAAGGACAGCGAGCAACGAAGAGAGAATAGGAACAAATCTGATAAAGTTTTACTTTTTGGAAATTAACAAAATCGATTCTTATTTTTATTAATATTATTATTATTAAAAAAATATTATTATTATTATTATTATTAGATATTCTTATTATTTATTTATTTATTATTATTATTATTAGATATTCTTATTATTTATTTATTTATTATTATTATTATTATTATTAGATATTCTTATTATTTATTTATTATTATTATTATTATTAGATATTATAATTTATAACTTACACAATATTTGGGTCAATAAATTCCTTAAAAATTGAGCCATTACAAGTGAGGTGTTTAAACACTTCAAGAATGAGATTGCAATAAAATTTAGCAAATGAGTTTTGCTATGGGAAATTGTGAGTAGATTATACTTGTGTTGTCTAAGAATTTGACGCTTAAGCTTGAATCTGCAAGACTATAAAATCTTGAATTCGAGTTTCTAAGCTTTGTACGCTTAAAACACAAGTGATAAATCGAACCACAAATTTTGACTAGGCGTTGTAATATCTCAAATTGGTTCATCTTGAATTTCTAAGCTAGTACGCTTATAACATGAATTTGCAAGTTTTAAAAAAAATTGAATTCAAGTTTTCTAAGTTAGTGCGCTTAAATTGCAAAATGTGAACCGAGTTTGAGAATATTATCCAAGTTTCAACTTTTGTAAGCAAGTACGCTTTAATCCGAAATTTTCAAGATATAAAAACTTGAATTTGGATTTGTAAGACTATAACGCTTAGAACTTGAAACACTAAAGTTTGAACGCCAATGCATTTCAATACTACCCGAAGTTGTGGGGGTTGCAATTCTTGGATTCAATCACTTACCACATATAAGCAAGGACGAAAACCTTGTGATTGAAGGAAAAGAGAGTTTCCTACAATATTTGAAATGTGGGGGGTACTTGGCTAAACTAGAAATGAAGGCCAAAGTAAAGTCATAACAAAAACCAAATAAAAGACATGAAGAGTTTGACAAATCATGTTGTCAAATAGATTAACGAGTGTGACAAATGTGTACACACCTAAAGCATAGGTATGCTTGTGTATTGATGATATGCTCATTGGAGAAGCAATTTAGAAATCATCAAGTAACAAATGGAAAAATGTTGACGAAACATTTTGACATGTGTGCATCAAGAATAATGTTTGGAATGAAGTTTCCAAGACACTTGAAGAATGAAATCTCAAGGATTAATTCGAGTTTCAAATTTTAAGCTTTGCTCTTAAAATTCAAGTTTACAAGAAATAGAATCTTGAACTTTGCAATTTTTAAGAATCTATGCGCTTAAATATGAATTGTGAATTAAAATTGAGTATTTCTTTGGTCTCGAATAACGCGTTAAGAACGCTTAAAATTCGATGATGGAAATATCCTAAAAGGATAAAATGATGCAAAAGAGGTAATATGATTACCAAAACTGAAGATATATTATTGTGGAAAATTCTCTATGGAAAACATATAAAGCTTCTTCGGCTGAGTTGCTTTATAAGTTGTTAGAGAAAAATCCTGTGCATGCAACTAAAATGTGTTGCGATAATGCTATATGATAAAATGATCTCTAGTGGCATAATCATGAGTGATTATGTGAAACCGTGGATCCGCATATAAATTGGTTAACCGAGAGATCATGTGGAAGTTTATCGAGGGGAATGGGGTTAAAACCCTATAATCAAAATCTCATAGTGGATACCCAACCTTGTTGACTGGAGATCCCAAGATGTAGGTTCAAAAGGGACAACTAAATTATGAGATTGTATAAACACCTTGGAGAATTAATCTCCGAACCATTCCTATGATAAGGGGTGTAGCCTGCAGAAAGGGTACGAGGATAGGCAAAAGGCCTTTAATGATTCCTAAGACATATAAGAATATGTTGGAGTATAGCGGGATACTCTTTTAGGAGATCACCTACGTAAGTGCGAAGTGTGGCCGCTTCAAAGTTGAAAAGCACTTATGAAACCAAGCGTGGTCCATGGCCGAAACGGACACAACCGTAAGAAACCAATACGAAGGTTAGAATTATTATGGTGTGGGTTCAATTGTCTTGGTTTACACCAACGACTAAATAGTTCAAGACTATAAGTTCACTATTAAGTCAAGTAAATCCGATTGAATACTACTACGGAAGATTCAAAGCCACAAGCTATCTCTCCCGATGCCATAATAGTTCGTTAAAAGCGCTCAATTACATATATGCATTAATTTAATTCATGTGGGGGATTGTTGGAAATTTGAATCAAATTAAATGGTGTGTCCATTCATGTTGGGGTGCCTTGTTTCATGATTAGATGCTTCCAAATTAAATGGTGTGTCCATTCATGTTGGGGTGCAATGTTTCATGATTAGATGCTTCCAAATTAAATGGTGTGTCCATTCATGTTGGGGTGCAATGTTTCATGATTAGATGCTTCCAAATTAAATGGTGTGTCCATTCATGTTGGGGTGCAATTTTTCATGATGGATGCTTCCAAATTGTGTCTCTTGATGACACCACTTGGTATAATATATAAGAAACAACCTTTGAATGAATTAGACATGGAATTTGAGTAATTCACATCACATTTGAAGATGGAATTTGAGTAATTCACATCACATTTGAAGATGGAATTTTGGAAATTCACATCATATTTGAAGATCAAAATTTGAGTAATTTTGTGAGTCTTCATGATTGTTATGGTTGAACGTTTTTAGACCTTTGTGGTTTAAAGGATTTGTGATTTGGAGTGCTCCTATCACAAATCATAGTCGTTGTATCTTGGGAGACAAATTGCCAAAGTAAACCGTTAGCACCGTAGCGGGGCAATATTGTCTTAAGGACAGAGATTCCAAATCTCGCCTCGACATTTCTAATACAAAGCCATTTGTTGTTTTTGCTTGCTACTTTCCTAAGATACACACCCAATGAATTTTTTTTACAACAGGTTTCATCGGCTTAACTGGATTTTACCAAAAAGTCGTTCCAGGTTATGCCCATATAGCTGCTCCACTTACTGACATGCTAAAAAATGATAAATTCTTGTGGACACCAGTGGCACAAGCTACCTTTGAATCTCTCAAATCTGTTTTAACTAATCCACCTATCCTCGTATTACCTAATTTTTCCAGTCCTTTTTGTCGTTCAGAGAGATGCTTCAGGGTTGGGGTTAGGGGCTGTGTTGTTACAAGGCCATCACCCTGTTGCTTATTTTAGCAAAAAAGTTTTCCCCACGCTTGTCTAAGGCTTTTGCATATGTAAGAGAATTAGTTGCAGTTACGCAAGCAATTTCAAAATGGCGTCATTATTTGTTGGGTGCCCATTTTACTATTGTCACTGACCATCAAAGTTTAAAAGATTTGTTAACACAAAACTTTCCTCCAGACCAACAAAAATATGTCGTTAAACTCATGGGATATGACTTCACCATAGTGTATAAACCGGGCAAATCTAATATCGTTGCCGATGCCTTTCTCGTCAATTCATTGAGTCTGAACGTTCCATTCTTCCTCATGCTACTCTCCTATTCATAACTACCCTATGTTCCATATAATTTCTGACTTACGTCATGAAGTGTCCTCTGATCCTTTTTATCTACCTCATATCACCACATAATCTATCAGTCTTCGTCCACATTTTGTGTTTCGTGATGGTTTACTGTTCAAAGACAACCGACTTGTCCTTAACCCATCATCTCCTTTAATTCCTAAGGTGCTAATGGAATTTCATGATACATCATTGGCGGGTCATGAGGGCATTAAAAAACATTATCTCGACTTGGTGCTAATTTATATTGGGTTGGATGTTTGCCAAAGAAACCTCAGGGCTTGCTCAGTCTTCTTCCTATTCCTCAAAATACTTGGGAAGACATTTCTATGGACTTCATTACAGGGTTACTGTGATATCCCCGAAATGGTTATGTGATTTTAAACATTAATTATGTTATGAAGATTATGGTATTAATTCATTGGGTTCAATTAATAATATTGGGGAAATGCATTTCAGGGTGCATGTGTTATATGTTGAGAATTTGGGTTATGGCATGATTATTTGGGGTGTGTGTTATTTGTTTTGGTGAAGCATGTTTAATTGGAAATTGAAGTATTTTATTGATTTAAATACTATAAAATATCATGTGAGGATATTTTAATACATCGTACTAAATACCGGGACCAAAACATAACACATCACATAACCCACCACCCAACCACCCCCTTTGACCCATACCCTGCCAGCTGATTGCCCATGCCTCTTTCCCACTCACCCACTCCACCTTTCCATGTCTGAAACCCTTCCCTTTCTCTCCCAAAAATCGCCCAACATCTGCTGAGCAAGATAGGGAGAAGATTTGCCATTTTTATTGCTAGGAAAACTTGCAAAAATCGGAGCAAAAGAGGGTGAGACCATAACCTGTTTTGGTTTAAGTTTTGGTTGGATTCATGTTTTTACTTGGTGTAAAAATGGCATGCTAGCTTGGGTTTTACTAAACCTTCGATTCAAGTACATTCATAGTGTTTTTATGAAGTTCCTAGCATGTTTACTTGAGCATGTTATATGTGTTATGTGGTAGATTTGTTGGTATAAAAAGTGGTGCTCGAAAATCTGGGAAAAGAATTGAGATACCCTGTTTCCAGAAAGCTTGGGTGAGTACTGATGTAGTTGAGTGATGTTGATGCATGTGGGTTTAAGTTTGGGTAGAAATTCGATTTGAATACACTCATGGTAGTATATTGTAGCTCCTAGCATGTTTGTTTGGACATGTTGTGTGTCTTATATGCTAGTTTTGATGGCTAGAAAATGAGTGCTCGGAAATGAAGGTTATTAGCGAATTGCAGAACATTGGCGATCGATATTATATATGATATATGATATATATATATATATATATATATATATATATATATATATATATATATATATATATATATATATATGTTATATATTAAAAAAATGCAAAAAGAAAAAACAAAAGTGGCAAGGTTACTGTTTCTCCCAACAGTTACTTGGTGTAAAAATGGCATGCTAGCTTGGGTTTTACTAAACCTTCGATTCAAGTACATTCATAGTGTTTTTATGAAGTTCCTAGCATGTTTACTTGAGCATGTTATATGTGTTATGTGGTAGATTTGTTGGTATAAAAAGTGGTGCTCGAAAATCTGGGAAAAGAATTGAGATACCCTGTTTCCAGAAAGCTTGGGTGAGTACTGATGTAGTTGAGTGATGTTGATGCATGTGGGTTTAAGTTTGGGTAGAAATTCGATTTGAATACACTCATGGTAGTATATTGTAGCTCCTAGCATGTTTGTTTGGACATGTTGTGTGTCTTATATGCTAGTTTTGATGGCTAGAAAATGAGTGCTCGGAAATGAAGGTTATTAGCGAATTGCAGAACATTGGCGATCGATATTATATATGATATATGATATATGATATATGATGATATATATATATATATATTATATATTAAAAATATATATATATATATATATATATATATATATATATATATATGTTATATATTAAAAAAATGCAAAAAGAAAAAACAAAAGTGGCAAGGTTACTGTTTCTCCCAACAGTAATCCTTGCTCACTTATTATATATGGTAAATAATTTAGCATAGAGGAATAAATATATAATGATGTAATTACGTGTAAAATGTAATAGGCGGGAAAACAGTTATTAAAGTAGAAGCATGTTTATATATATTAGTACGGTTGTAACTTAGAGGATTATGATATTCAGTAACAAAGTTTTCTTTCTTATCTTATATTCTTCTCTCGAAATCTTGTTTTCTCGGAGATTGGCGATCTCGAATTCGCTCAATTGTAACAGAAAACCTTCTGATTTCTGCTTTCTTAGTAACAAAAGGGAAAAGAAATATAAAATTCATAGCTTCAAACACCGATTAACATATTGAAGTTATAACACAGTCAGCAACGAACCTCAACCATGGATGCGCATAAAGAAGCACCCATCCAAGAGAAAAGAGATTCTTCCAACAAGTTATACATGTTCTTTGTCCTACATAATAAAACCTCTTGTTTGTTCCTACTCAAAATCCCTTCATTTATGCATAAAGCTAGAGAAATTTTAAACTTGCCTTATAGATTCATGTCCTACCCAACCATACAATTTGATCCAAAAAAAGGAAAGTGGACAAAAGCATATTCTTGGACTGAAATAAACAGGAGAATGTAGTAAAAAACCAATGAGGCTTAAGTAGAAAGATCATTAGGTAGAAGCTAATAATACCTTTCTCCTAGAAAATTAAGAGGAAGTTGAGTTCCCGGAGCACTTGGACTGATGAGAGCATGCAGATCATTGATAAGCTACAAAAAAATAAATAACAAAAAGAAGAAAAAAATCCTTAAGCCATGCATGCAATTAAGACACGAGATCAAAATAAATATCTGCAGCAGGAATGTTATAGCCAACCCACATCAAAGAAGGGAATTTTTTTGCTGACCTTAAACAAACGAGATATTTTTCGAGCAAAGCTATTTGATTTGTCGACGTTTCGTGCAGTGTCGGGCTCTCCATTACTCACGAATTTCAAATCATATTGTATTGCCCGACATATCTTATCATAGCTTCGACCTTGTTCAGATATAGTATAACAAAAGCAAGCTCTGTTCTGGCAAAAATATTTTTATTTTTAACTACCTGTCTTGCTTGATAAGGTTTTCCCAAAAATATTTTTATTTTTATTTTTATTTTGCATAACTTGGATATTCGGAAAATAATTTTTTGCATTAAAAATTTTTTTTGATATCATGAAAGAAACCTCACCTTACTAGTAATGAATAGAAGTTCTTCCCCTCGATTAATCCTCCACGACGGCACTTGTCCTCCGTGAAGACTGACCTGATTTTTTCACACAATTAAGCAAATAGCTAGAACTTCATGAAAATAGCCGATGCAAACATATCGAAATTAACATCGATCACATCAACTAAAGAATATACAATTGTCTTTTTATTTTAATATGCAAAAAAGCACTGCACCAACAAGTGAGAAGCACGAATACTCACTCGTCCAGGTGCTCCTTGAGGATTCCGAAGCACAAATTGGTCAATCCGTTACAGTCTTTCGTCTATTCAATTGCTGCAAGTGAAAGGCACGCAACAACCAGAATGTGCAATACGTGGTTTTTATCTTGATTTTACATCAGTTTCCACAACATTTATCACTAAACTCACTACAGTCAGTACTGAAAATATATGACACTTCTCATGAACCGGTATGTCCTATGTGTTTTCTGTATATTTCTAAGAATCTCTGGCCAGAGTGGGTAGTGCTTGTGAACAAAAGGGTTTTTCATATACGCATACAATGAATCATAAAGTGAAACAAATACATATTTATTGAAATTATAAGGGGCAATCGAGGCCCCTAGAATCAATCGGGACATATTGAATGAAAGGAATTTACTGCATGCTAATTATAGCTAACAGGTTATCGTATGTTGCTAGTCATTTGTATCTAGGTCTTCGTGAAGCGCAGATGTTAGGCGCTACCCGATCGGTAGGTTGTTGATTATATTTCAGCAATTGTCTATTAAATGAGTTTAATTGACAATGAGGCATTCAATATAAACCCAAATAAGTTGTTTGATTTCTAAAATCATAAAGATTGTGATCCTATTGCTATGGTACACTTGAGCCTCACTGGGTCAGAATCAATCGACCGCTGATCTATTGATGAGAATCGAGACTTAAGTGTTAAGTGCTCAAATTGAGTGAATGATTTAGAAGATATGAATTTAATTTTTGAAAACTACTCACTCTAGTGAGGTTTCTATATTTGAAAATGTTTCATCTGTAGAAAGTTCTAAAATTAAAACATTTGATATATTTACGTCTCATAATTATGTACATTGGTAGTACATCAAGTTGTTCAATTGGATTGACTTACTTGGATTATGAGTATGTAGTTTTGTGTTGGCTTTTGGGCAAGTGAGAGATTGTGAGCATAAGATGTCCTACAAGCCAATGGTCTGGTTGGCCCTTTGGGCCCTATGAACCCTAATCCAAATGTGACTCAAACTCACCTATAAATATATGACTCATCTCTAGGGTTAGATAACTCAATGCCATTCTATACACTCTCATAGATAGGTTGGCACCAAACTAGCACTGGTGTCTACTTGAAGATATGGTCAGGTTGTTTGGACTCGAGGGATCACCACTATCAGATTTACGTCGGTGAACGATAATCTATTTTCATGCATTTGTATTTGATATTTGCATGCTTGTATATGAGTCAGTTGTAACCGATCGTCCCCGGGTCAATTTTTATGTTGTTTTTAAGGGTAATATATATATATATATATATATATATATATATATATATATATATATATATATATATATATATATATATATATTTATATTGGTGGACACATAATTTTTGGGAAGAGGCTCAAAATTTTGGGGGTCAAAATATATTTTGAGGGGGGCGAAATATAATTTTTAAAGGGATAAACTACAATTTTTTGGGGTAAAAACAATTTTTAAAAATACTTTTAAGGTAAATTTTGGACAACTGAGTACGTCCATCCTTTTATATATATATTATTACATATATATAAGCGAGGAAGGGTTACTGTTCCGATGAACAGTAACCCTTCCTCTTTTCGCTTTTCTTTTTCTTTTTTCTTGTTTTTTTGCTTTTTTTGTTATTTATTATTTGTTCAATTTGTTCAATCGGTTATTGTAACCCTTCCTTTTTTCGCTTTTTTTCCTTTTTTTTGGTTATTTTCTTTTTTTGTTATTTATTATTATTTGTTCAATCGGTTATTATTCCTATGATATTCGGCCGTCGCTTTTTTATTTTTATTTTCTTTTTTTGTTATTTATTATTATTTGTTCAATCGGTTATTATTCCTATGATATTCGGCCGTCGCTTTTTTATTTTTAAAATTTTTTTATTTCCTGTTTTTATTAGTTTTTCTTTTGTTTTTGTATTTTTTATAAATATTCGACATTTATTTCCTTTTTCTTTTAGTTTTTCTTTTATTTTTGTATTTTTTATAAAATATTCGGCATTATATATTTTTGATAGATTGCAGGTCGTCGATTTTGCTTGTTTATGTACATTTTGATTTTTTACTTACCTACGACCTATTGCTGATATTTGGTATTATCTTTGTTCAAATATTCCCTTAATGTATAAGGAGATTATATCAAAATCCTTGACCTAATAGTGCATCCCTCTTATCTCAATTTTAAAATTTAAAAATGTTTTCTTTTTTTTTTTTTAGAAAAAAACTTGTTGATTTTGTCATATGAATTAAAAAAAAACAGATAGTTCAAAATAGATTTTTGTCGTGGCAAACTTTAATAATACTTTTTTATATGAACTTATTTTAAAAAAAAAGAGTTAAAAATAAGTTTTCGTTGTGGCAAACTTTAATAAAAATTTTATATAAAATATTCGGCATAATGAATTTTTGGTAGATTGGAGGTCGTCAGTTTTGATTGTTTGTATATATTTTGAGTTTTGGCTTACCTACGACCCATTGCTAATATGTGATTGTTCTCGGTTACCTTTGTTATGATGTTTGGCATCAAATTTTCCCTTCATGTACAATGAGATTATATCAAAAAAATTAGAAAATATTAAATTATGATAATTATATATTACTTGTTTGATAATAATTTGGGACGTCACATTTACATTCATTTTGTCAGAAAGTATATAATAATTATAAAAGTAAGATGATTAATTAATCATGAGGCCATAACAAGTAATATAAGAGCAATATCCTAAAATAACAATGCAACTACAACAATGAATATAAACTATAATTCCTCTTATGAGATGCTCGCTACTGCTATGAGAAACCGAACACGTATCTGCATTATGAAATGAACCATCGTCATTTTGAAAACTCTTGCGAACAACTTTTGATTGGTTTTTTGGAGTTCATTTAGATTTACTTTTATTGTGATATCTGATGTCATCTACTACTGCAGTTTCGTAGATGACTTTTGTTTAGAGCGTCTATTGGGCCCTACAAGGATATCATATGCCAACTCTTGATATGGTGTACTGTTGGGGAAGACTTTTGTTTACTCCAATCTATTTGATTTTATATACGTACGATTTTGTATGTTCAATGTGTAAGAACCATCTTTTTATTCTCTAGAACTGTCTGTTGAACTTGTGTCGGACGCTTTATTGGACATATATACCAGATTATAAGCTCACTGGCACCGCGCCTTGCGTGGTGCCAAATTAACTAGTATATATATATATATCTTGAAGCCTGATGCTTCTTCTCTTCCACATAATAAACAATTTAGTTCCCCAACATGTATTGTCGTGCAGTTGTTTTCTTGTGGGGTTATCATCTAAATAAATGCAATTGTCGTAATCTAATCCTTTTTTTTTTTTTTGAAGAGAATTGTCGGAATCTAATCGAGTAAAACAAGCCGGGGGATTTCGTGAAGATTCATATAATTCTGTTTGTCAAAACTTGTAAGAGTCCGTTCATCTGGAATAAAACATAAATATCAAATTTGTAGCTCACTTCCAATACTAAAATAGCTTGATGTTGATTTATTTGTCTTTTAAATCTTATTCGTCCACAAATATTTGATAAACATCAATTTGAGAAGATCCCAATACCATTGTTAAATATCAAAATTTAGACAGTATAACACATATTTTAATCCCTGTAGTTTATGAGTCTTCCCGGTTCACTCTTCATTCTTTTTCACGTCTTAAAACACTCTTAAAATTTCGTTGTTTCGCCTGATTAATACGATTTTGGTCATGTTAGAGATTCATATGGTCGATAAACCCTAAAATTATCGATCATCTCACCTAATTTCAATTTATTTCCCATTTTTCCTCTTCAAAAACCACCGAGGATGAGGATTATGTTAGGGAAAATAGGAAAAATATAGTAAAAAGGAAACTAAATTGAAATTAAGTTAGTGGATCGACAAAACTAGAGACATATTGACTACGTGAATCTCATGTGGCCAAGTAGACCCGACCACGGTTCAGAATCGTCGGTTAGACGGTTCAGATCCGCCGGTTCGACGGTTCAAAAAACATCGACCCTTAACCTTAACCTTTCTTGACGGTTCCGGTTACGATTCATGAACCGTCGGTTACGGTTCCGATTAAGGTTATGGTTACAGTTTGACCTTTACTTTTTAAACAAAATTAAAAATATTATTAAAATTTGAAAAAAAGTGTAAAATGTGTTTGAATGTGTTTTCATCCATGGACTAAATACAAAATAACATGAAATAAATTCAAGCTCAGATAACTAAAATGTGTAAGATATATTTGTTTGGTTAATATATATAAATTATAACACTATATTTAGATCAACAAGGCTCTTATAGCTTAGTTGTTGAAGCTAATTATTCAATTTGGATGTCATCAGTTCAAATCTACACCATAACATATATTTAAAATTTAAAATGTAAAAAAAATTAAAAGAACTCTTGAACCGGCGGTTCACGAGTTAGCAAAATTATGACCCTTAATCGGCCCTTCTATAGACAGGCCGGTTACGGGTCCGACCCTTCTAACCGTTGACCCGGTTAACCGACCGTTGACCACGGTCCTATTTCAGGCCGGTTCAGGGTCGATGACGACCATTAGTCAGGTCTATGGCCAAGATTGTAAATCAATAATAGACTAGTAACGACAATGACTTAATCAACTCAAATATCAAAACTTTCGAAACCAGAGAGAACATGATAAACAAGAGGGACTGAAATGAGAAAACTATGAATCATAATGACGAAAATTGGTGTTATCCCAATTTAGACTTTAGTTTACGATTTTATTGAAGTTTTGACTCCTTGTTTTCCAAGTCTAGCAGGTGTTCTCATTCATTGTTCTTATTTTTTATTTTGCCTTGATAAATAAATGAGTCAATGGTAGAACAAATGTGACATCCCCGAAATGGTAAATTGCTATTTGGCTTTAATTGTGTTTACATGATTAATTATGTGGTAATTGATTATGTTTTAGGATTTATTTACCTTATGTGGAAATGCATGGTCATGTGGATAGGGTGACCCGGGGTTGCATTTCAGGGTGCATGTGGTGCATGTTGGGTAAATTTATTGGAAGCATGATTTATTTGCATTGGTTAGCAATTTATGGGAAATCATGTGTTTAATTGATATTTGGTGCATTTTGAGTAAATGCTTTGAAAAATATCATGTTGGGGTGTTTTATACACCATGGAATTATTTGGCATACATTTGTTTTAATAAACCCATTTTATTACCCCCCACACCTTTATTCCCAACTCTTTCTCACTTTACCAAAAACAACTTCCACACAAACCCTACCCTCATTTTCGAGCTCAAGCTTTGGAGCAAAGAGAAGTGCTTGCAAAATCTTGTTTTGAGGAGATTGTTGGGTGATTTAAGATCCCCAAGAGGTATGGGTACCTCATGTATTAATTTTGTAAAGTTTAGTTTGAGTTTGGTTGGGTTTTGAAGGGTTTTAAATGGGTTTGTGTTGGGTGTGGTGGTTTTGGTAAAATGTTGGTTGGATGTTGTTTTATGAGTTTATTATGTTGATTATGGGTAGTTTTGAGTTGTTGGGTTTGAGTAATGTTGGTGTATGTGGGTGTTTTTGAGTTGGGATTGAAGATGGGTGAATAGTGCCCAAATCCCGCAAAACCCACAGCTCGGCGATCGATCGGCGTTTTCTCGCGATCGATCGCGAGCAACAGGGCTGAGGCAGTGAGCCTCAGCGATCGATCGCGAGCTTGGCGCGATCGATCGGCGAGGCCGCGATCGATCGGCGCTAGCTCCGCGATCGATCGCGAATTGTGCATTTTTGTTGGCTGAGGCAGTGTAGTCTCGCGATCGATCGGGGCTTGTTGGCGATCGATCGCGAGACACCAAAAATGGTGTTTTTGGGTGTTTTTGTGGGATTTTTGGTATTGGACTATTATTGGTTTCTAATATTGATATTTGTGAATATGTAGAACCAACCCAGGTGGCAACGCAGCCAAGGAATTGAGGTCCAATCACATTCCACATTTTGGAAAGGTACGTAGTGGACGTACGGGCACCCAACGGTAACATGTATTTTATATACTCATTGTTTATGCATTGTGGATGCGAGTATATATGTGGTATTGCATTGTGGATGCATATACATGTTGATTTATGCCATATGAGGTATTGCATTGTGGATGCATATATATGGTAATTTATGCATATTGATGTTAGATGCATATTATGATTATTGGATGCACATCCCATGAGTCGTGGTCATCCTTTGATGATTTTAATGCTTGCCGCTTTTGTATTGGTTCCGCTAAATGTGAAGCGAGGGGTGGGAGCGCCGCATGTCACATTTGAGCGTGGTTGTCATATGGGGCGAGGAAAGGGTATTTGCCGCTCTCTGTGAAGCGAGGGGTGGGAGCGCCGCATGTCCATTGTAGCGAGGTTATCCTATGCCGCCCATATGAATATAAGCGAGGGGCATTAAAATACACTGTGATGGACAGACTAGGGAATGGTGACCAATATGTGGTACAGTTGAAATGATATATGATGTCATGACATGTTTTGGCCATTAAAAATAATCTGTTGATTATACTCATGAGTTATGGTACAGGGACAACCAAACGGGAAGCGTTTGAAATGCATGGGAAAACAGGAAGTGTTTTATATTGATTATGCATTTACGCTTTATCTTCATATTGTGTTGAATATGAATGATTATTATTGCTCATGTTTGGGGGTTGTCCTTGTAGGTACCTTTTTGGCATGATAGCAAGCTTGAACGGGTTGAGGTGGTGAGCTTGTGAAGCATTCTTTCGAGGATTAAAGGACAGGATTATTTTGGATAGTATCTACTCTAGGAGTAGTATAAAACTATAGATGAACATTCATTGATTAGAATGTAATTAATCCTTTTTGTAGTCCTTACTTTTGGCATGTAATGCTTAAGCTCATAGACTCAACATGTTCATTATGCTCTGATTGATTTACTTAGCTCTATTATGCCTTGTGATTCCGCACTTAAGGATTAGGGTCCTTACAACAAATATCCAGATATTTTAAACTGTAGTTTCCAGAGGAATTTTTTTTTATAGAGAGAGTGTTTTCATTCGTGGATGTCGGTGTTTGACGAGATTGGATTAGGTGTGTCATCTGTGCCGGGCAGCATAAAGCCCAGTATGAAATACTACAGTGTCGTGTCTGGCACGACACTGGGCAGTGTCGTGTCTGGCACGACACTGGGCAGGGTCGTGTCTGGCACGACACTGGGCAGTGTCGTGTCTGGCACGACACTGGGCAGGGTCGTGTCTGGCACGACACTGGGCAGGGTCGTGCTGGACCAAGGATTTCGTCCCATTGGTCGTAATGAGCGACGAAAACTTTTTTTAAAGCTATCGATCGATCTTCACGTATCGATCGGGAACATACGTGCCGATCGATCAGTATCATTTGAAGCAATATATTCATTATATTGAAATGTCAAAAAAATAAAAATAAAATTGGTAAGGGCCATACCGGGCCATCCGTTTGTGGAAATGGACTGTGCCGGCAAGGCCTGTTTCCAAATAATGCCGGCACGGTACGACACGACCCATTTGACGCATCTAGATTGCATCAATCAATGAAAGGATAATATTAGGCACGACCTGTTTTCAAACAATGCCGGCACGACACGACATGATCCGTTTGATACCTATAGATTGGATCGATCAATGAGAGGGTAATATTATTGATTATTAACTTCAGTAATTCAATGAAGGAGATTAATAATTATTCTGATTAGTCAAGAATTAACTTGGCCGAAATAATTTATGGGAGCTTAATTGAATTGGGTCCGACCAAATTCCTATGATGGCCCGAATAAAAACTTGAAGAAATTACATGGACGGTAGCGGAAAGAGATTAATCAGACTTTATGTTGAGGAGTGTTAAGAATGCTAAGAATATATGGTTTAAACTCAAAACCAATTGGCAATGAGTGAAGTAGCTCATTTATCTATAATGAGCTCACAAAGCTTATAGTTTCCAAAATGAGACAAGTCTCAATGCACCCCTCACGTGTAACATTATATAAGTCAAACACATGGACTGATAATGCGGGTGACGGTGAGCAAGCCGACTCTTATACATGATTGAAACCTGGCTCTGATATCATGTTAAAAATGTTAAGAATACATGGGGTTCCAGATCAAACTAATTGGCAATGAGTGGAGTAGCTCATGTTTCCTATAAGGAGCTCACAAAGCTTGTAGCTTCCCAATGTGGGACAAGTCTCAACACGCCACCTTATATGTGACATTATATAAGTCAAACATGTGGACTGATAATGCGGGTGACGGTGAGCAAGCAGGCTCTTATATAGGATTGAAACCTGGCTCTGATACAATTAAGAATGTTAAGAATTACAACTCAAAACCAACTGGCAATGAGTGGAGTAGCCCATGTATCTTATAAGGAGCTCACAAAGCTTATAGTTTCCCAATATGAGACAAGTCTCAACAAGGATTTGTCCAATACTGATATTTACAAGCTATGTTAGTGTAGGATCAAATGCTTGCCACTTTACTAAAAGTTATAGCTGGTGGTAACGGTGCAACTTTAATCTTTTAAACTGTATAGCAATTATTGCATTCCAACAGTCTCCCTCCTAATAATTGCACTACCTTGTAGCTCATGGGAATCGATCACGTGATCTTGGCTCTAGCACCAATTGTAGGATCAAGCGACTGCCGCTTTACCAAAAGTTATAGCTGGTGGTAACGGTGCAACTCTAATCTTTTAAACTGTATAGCAGACCAAGCACCATGCTTCGATCACTCTCCAAACATGGATAATTATTGCAATTCAACAGTCAGCTATATATATGTGCTACTCCAATCATCACCAATTTTGAGGATTTTAAAATTCATGAATTCAAAAAACACCCAAATAGATGTAATAGATTCGTACCAAGGATCTGAAAGCTAAATCTATCATATATTTTCTACCAGACACAATTTTAAATTATTGATATTGATATTCTTTTGGTTTAAATTTTTAACTGTTTAATATTCATTCATCAAAAATATCTTAAAAATATCTTTAATGATACTGCAGTCTACAAGATTCGAAATTCAATTCTTTTAAAAGCTTTTTTTTTATATAAAAGCATACGTATACGGATAAGTACACATAGTGTTTACAGATGTTGTTTAGTTAAACAAAATACTATTCGGTGTTAAGATTATTCTTCATTAATAAAAATTTAAAAAAGTTTATATTTCAGTAATATTGATTAGCTGTAGACAACTGAGTACGTGTTAAAAGGAGGCAGTGGCTTACGTTGCTGCAAATCATTTATTCACGATCCAAACATACACACGCAGTCTTCATTAATTTGCTAACAGTTATTCCTTACGCCACTTGGAAGGGTGATTTTTCATTCAAAAATGTTAATAAAATGAGAACCTTCGAGAGTTTTCTACATCAATTTGAGGTGATTTGTCTTGTCTTTAAATCTTGGTTTTTTGCATCCTTGTCTGTAATATGATCGATGGCCTTATTGATGGTTTTTGTATCCCATTCACTTAATATTGCAAATACAAAAAAGATCCTATTGTTGTGTGCTTGAGATTTGATACCTGAAGCTCCTCATCTTCTGCAGCTTTCTCTAGTACAAACAAAAACCAGGGAATGCTGAAAGGTGTGTTTACATCCTGGACAGTTTTTTTCTGATTTTGATGAATCCAAAGCTCCATTCGAGCCACGGTTCTTCATCCTACACTGCTTCTGCTGTCAAAACAAAACATTGGTTGGATACTTACGGGGCCAAATTGTTTCTTGTCATGACCATTGTGAAGATGGTTGAGTGATTGCAATCTCGAGATTATTACTTTTCGCATAAGGATTAGAAACTAAGTAGCTGTTAAAGTAGTAGTTTGTAGTTTACTAGATATATAACTAGTGATGGAAGGTAAAGAAAGTGTGTTGATGCAAAGGTACGAGTTAGGGAAATTGCTGGGACAAGGGACCTTTGCCAAGGTTTACCATGCGAGAAACCTGAAAACCGGTATGAGTGTGGCTGTGAAGATAGTCGACAAAGAGAAGGTATACAAGGCTGGGATGATTGATCAAACCAAGCGTGAAATTTCTGTGATGAGACTTGTTAAGCACCCCAACATCGTGGAGCTTTATGAGGTAATGGCCAGTAAAACCAAGATATATTTTGTGATGGAATATGTTAAAGGAGGTGAACTCTTTAACAAGGTTGCCAAAGGGAAATTGAAAGAACGTGCTGCAAGAAAATATTTTCAACAGCTGATTAGTGCTGTAGACTTCTGCCATAGCAGAGGTGTTTATCACCGTGATCTCAAACCTGAGAACCTACTTTTGGATGAAAATGGAAACTTGAAGGTTTCAGACTTTGGATTGAGTGCCCTTGCCGAATCCAACAGACAGGATGGATTACTTCACACTATGTGTGGGACGCCTGCCTATGTTGCTCCCGACGTTATTAACAGGAGAGGGTATGATGGATCCAAAGCAGATATCTGGTCATGTGGGGTGATCTTGTATGTTCTGTTGGCTGGATATCTCCCTTTCCATGACTCAAATCTAATGGAGATGTATAAGAAAATAGGAAAGGGAGAGTTCAAGTTTCCAAGCTGGATCTCTGCTGATACTCGCAAGCTGATGTCCAAAATGCTGGATCCTGGTCCAAACACCAGGATATCTACATCCAAGATCATGGACAATTCTTGGTTTCGAAAAGGTGTCCAATCCAAGATCCCAAGAACTGATGCACACTCCAAGAACAGCAATATAGAAACTGTAAAGGAAACAACTATTGATGCAGATGCAACACTGAAGGCAGATTTTGATAAGCCTACTTGCTTGAATGCCTTTGATATAATCTCCCTTTCAGCAGGTTTTGATTTGTCCGGCTTATTCGAGGAAAAAGATGAAAAGAGAGAATTCAGGTTTTCATCTAATCAACCTGCCAAGAACGTCATATCAAAGATGGAGGACCTGGCCAAACGACTGAAGCTGAAGATTATGAAGATGGATGGAGGTTTGCTTAAATTTGAAGGATCTAAAGCCGGAAGAAAAGGGGTGTTGTCTATTGATTCAGAGATTTTTGAGATTGCCCCAGATTTTCATTTAGTTGAGATGAAGAAGGCCAGTGGAGACACGCTTGAATTTCAGAAGATGATGAAGCAGGATGTAAGGCCATCCCTGAAAGACATTGCTTGGACATGGCAGGACGGCCATCCTCATGCGAAGCGGCAACCAGAGTTATCAGAGTCGCAGCCATCCCAAGTCCCGCAGTTGCAGGACCACTCGCCTTAATAATTTTGGTGGCAAAGAATATGTATCTTGGCTTGTGATTTACTAGTAATACATAGTTTGCTTCTGTGGAAGTGATGCTTATACTTTGTTATTATACCTAGAATCATTTCCTGACATGGAGAATATAATACTTGTTTCGTGGTAGCTAATCGGACATTCTTCATCCATGGTACTAAATAACACTAGAGAGGTCTATCTGTTTTAAAAGATCTGACCAGACTTGTTTCCAAACTGTCCCATTCCCTTATTCTCCATGTCGCCGCTCCTCCACTATGATCCCGAGTTTTCCTAGCCGGGCACCTCACCTTAGGTTTCAAACAACCGAGTCGCGAAGTGGTTTGTAATCATAAGAGTTGTATATTATATGTTAATCTGTTTTATTAAGTGTATACTCGAGGCTCATATTAAACGGAAAAACAAAACTAAAGATCATATGTCAAACCTATTGGATGAATGAATCAACAGCCTAACCTGAAAGCCGAGACGTCCCTGAGAGGATATATGAGTTCAAATTCTCTCAGCTACCGAGCGTTGTGCGTGGAGTGTCTGATAACAAAGCATGATGAAAGAAACCATTCCTCCTGGCAGACGATTCATCGGGCCTATTGATCAGAGGGACGAATCTAGAATTTTGTTTATGGGCAACAATAATAACAAAAAATGGAAGGCAAAACAATTTTTATAGGGCAAAATATAATTTTTTTTTATAAAGTAATAATTTTTTTTAGGAGAGCGGCTTGTCACGCACCAAATATTGTGACACGCAGACATGTGCGAGATGTCGCTGGTTGGTTATAACGTGGGATTGCAGGATTGCGGGACGTCTCATGAGAGTCGAGTACGTGTCTTAGATGTTCGTCCGTCCTGAGTTAGGCATGCCGACCCAATTGAGTTTGGGGAGCTTGTCGCTGTTCTTGGACCTGACTAGGATGGAAGGGCGAGCATTCTAGACACTAGACTGGTTGGGAGCTGTTCCCGCTTCCTTGATGAGCCCATGGGAGGGCGAAACCAGTAGGCATCGGAGATGGAATAAGGCTTAACCTTGGACTTATGGGGATTCGGGGTCGCCGCACGGGTTGTCGTCTGCGCCAAAACTGAGCCCGTGACAAATGGTATCAGAGCCAGATCGTGTGCACACTGCATTGGTTGCCAAGCGCTCTCTTACTGCACTGGCGGGTCCAAGAGGAATGGACGAGCAAGTGGGTTGCTCGCACCCAAAGAGGGGTGTTCGCAAGTGGGTCCGACGAGTAGGCAGGAAGCATCCGTGATACTTTTTCAAGCGCTCTAATGGAGGACGAGTAAGCAGGAAAGTCGCACACGGATCCCGGCCAAATTAAAAGAGGGGAAGAGCTCTCGCACATGCACGAGGGCGTGCATGGATTGAGAGGGGGAGAATGTCACGCACCAAATATAGTGACACGCAGACATGCATGAGATGCTTGCTGGTTGGTTATAACGTGGGATTGCGGGATTGCGGGACGCCTCATAAGAGTCGAGTACGTGTCTTAGATGTTTATCCGTCCTGAGTTAGGCATGCCGACCCAATTGAGTTTGGGGAGCTTGTCGTTGGTCTTGGACCTGACTAGGATGGAAGGGCGAGCATTCTAGACACTAGACTGGTTGGGAGCTGTTCCCGCTTCCTTGATGAGCCCATGGGAGGGCGAAACCAGTAGGCATCGGAGATGGAATAAGGCTTAACCTTGGACTTATGGGGATTCGGGGTCGCCGCACGGGTTGTCGTCTGCGCCAAAACTCTGAGCCCGTGACAAATGGTATCAGAGCCAGATCGTGTGCACACTGGATTGGTTGCCAAGCGCTCTCTTACTGCACTGGCGGGTCCAAGAGGAATGGACGAGCAAGTGGGTTGCTCGCACCCAAAGGGGGAGTGTTCGCAAGTGGGTCCGACGAGTAGGCAGGAAGCATCAGTGATACTTTTCCAAGCGCTCTAATGGAGGACGAGTAAGCAGGAAAGTCGCACACGGATCCCGGCCAAATTAAAAGAGGGGAAGAGTTCTCACCCATGCACGAGGGCGTGCATGGATTGAGTGGGGGAGAATGTCACGCACCAAATATCGTGACACGCAGACATGCGCGGGATGCTTGCTGGTTGGTTATAACGTGGGATTGCGGGACGACTCATAATGTGGGGTCTTCCCACCTTAACAGTGTTATGATAACAAAATTTGAACTAAACATGCATTTTATAACGTTTTAGGGTTCCGGTTGTTACGTGAGCTAATAAGATGACAGGCCAAAATAAAAAACTTCGTAACTTAATAGATACATTCCTAAATAAGAATGCTAACGTTTTAGATTTATACTACTCCTAGAGTAGATACTAAACATAAACAGAATCATATGCATCTTGTATCCTTGTAGCTCACTGATTCAACCCGACCCTTAGCCCTTTAAGTCCAAAAGCGTACCTACAGGGACAACGCATCGTGAGCATACAAGTGTTTACTTAACATCATATTAAAAGGCATAATAGTAAATACATAACATCTTAGTTAAGTAAAATTTGTTGGTCGTTCTTTAACTTCTTTTTGTTGTCCCTGGTTCTCATTAATGTATAAGGGCATCTTACCCCATTGTATGGCATCTTACCATAACATAAACATCGTGTGGCATCTTACCACATGGACATCTTACCCAATCGTATGGCATCTTACCATATCATAAACATCGTGTGGCATCTTACCACATGAGCATCTTACCCAATCATATGGCATCTTACCATATCATATACATCGTGTGGCATCTTACCACATGGGCATCTTACCCAATCATATGGCATCTTACCATATCATATACATCGTGTGGCATCTTACCACATGGGCATCTTACCCAATCATATGGCATCTTACCATATCATAAACATCGTAACATCATTTAAACCATCATAACATATAAACATCATTTCATGTAAACGTCATCATTTCATCGTACATACTTATGCGATAAATGCATAGTCATAATGTAGAGGCGTGTTTTACCGTCCGATGCATGTACGTTTCTTACGTACCTTTTTAAAAGGAGGAGAAGTAGATAACTCTATCTCCTTGATTGCGCTGGTACCTGGGATGGTTCTACAAAACCACATAATACCATATTAGATACCTCAATACAATCTCATACCATAAACTTAACAAAATAAATCATCATCATATTTTTCAACATTCTGCCTCTCTCGATCGATTGGCCCCAAGGTCTCGATCGATCGAGAAAATATGCATAAACAGTGCCCAAACACCCTGCCTCGATCAATCGATCGGAAGGAATTATCAGCCTATCTACGATCACCCAGATCGCATCAAATCCTGAGGCCGTCCTTGGCAAGTGGGTCACAAAGTCCATAGATATATGCTCCCACTTCCATTCAGGTGCCTCTAAGCTCTTCAGCTCGCCACCAGGCCTCTGTCTCTCTGCCTTTACCTGTTGGCAGATCAAACATCTTTTCACAAAGGCGATCACATCCCGCTTTATGCGCCTCCACCAGAATTGACCGCATAGGTCCTTGTACATCTTCCTTCCTCCTGGGTGGATACTGAACCGACTACTATGAGCTCGCTCCAATATTCCTCTACGCAACTCTGGTGTATCTGGGACTACCCATCGGTTGCCCAGTCTCAAAGAATCATCCTCAGCCACTCTGAACTTGGATGGCTGACCCTGAAGTACCAATGATGCCCACCTCTGAACCTCATCATCCGACCTCTGGGCCTTCCTGATCGCCTCAAATATGTCTGGCTCAGCCAATAAGGTCGACACTTGCACTGGCGACGTGTCCACATCGAAGTCATAGCCCATATGGCAGTAAGAAGTCATCAAAGCCGACAAACACATAGCATCCTCAGCAGTACTCTTCACCTTCCGACTTAAGGCGTCTGCTATCAAGTTTGCTTTACCAGGATGGTACTCAATCTCACAGTCACAGTCCTTGAGTAAATCCATCCACCTTCTTTGCCTCATATTCAATTCAGCCTGAGTGAATAGAAACTTCAGGCTCTTATGGTCCGTATATATAGTGAAAGACGTACCATACAAGTAATGCCTCCAAATCTTCAAGGCAAAAATGATGGCCGCCAGTTCCAAATCATGCACTGGGTACCTAGCCTCATGTGGCTTCAGCTGCCTCGATGCATAAGCCACCACATGCTTATCTTGCATCAACACACAGCCCAAACCCTGCAGTGACGCATCCGTATACAAAGCGAACCTCTTATTCTCAGACGGAATCACTAACACAGGCGCTGTAGTCAAACGATGCTTCAGCTCTTGGAAGCTTTCCTCACAAGCCTCAGACCAATAGAAGGGACTCCTTTCTGAGTCGGCTGTGTCAGGGGTTTGGCAATCTTTGAAAAACCCTCGACGAAACGTCGGTAATATCCTGCCAAACCGAGAAAGCTCCGTATCTCAGGTACAGAAGTGGGTGCAGCCCACTCCATCACAGCTTCAATCTTCCTGGGATCCACAGATATCCCTCTGCTAGATATGACATGGCCTAAGAATACCACGCTGCTCAACCAGAACTCGCACTTGTTAAGTTTTGCGTATAACTGATGATCCCTTAGGATCTGGAGTACCGTCCTCAAGTGCTCCACGTGTTCTTCCTCAGTCCGGGAGTAGATGAGTATATCGTCAATGAAAACTATGACGAAGCGATCCAAATATGGTTGGAATACCTTGTTCATCAAACTCATGAAAACAGCTGGGGCATTCGTCACTCCAAAAGGCATGACTAAGAATTCATAGTGCCCATATCTCGTCCTGAAAGTCGTCTTCTGAACATCATCCTCCCTTACTCGAATATGATGATATGCCGACCTTAGATCGATCTTACTGTAGAGCTTCGTACCCTGCAACTGATCAAACAAGTCACCGATCCTCGGAAGTGGATACTTGTTCTTTACTGTGGCCTTATTCAGTTGCCTATAGTCAATGCATAGACGCATCGATCCATCTTTCTTCTTAACAAATAAAACAGGCGTACTCCAGGGCGATACGCTAAGGCGTATGTAGCCCTTGTCAAGAGGCTCTTGCAACTGAGTCTTTAACTCCCTTAGCTCTGCTGGTGCCATCCTATACGGGGCACGAGAAATGGCAGACGTCCCCGGTAGTAACTCAATTCCAAACTCGACCTCTCTCTTCGGAGGAAATCCGGGAATCTCTTCCGGAAAGACATCAGGAAACTCCGCCACTACGGGCACATCCTCAACCTTTACTTCTTCCTTCTTTTCAGTAATATCAACAGCATAGATGAGGTGGGAGTTTTCGTAGCAGCAGTACTGGCGGGTCCAAGAGGAATGGACGAGCAAGTGGGTTGCTCGCACCCAAAGATGGGTGTTCGCAAGTGGGTCCGACGAGTAGGCAGGAAGCATCAGTGATACTTTTCCAAGCAATCTAATGGAGGACGAGTAAGCAGGAAAGTCGCACACGGATCCTGGCCAAATTAAAAGAGGGGAAGAGTTCTCCCCCATGCACGAGTGTGTGCATGGATTGAGTGAAATGTCAAGCACCAAATATCGTGACACGCAGATATGCGCGAGATGCTTGCTGGTTGGTTATAACGTGGGATTGCGGGATGACTCATAAGAGTCGAGTACGTGTCTTAGATATTCGTCCGTCCTGAGTTAGACATGCCACCCCAATTGAGTTTGGGGAGCTTGTCGATGGTCTTGGACCTAACTAGGACGGAAGGACGAGCATTCTAGACACTAGACTGGTTGGGAGCTGTTCCCGCTTCCCTGATGAGCCCATGAGAGGGCGAAACCAGTAGGCATCGGAGATAGAATAAGGCTTAACCTCGGAGTTATATGGATCCAAAGTCGTCGTACTGGTTGTCGTCTGCGCCAAAACTATGAGCCCGTGACAGGCTGCCCTCAACCTACATATGTTTACCCATGCTATTGATTGGTTTCATCTCAAACGTTCAAGGAATGTTCAAACGCATGAAATTTGCTTCCCAAATTTCTTGTTCATTCGACCTGGCATCTAGCCCATCAGTTCAAAATTTTATAACTATAGCCATTAGTGTATGGGCGTTCTTGGATATATTATGGTCCAATGTTGAAAAAAAAAGTAGTTTGAATTTTTTTAACATCATGCTGGAAAGTGACAAATTTTTTTTATCGAAAAGTGATCATTGAGCTATTGTATGGTTTAAAATATTTTAGTTGTATTATTACCATCAAATATTTGTTAAAACAACAAATGTTCAATCATATCATTGGTAAGTGAATGTCACACGATCGATTCTTGTTGTGAGTTCCTGGTACAATTATTGGAAGGATGATTGTTTGAGAGCAAAAATTACATCTATTTGGAGAACAGTCGAATCATGATGTTCGGGTTGCTATACAGTTAAATATTTGTGTTACATTGTTACCCACATGTTTTAACTTTTTAATAAACGATACTTACTCGATTCTACCTATTTTGATGGTTGAAATGTGATAGAATTAAGGCTAAATCAGTCTAAATTGAGACCTTAGAGTTTAAGAACATGCGAGAAAATAAATTATAAGCTAATATAATTAATCAAACTCAAATCACTCAAGAGCACAAGTTCTTTATTGCTGCTCTCCTTAACCTATATACGCATATTTATTTCTTGAGGAATGTATACTTAATTGTAGGACTGATTTCTCTTGTAAGCGAGATTTAGTCTAGTTTTTGTGTACTCTAAGAAGTGTTTCTTTTGAATTCTCACAAGTAGTTTTGTGAGGTCTTCCAACATAACGAAAGTTGGAAGCATGAGTCACTAGCAAGTGAAGTTGGTATGGTTGTAAGTAGCAGACTTTGGAGCCCTCGGGGGCAAGAAGACATGGCTGTATGTGCAGAAAGTTTGGAACCCTCAATGCCAAGAAACTATAATGAATCCCTCAGTTAAACAAGTATTAAGTGAGAGAGGAGATGAGGATTATTTATCATCAAATCTCCATTAACAAAATTTTGTTTTGTTTTTTGGTTCTTTCGTTAGCTTTCGATTTTATTTTATTACTTGTCTTTAGAAGTCTGCAATAGCGAAAACTCTAAGTTTTAGCAAAACCATTTTAAAAACGCTAAGTAACTAAAGAACCTAATTCACCCCGTTTACGTTCTATAAATGGTATTGAAGACACCTGGTTTTTGTTTTATACCATTTTATGGCTAGTCTAGCGAGCGAGTTTAATCGAGTTCAATTGACCATCCGTCCTCACCTTTTCAAGAATTATGTGTAAGGTTTTCGTTCCGCTTTCCGTCTCGATTGATAATCTGCAATCAAGAAACAAAACAGATTACAGTATACAATTTCAACTAATAAAACTATAAACTGAAAAGCAAAGCAAGAGTAAGGAATTAGGGCTCAGGTCGAGCTGGGTTTCCTTTCAACGTCGTCACCGGGGAACCAATGTATCAAATCCAAAAGGTGGAGACACACACACTGCCCGAAGACACTACCCGAAGACCCTGCCCAAACCACTACTAAAGCAACTAATAGCATAAGCTATACCATGCCAAGTACTAACCAGCAAATACATTAAGCAACTAATAGCACAAGCTATATCATGCCAAGTATTAACCATCAAATACATTAAGCAACTAATAGCACAAGCTATATCATGCAAATCTTCATGTTCAATCGCAACCAATTCATCATGCACAACATGTTCATGTTCAACAACACTACCATGATTTACAGGCATTCCATAAATTTCAGGTTCATTAACATGACGTACACCAGTTAAATGCTCCACCTCGCAGGGAGTAGCACTGGACTCAGACTCATCAACATGCACAGAACTCATAGTCACATTAGGGGAAGGGAAATCCGGGAATCACTCTTTGCTGTTTGCCATAAACACACGAATCACAGAAAGGCATGCAAGACAACACGTCTTAACCAACGCAACCTTTTTCATGCAAATTCTCTAGACCTTTAGAACTTAAATGACCTAATCTCCTATGCCTCAGATCAGTCAAGTCATCAGTCACAGAATTCACATTATCATATACAGATTCAGTTTTGCAAACATAAAGATGTCTTTTCTTTTTACCTTTAAAAACTACCAAAGAACCCTTTATGATTTTCATAACACCATTTCCCCATCTACACTCAAGACCACATGATTCTAATCCAGAACAAGACAACAAATTATTGCACAAAGCAGGAACATGTCTCACATCTTTTAGAGTCATAGAATAAGCATATTCGTCATCTTCAAGTTTCTTAGCAGAAGTAATGTTCTCAGCCCAATTACCATCAATAGCTTTAAATACCTTTTGTTGTATTAAAATTCCTTTCATCTTTTGTTGCCAAATAGAAAAATCAGATTTTCCATTAAACGGTTCAAGGTTATATCCAGAAATTGAAGCCATCACAAATACGCAGAGAGGCACACACAATTTCAATAACCAATCAGCAGAAGCAAGGACCACAAGGCACACAAAACACAATGAAAGAATTAACCAAGCTAAGGGAAGGAAAAATCGCAATCACCCACAAGATCACAATACACTCAACGGTGTACGAGCATGGGGTTTCAGATTGAGATTTTCCTACGGGTAAGGGACACAATTACTTAGAAACAACGTAGTAAATAGATTATGGGTCAAGATAATCACTTACTACCCAGAGACAAAGCTCTGGGGTGACGAAACCAACACTGACCGAAGCACCGAAAAGGCACTGCCCGAGATCTGCCCGAGATTCCAGTCGCTGCCCGAACTCTCCAGCTGCTGCCCGAAGCCTCATGTTGCTGCCCGAAGCCCAACAAGCACTGCCCGAGACCAGCCGAGCTCTTCAGCTGCTGCCCGAGGTCTGCCCGAGCACTCTTGCTGCTGCCCGAAGTCCACCGAGCACTCCACCAGGCACGGAACGCTCTGATACCACTGTAAGGTTTTCGTTCCGCTTTCCGTCTCGATTGATAATCTGCAATCAAGAAACAAAACAGATCACAGTATACAATTTCAACTAATAAAACTATAAACTGAAAAGCAAAGCAAGAGTAAGGAATTAGGGCTCAGGTCGAGCTGGGTTTCCTATCAACGTCGTCACCGGGGAACCAAGGTATCAAATCCAAAAGGTGGAGACACACACACTGCCCGAAGACACTACCCGAAGACCCTGCCCGAACCACTGCCTAAGGCACACAACCCTAACACACGGCGCACTCAGCACACACAGTGCACACACTCAGCCACGGCCACACACAGTGCACACAAGAGGCGCACACAGCACCAACCACGGCCACACAGCACCACAGCGCACAAGCCAGCGCACACAGCACCAAGCACAGCACAAGCCAGCGCACACAGCACCAAGCTCAGCACAAGCCAGCGCACACAGCACCAAGCTCACGGCACACACACAGCACCACCCATGGCCACTCAGCACCACACTAAGCACAAGCCAGCGCACACAGCACCAAGGCGCACACAGCACCACACTCAGCACAAGTCAGCGCACACAGCACCAAGGTCACAGCCACACCAGCGCACACAGCACCAAGGCGCACACAGCACCACACTCACGGCCACCCCAGTACCACAGCGCACACAGCACCTACCCTAAGCACAAGGTGCACACAGCACCAGCCACGGCCACACAGAGCTCCACACCTCTCGGTCACACAGAGCACCACAACTCACGACCACACAGAGCACCACAGCGCACACAGCACCACTTAAGCTCACGGCCACACAGAGCCCCACAAAGGACAACCCGAGACAGGAAGACAAAGGGGGGGGGGGGGGGGACGAAAATCCTCCAAGGGATTTTCGGGGTTTCAGGCCCTCCTACCAAGCATGAACCCAAGGCCAACATAAAGGCACCGAAGGGGAGACGAAGAGGAGGGAGCAAGTCCCAAAGTTGAACCAGCCGAAGAGACACAAGCGCTGGGAAGATTCTGGAGAGTAGGGCACCGAAGGGGTGAGGGCTAAAAGAGAAAGGGGGCTAGGTAATGGGGGGCTCGGTTATGGGGTGATGGGAGAAGGGCCAAAGATAATGGGAAAGAAAGCCCAATGGATTTAATAGGTAATGGGCCAAAACCCAACATTATGATTTATAAAATAATTATCGCAAAAGATCCACATCTTCTTATGAAAGAAGTCGAAAGCAAAAAGATTTCTAAGGAGCTCTGATCAATTTATCATCCAGAGGATATAATATTCATAGACAGTTGGAAATGACAGATCACATGACAAAGTTTAAGGGCCTTTCCTTCTCGACACCTTTCGATTCAATTTTTCTAAGTAGATGTCACCTTGATCATTGCGTGCAGTGACTGACACATAATTTTAGTTTAGGGTCACAAAATATTAACATAAAAATTGGAGGATAAAAATTTTTTAAGGGAAAATTGTAATATTGAGGGGGCAAACAGCAATTATTGAATGGTAACATGTAAAAAAAAAATTTAGGTAATTGTTTTTTATAAGGGATGTCACTTGCCCTCCCTTGTCTTAACGTGGCTCCGCCCTTGATTGCATGCATATCTAATTGTTGTTTTTTGCCAAATATTAATTGCTCTCCTATTTGTTTTAGAGAATTGTAATATCTTTCAAGATGGCTGCATCGACGTTTTGACTTTAAACAAATCCTTTTGCTACCGGTCATGCTTTGCTAGTTTGATCTATCATCTTGCTTGTATAGACAATAATTTTATCTTCTATAATGACAGCTTCAACGCCCACATACACCATTTTCTTCTTGCATGTTGTCTATATATACCATATATATATTTGTCATGTAAATAATCCCTAAGAAACTCGAGTCCCAGTGAGATGTGTCTTTAGATACAAAAGTTTCTCTAGTTACGTCTGGATGTAATGTGACATTTTGAAACATAAAAATAGTTACTAGATTCATATTAGAATATTGTGGGCCAATATCCCAAAATCCGATCAGGCATGTGGAATGTAGGGATTATACTGCACGCTAATCATGAGTAAAGATACTTGTAAATACATTGTTTGAATCTAGAGGTTGTGACGTGATAACACTAATCGTGGCTCGGTGAATTATATCAAAATAGAGTGTTATGATTAGTAATTAAATAAATTTAATTGATCGATGTAGGGGGAATTGGGAAATATGGCCAAAAAAGCAAATTTGGTTTAAGCTAAAAATCAGAAGAAGCATAATTGCACCAACTATGACATTCCTCGACCATTAAGTGACACGGTCACTTTTACACTATCACATTGGATAGTGATTTATGGGGATAAATCCATGGTAGAGTTTTTTAACCCAGTATTTATGGTATATGCTGGATTATTTTGGGTCATATATTTATTTCAAGGGACACTACCTCATGAGATAGCTTAGAAAAATTTCAGTGACATGTACGTATCCCTTTCTGTGCCTAAAACGATATTTTATATTATTTCAATCATTATTTTGAGACGAGTGTAAATAAACTATTTGTATAAATCCATAAGTTGTCTAGCATCATATGGAGAAATACCATTACGTGTGTGCATATAAGATAAATTAATGATTTAGAAAATGGACAAACCAAACAGTGGCGAATTTAGACATTTAGTGGAATTTAGTGGGGGTTGAGGGGGTAAATTTAATGATATAAAAGATGAGAGACAAAAATAATTAAAATGTGCCAAAATATAATTATATATATATAATAAATTTTTTTTGAGGGGGAGACAGGTAGACCGTAAAAATGGGTTGGGTCAGGAATTTCTAGCTCGTCTGGAGGCGTGCATAAGCGGTTCAGCCCGTTTGGGATGACGGTGAGTCCGTTTGGGTCGGGCTAACCCAAATTGATAGGTCTAGTCAAAGAGGCGAGAAGCTGCCCTCAGGGCGACACGTAAATTCGCACGTGAAAGCAACTGTAGTTGTAGTCTAGTTCAAGACAAGACCGACCTTCAATCCACGATATTATTTAGTAAAATATAAATCTCTTCAACGTATGAATTTATTATTCTTACGAATTGTTTTGAAAGCAACTTATTACCACCAGAAAGAAAAACAAATTTTAAATTTTAAATTTGGATTCGTATCAGTTTCACCCCAAATTATAGTATAATATTCCATGCATGTGTGAGTAAGATAAGTTGATAACGTTCAACCAGAAAACATCTTACCTATTGGGGTATTATATTTGACAAACCAAATATATTATAAATTAAATTTGTCATGGTACATGCCTTTCATTTCTCAAGGAAACGAATTATTCAAGTGATACTCACTCTCACTATTAATTTATTCAACAATTGGTACAATATTTGCATCAGTAATGAGTTATCTGATTAATATTAACCATTCACTACTAAAAAGAATAGATTTAGTGACGCCAATAGCATCCCAAAAAGTTGATATAAAGATGTTTTTTCTTTAGTGACGCTTGCTTATAGCTTCTAATAGGTGAGTGTTTCTATAAGTTATAACGACACATATACTACAATTTGTAATATATAAAAGCGTCACAAGAAAGATATCATGTGACACTATTTACCATCATTTAAGAGTTCATTAACTAATTTAACTAACTCATTTAGTGATAAAATAAAGTGTTACGGAACATTGATATGGTGACGTTCACAATATTAACGAGAACTGTCACTAAATATTTCAAGCACACTTTTTTTTTTCATTTTTCTTGCTTATACATCTAAAAACAAATAACAACAAACATATTTATTTAACATTCTTGAATCGTGTCATAAAATTCTGTCACATTTTAAAGCATAAATAACGAAACCTAATAAAATTAAGATAAAATTGAATTAAAATCTCCAAGCTATCAAAGTCATTATCATTACAAAAAACTAAGCAAAGCTTTGACAACCTATGATAATCAATTCAAACAAAACAAAGCTAATATAATCTCCCCAAGAAACTTTCCGCAATAGTTTCCTTTCCATGCTTCAACCAAGACAAAGCTAATATAATTCAATTGCATAGTTTCGATCATTCTGATCTGCAAGAGGCCACAAGAGACGAGAATGTTATGAATGGCCGACACATTAATCATATACTACCATTATATATCATTTATTATTTCAAATAAATACTTAGTACTAATTGTTAGGGATGGTAATGTGCTCGGGTTTAACCCAGACCTATATTAAACCGACCCGTCTGGGACAGATCTTTTAAAAACTTGAAAACATTAACAAAACACCATTGAAGAACCGAATATAAAGGAAAGAAATAACATAGACGAAAATATTTGAAACCTTTTCAGGTTTGATTAAAAATGGATGATCCAAAAATACATCAAAATTGTCATATATATACAAGCTAAAAATGAAAATAAATATACGCCCTATGCACAGGAATATTACTCATCACACTTTTTGTGCTATCATCATCAGAAAATATGACATTCTTCTCTCTCCTTCACACATACAACCACATGTTCAGCATCTATTTCTTCATTTTCTTTATTTTTCTGACACTCATCCTCAAGATAGGTGTATATATTCAAGATACACATCTTGTACCTTAACAATTGCAATCTAATTCGATATGCTTAGTTCTCTCATGAAATATCAAAATCTTTGTCAACTGTACAACCAATTAATTGTCACAAAATAAGGATGTCGGTTGATCAACTTGTATATTGAAATCTGTCAGCATCTTCTGTAACCAAAGAATCTCAGAAGTGGTATGAGCCATTGTCTTGTATTCTGCTTCAGCTGAGGATCTTGAGATGATATTTTGCTTCTTAGTTTTCCAGCTAATCAGAGACTTTCCCAAGAACATGCAGAAACCTTTAGTGGATTTTCTACTGTCTAGGCATCCAACCCAATCTGAGTCACTATATCCCTGAAGCTCCAGTGATGAATGTGATGAATAAAATATTCCTTGCCTAATTGATCCCTTCAAATATATGATGCACGGACACTAACACGACACGACGATATGGATTCTCAAAATTTTTAAGATATGACACGTCTGAGACACGTCCGTATATTTTTATTTTTTTACATATATTATACATGTACTGTTTTGCAAAATACTAAAATTCACATTTTTAAATTCTAAACAATGTAAAAGCAACAAAAATATTCTTACCAAATTTAAGAAGTATATAAATAAATGCATGTAACTGGAATCATCGTAGTATCACCTATTAACACCAAATTACATATTACTTCAATTAACATAAAGTTTAACAACCACCTCTAAATAAAAGAAAACATCAAAAACATTCTTACCAAATTCAATAAGCTTATAAGTAAATGCATGTCACTGAAATCATCATAGTATCAACTATACTAACACAAATGAATATTACTTCAATTAACATAAGTTTAACGTTCTAAGCACAACGCTTCTACGCCTCTCATTCTTCTTTACATGAAGGAATGACTAGAAGAATTTGGTTTACACTTAAAAATATACAACCCACTTAGGCTAATACAACACAGATAGCTTAAATTCCTAGCTCACACAGATTACAAAGTTTCACAAAGATTCAGAAGCGAGTCTGAATAATACAATGATTACTTAAAGCTCTGTATCTCAAAAGAGAGATGTAACAATGAAGTGTTGAGTGTTTTCTTTGATTTATAGAAAGCTTTTGACTACTCTTTTATGTTGGATCATTCAATAAGGCGTTTGATAATGATTGCCGAAAACGTTTTTAGAAAATACTGAATGTCGAATAGTTGTTTTCTCAATCTGTCTCTGACGTATTTATAGCCCAAATAGTCCAAAAGGCAACTTTTCTAGATAAGGACTGAGATAAACTGATTCGGCAATCATATAAGTGCCCAATATTCCTTTTGTCTTCTTTCCACGTGTTTAGTGGCACTGTAGAGTAGTACAATTTTCAGTGTACTATATGTCAGCTCGGTTTGCCAACTCTACTGGATTCTTGAATAACTTAGTCTACTGGACGACGGTATATTAACTTCTCAAAATGACAGTCTACTGGATTGATGTCTTCTGGTCTCTTGAAAGCGGTAGTCTGCTGAAGTATGGTCCACTGGCCAGTCTACTGGACAAAACTTCTTCCGGTAGACTCTGCTGGCCAAAAATCTACTGGACAAGTTTATATTAACTGAGCGGAAAACTCTACTGGTTGAGCAGTAGATTCTTTTGAATAAGTCTACTAGAGTTCGAACTATACCGAAGAAAGCACGGTGATAGATTCCTTTGTAATCACGAAAACTAAATATTTCAGCAATTTCCTATTTTTGATGATGACAAAACTTGACCTGACATCTTCGAATCTTCAACTTTGACCAGTAGACAACAGACTGAATCTAAGAAACTTTTACAGTAAAGTGAAAAGCAATACATGAAATTAGTGGATTACGAGAAGTAATCAAGCAGAATACTGAAGTTAAAAGAACATCATTTTTATATAAAATGATTCTTGTTACAACCTTAGTCTATTGCAATATATATAAGAACCTATTACAATGAAATACAAGAAACATAAGCAACCCTATACTAAGAATTCGTTAATCATATGCTTTCTTGTTTGGAAAGGAGCAGCAGGGTTACCTATGACCTGCTCAAGTGGATGATCTTTCTTCCACCAGAGCGGAGAGAATAGCCTTGTATTTTTAAAGTTTTGAGTTGGTAGATCAGTAGACTAGATGAGGCCATCGTTGACATTTGGAATGTCCACTGCAATAGTGGTTCAGTAGGGTCCACAACAGCAGGGTCTAACTCTCGTTGCTTAGTAGGTACGTCTGCTAGTGCTTCTGAGGCTTCTGGTTCCAGAACACAATCAACCCTTCTGCGATAATCCAACTCATCATCACAGTTATCATCAATATGCGTAATTTCCAACTGAATACTCAGATTATTAGCTTGCAAATCAGACAAAGATTCGTTAAATGATTAATCAAATTTCACATGAATGGACTTCTCCACTGTAAGCGTTTCATTATTAAAAACTCTAAACACCTTAGTGACAGTAGAGTATTCAAGAAAGATTCCTACATCGGATTTAGCATCGAAAGCGGTTAAGTGAGTCTTTCCATTGTTATGAATAAAACATTTACAACCAAAAACATGAAAATATGAAATATTTGGCTTATTTTCATTCCTAATCTCATGCAGTATTGTATCTGCATGTTTATTAATAATAGATATGTTATGTATATAGCAATCAGTGTTGACTGCTTCTGCCCAAAAACATTGTGAAATCCCTGACTCTGCTAAGATAATTCTAGCAGCCTCTTTCAAGGTGCGATTTCTACGCTCAGCAACACCATTTTATTCTGGAGTCTTTGCACCAGAGTACTCATGTTTAATTCATAGATCATCTAGATACGATTCAAGTGTGTGAATGGTAAACTCAGTACCTTTGTCACTTCGAATCCTATCAATCACACATAATTTTTCAGTTTGAGCCTCTTAAAACAACTTGACCAGCTTATGAGTAGCCTGGTCTTTGCCACTTAAGAACAAAACTGAAGTAAAATTGAGAAATCATCCATTAAAACTAGTGTATACTTCATTCCCTCTAGACATAGCACTGATATAGGACCAAATAAACCCATATGCAACAACTCTAGGCACCGAGAAGAAGATTTACACCCTCTGTTTTTTAAAAGTAGATCTGACTTGCTTTCCAAGTTGATAAGGAGAACAAATCTTATACTTTGAAAACTCAATTTTGGGCAAGCCTTAAAGAAGATCTTGCTTACACAGACTGGAAATAGTTTTGAAGTTTATG
The DNA here is from genome assembly GCA_907163345.1 of Haberlea rhodopensis. Taxonomy (NCBI): domain Eukaryota; kingdom Viridiplantae; phylum Streptophyta; class Magnoliopsida; order Lamiales; family Gesneriaceae; genus Haberlea; species Haberlea rhodopensis. The sequence continues at coordinate 346,333 of CAJQUN010000262.1, read as the reverse complement.
TCTCAATTGCTTGTGCCAAAGCCAATTTTTGGAAGTATTAGAGTCATCAAAGCAAGTAGGTGAGGGTAGTTGATCAAAATTCCAATCAATTTTGTAAGTACTTTGGTGCCTCCTGTCTACGCAATACACTACCATCGGTATACTTAATAATGCAGAAGGATTGATTGAACTCTATTGAACTATCATTCTCACCAAATTGACTGATGCTAATCAAATTATAACACGGATTTTTAACAAGTAGTACATCTTTAATAATAATGTTACCCACGATTTTACCTTTCGCATTGTCACCAAATGTTATCATTGGTCCGGTAGAGTCTACTAACTCATACAGTAGACATTCATTCCCCCCCATGTGTCAAGAGCAACCACTGTCCAAGAACTATTCTGAGTTCTGGATCTGCTGGCTTCTAGATCTCTGCAATTAAAGCGAAAACAAATATGGTACCCAATTCTACTTGGGTCCAGATGTGATTAGCCATTTTGGGACCCACACTTGATTAACTTTCATTTTACGGGTTTAGTGTCCTAAATTTTGTTTGCAGGATAATATGATTGTGTGCGATAAGAAGTGTATGCATGTTGTCTCAGTCTTTTTATTTCTGTTAGGAAGCATGTATCTCTTCTGGACAGGCATATAATCGTGGTACCAGCTAGGCTCTTTGCCTTTTGAATCACATAACCGGTAGATTGGCGTCCATCGGTGGACATGTATACTGGTTTGGGCTTCTTTACTGGCTCAATGTAGCCTATACCTTTATGTGACACCTTTTATTTAAAATATATTGGCTCAACATGTTCTATCTCAGATTCAATGGGATCATATATTGTGCTGGATTTAACAAAGTTCATTGCATTAAACTTGGTCTTTATTCAGGCAAGGTTGAGCACTTATTGCAGAATCGTTACTATCATAGTCATTACTGATGTATTCCGTGCACGAACCACTTAGGTAAGTTTTTGATTCTCACATTTAACCAAGTCCCTTTCTGTTTCGAATAGACGTAATCTTGCCCTTAGTCTGTCTAATTCACTCAACTGTTCATAGTCAAGCTTATTAGCCTGCTGTCCTTGTGGTCTGTTTTGTTCAGTCTTATATTTTTCGAAGGACATATACAATGTTTGGTAATCTTAGTCAGCCCATTTGCTTTTGTTCTCCTCAGCGACTAGGACCTTCTTATCTTTGCCTCTTCTGTATGACATCCTCTCATCTTTGGACTTTTAACGGGCTTTTGTACTCCTCTTTTGGTCATCATTCTTTGGTTTGGTACAATCAGCCATGAAATGACCTAGCTTACGACAATTGAAACATACACACTCATCCTTCTGGTTTATTCTTGGGATTGTACTTCTTAGAAGAGGTTTGATATATTCTCTGGTTTTTCTTCATAAACTTTCCAAATTTCTTGACAAACATTGCCAAAGCATCGTGCATATCTGTTCAAAAGTTTTCTCGACCACAACAAGTTGAGAGTTTGCTGCAGCAAGTGCCTTGGTTGGTTGTTGGTTGCTGGTTGCTGGTTCCTTTAGTACGAATGCCTACTTCAAACTCGTAGGCCTTAAGATCAGCAATAGATCATCTAGATCAATTTTATTTAGATAATTTGATTCTCATAGCGATTGTTTTGACATTCTATTGGAAGCCTCCCATCACTTTTAGTGTCAGTTTTCTGTTTGAGTGCTCCTTTCCAAGAGAATTAAGTTCATTTACTATGACAGTGAACCTTTCATCAAATTCATCAACTTTCTCTTGGCTTCATTTTCATATTTTCAAACTTCTGGAGAGCAATAGTAAGCTTGTTCTCCTTGATTTTATCATTACCCTCACACAACTGGGAAATCTTTTCTCACATCTCATTCACGGATGAACACATCTTTATTATACTGAACATATTTTTGTCCAGTGTTTTAAGCAGAATATCTTTTGCCACATTGTCTACATTCGCCTTTCTTTTGTCCTCGTTTACCCACTCTGTTCTTGATTTTTCAACCATTTGGGGGCTCCTCCTGCAAAAACAGAGTCGGTGTTGGCCTTTAGAATTTTCAGTGGACCATCAATGATGACATACCACATATCATCATCTTGGGCAGCCAGATGTGCCTGCACGCAAACCCTCCAATCATCACAGCCCTCTTTAGAAAACATAAGAATCTTGTTGAATGATGCCATCAGTTTGAGTATTCTAAATATTGATAATACCCACTCTGATACCACTTGTTAGGATTGAAGTTAAGTTTAGAAGGTGGGGTTGAATAAACACGGGCTCAAATCGAATTTTACGGCTAACATCAGACTTATTTAATACTGCGGTTGAATCTCAATAAAATACAAGACAATTGACTACTAAAACGAATAGTACGGAAAGGGTCTACTGGACTTGAGAATAGTAAATTGATAGCAAAGTGCAAGTAACCTACCGAAATAAACAATATAGACAGAGTCTACTGGACTAATGAAAATAAAGTAAAATAAATGTAAGAAACAAATGTAAAGAGCATAAAGTAAATGACACAAGATTTGTTTCTGAAAGTTTGAAGAACAACGCTTCTACTTCTCCAATTCTTCCTTTGCAGGAAGGTTTCACTAGAAGAATTTGGTTTGTACTAAAAAATGTACAACCCACTTAGCCTAATACAACACATTACACAGATATCATAAACTATTAGCTCACACAGATCACAAAGTTCCACAAAGATTCAGAACTGAGTGTGAATAAACACTCTGTATCTCAAAAGATAGATATAACAATGAAGTGTTGAGTGTTTTTCTTTGAGCAGTAGACTTTGACTAAGATCTTCAAGATCACGTGGAAAGCCTTTGACTGCTCTTTTATGATTCTCGATCTTTCAATAAAGCGTTTGATAATGATTTTCGAAGACTTTGAGAAAATATTGAATGTTAAAAAGTTGTTTTCTCAATCTGCCTTCGACATATTTGTAACGCAAAAGTTCAACGACAACTTTTCTAAATAAGGACTGAGATATGTTGATTCATCAATCATATAAATGCCCAATATTTTTTTTGTCTTCTTTCCAAATCCATTAACAAATGTTAGTTTTCTGACACCTTTGGTGGCACTATAGAGTAGTACAATTTTCAGTGTACAGATCGATTTTCCAACTCTGCTGGATTCTTGAATAACATAGCCTACTGGACTAAAGTCGGCTGACTTCTCGAAATGACATAGTCTACTGATCTCTTGAAAGCGGTAGTCTACTGAAGTAAGGTCCATTGGCCAAGTCCAATGGACTAATTGAGCTGTAGACTCTATTGGTTGAGCGGTAGATTCTTTTGAATAAGACTACTAAAGTTTTAACTCTGTCGAAGAATGCACGGTGGTTGATTCCTTTGTAATCACCAAAACTTAAAAATTTTCCAACATATTTTCTTCAGCATGTGAATTCCTTTAGAGGACCTTGCAATTTCTAGACTAAGAAAGTATTTTTAAGTCACCCGGATTGCATACTATGAGTTGGCTCTGCAAAAGACGCTTCACTGACTCGATAAGTTCCAAGTTACTGCAAGAAAGTAAGATGTCATCAACGTATACCGAAATGATTATAAAACCCAATTTATCCTTTCTGGCGAAGAGTGAATAGTCTGATCTGGATTGCCGAAAACCTACTGACAAGAGTGAGGTAGTAAATTTCGAGTTCCATTGGCGTGAAATCTGCTTCAAACCATAGAGAGATTTTTGTAATTTGCATACAAGGTTCGAATTAGGCTGCTACTCCCCCTTTGGCTGGAATCCAGGAGGAAGTGACATGAAAATTTCTTCATTTAATTTCCCATGAAGAAAAAGCATTGTGAATGTCTAATTGATGTAGATGCCAATGACGTATCGAGGCTAATGCAAGCAGTACTCCTACTGTAGTGATTTTGGCTATTAGACTGAAGGTTTCTTGATAATCAAAGCCTTCACGTTGTGTGTATCCTTTAGCCATGAGACGTGCTTTATACTTGTCTATTGTGCCATCGAATGCAGCTTCACCTTGAAAACGTATCTACACCCGATAGTTTTCTGTCCAGCAGGTAAATTAGTAATAGACCAAGTGTTGTTGGCTTCTAGAGCATCAAGTACAGAGGCTATAGCATCCTCCAATGTTTTTGCAGCTTCTTCGTAAGATGATGGTTTTTTTTGGGTAGAAAGATTGATGGCTTAGGCAGACTGTGTGGGAGAAAGGTGATCGTATGATAAATGGTGATGTGAGGATGCAAAGTGGTTGATTGTGTCTTTGAAACAACAACATTTATTGTGCAATGATAATTTTGATGTTATGAAAGAGCGGTTCTTGTGGGAGTGGTCCGTCTTAAGTGAAATGATGGCGAATTATCGATACTTAGGGAGTTAGGTGCAACTTGAGACGACTGAGAGGATGAAGTGGATTCTATCTGAGGTGGTGATACAGGGAGAGCAGGAGTTGAGCTTTGAGATTGGAAAATTGGTTTTGGTAAATCAGAATCTGATATTGCCGGGGGGTGGGGAGGGATATGGTGGGATGGTATTCTGATCAACACTTTCTGAATTATGAGCAAAGGAAAATGTGTTTTCGAATAAGATGATGTCTCGATGATGTGAGTAGCGTGAATATCAAGATTATTGAACTTGTAGTTCTTGAAACTAGCAGGGTACCCAATGAAAACACATCTATGAGAACGATGATCCAATTTTGTGCGATGATTCTGATGTAGATATAACAAAGGGATCCAAACTTGCGAAGGTAAGAGTAAAGTGGTACGGTACCATGTAACACTTTGTTTAAAAATGGAGTGGGAGTTCTGTTGATTAAATAAGTGGATGTTAACACAGCGTCTCCCCAGAATGTTAAGGGCATTGAAGCTTGGAACAAGAGAGCTCTTGGGACTTTTAAGATATATTGGTGTTTGCATTCTACTACTCCATTTTGTTGCGGAGTGTAGATGCATGAGTGTTGATGCATGATTCCATGGGAATTATAGTAATCGGGCATATGAAACTCAAGTCCATTGTCAGTGCGAATGTGTCTGACAAGTGAGCTAAATTGAGGGGAACCATTGTTAGAAAAGTGTGAAGTATGCTACGTGATTCAGATTTAAGTTTAGTTAAATAAATCCATGTGGTTCGACTATAGTCATCAACCATAGTGAGAAAATAATGATGACCATTTAATAAGGCTTGTGAATAGGGCCCCAAATGTCATAGTGAATTAACATGAAGAAGATGATGAGATAGTAGTACTAGGAGAAAATGAATTGTGAGTTTGTTTTGCTCTTTGACATATATCACAATGGTCAGAAGAAGCATTACGAGAAACATCAGAAGTAATTGAATCTATAACTTTAGCCTTTGATTTGACAAGTGCCCTAATCTAAGATGCCAGAGATTTGAACTCTGCTGAGTAGCTTGATGGAGTTGAGGTACTGATGGAGTTGGTACTTGAAGAGTTCTAGAGCTAGAAAATTGAGAACTCAATTCGAAATGGTAAAGATCATTGTGGGATCTAGCTAGTCCAATCGTTATCCCGGAAGATGGGGCGTGTATGTAACCAAGATTATTGGCAAGTATGAGGACAATAGATGAGTCTTTGGTTAATTAACTGACCAAAATGAGATTAAATGTGAATGCAGGTACACAAAACACATTATGAAGAGTAAGTTTATCAGATAAACAGACGGTCCCTTTGTGAGTAGCTGGAATTTTAGTGCCATTTGGTAAATGAACATGAATGTTATGAATAAGAATACACATGATCAAAAAATAGTAGGTGAACAAATCATATGGTATGTAGCCTTAGTGTCTATGATCCAGGAAAATTGATAATTCCCGATCCGGCTTGCTCTTCAATGGTTTGATGGTAGGGATGAATGTTGGGATGGAGTATGAAGGTGTCTGATGTAGTAGGGTAAATTATGAGCCAAAGTTCCCAAATTTCAAGATGATGTATTTATAGAGGAAGGAAAATATGAAGCTTCGTTGTTGGACACAAACTCTAAAAGGAATTTTTTTTTCAGAAAATTCATCCGGGCGATCGATAGAGCAAATTGGTCTATCGATCGCGAGCTCTTCATTCCCGTTTCTCAAAATTTCTGTCTTCGTCGATCGATCGAGCTGGTCCTCTCGATCGATCGAGCAAATCACTTTTGTTGGTCAAAATTTCCTGCCACGCTCGATTGATCGAGCTATGCTCTTCGATCGATCGAGGCTTCAAACTTCCAAATATGTGCCTAGTTGACTTGGTTTGTTCCTTTTTCATCATTTTAGCTCATTCCTATATGCACTTTCACCTGGATTCTTGAAACATACAAATATATACCAAAAAGCGTAATATAGTCCATGAATCACTACAAAACCACTATAAAATCATAGTAAAATAAGTGTAAAGATCACACTTATCAACTCCCCCAAACTTAAACTCGATCGTCTCGAGCAAGAATTAAGATCACAAAGTAGAGTTCAATATTGAAGATTCAAACGAACCAATTTGCAGTCAATCATGTTGCTCAGACATCTCACTCACTGACAAACAAGAGTCAATCAGAAAATTTAATAAGTCGTGTTTTCTCCTAGATCAAGCAACATGTCTTCAAATCAGAACGTCCGTGTGTGCTATTGTCACTTTTAAGTTTCATGTAATTTTCATATATCAAATCATGCTAGTCAATGAAAGTTAAGATTATGGTTTAGCACCCCATAGACCTATTTTCAAACACTTCTCCACTAATGTAGTCACTCCCTGGACTTGGATCAAAAGGTCTTTATAAGCTTGTAATGTTAAGCCTAGGTGTTGGCTTCAAAGAAAAAGATATGATAGCACAAAGAATAGCGTATAATCATGTAATGTTCATATTTTAGCACAAATTTGAACTTCTCTTCTTTTTCTTTTCTAGCATTGGCCACTTTGGGTCTTTATTTAGATATTTTTTTTTTATCAATGCTCTTTCTATTCTTTTCTTTTCTCATTCATCAATTTTTTTTTTCAACAATAAGCTCATCAAAATATAGCAATTCATGTGCATCTAATGAGATTCATTATACTCCCTTTAGGTAAGGATAATTTTTTTCAATTTAGGCTCCAAATAGGTGGGTATAATGAGTTTGCCAATAAATGTTGAATGGGGGCTAATAGTATGTTAAACATATAGCATTTTTTTCAATTAAGCTCAAAAGTGGACATTAAAGATTGATGTACACATGGTAAGCTTCAAAGGCTCAAACGGTCCAAAAATCACCTAGATTATTTCCAAGTCAAGATCATAACTATTAAAATTTAGCCTTGAAGTGTCATCATCAAATAGCTTCTAGGATACTCTATGATGTTCACAAATAATTCATCAAGTTCACAAAGATTTTCACTACTCCAAATGCAATTAACAAGATAATGACTCAAAGGTGCTCAAAATATTCCTCATCTTTGACATGCTAACTCAAAACAAGATATGCATAGTGAGATTAATATCATCATGGAATAGAGAACACTACTATGATTCATTATTTTCTCACTAATTGAACTTATTTTCAAGAAAAATTGTGTTGGTGCTCAAAGAACGATACAATTCAAAAAAAAAAAAGCATGGCATAGTAATGCACTCCCCCAAACTTAATTCATGCATTGTCCTCAATGTAATAATCATGGAAAATAAGACAGAGCACTTACCATTGACGACGACCATCAGTGATTGTCATCCACTTCCTCGTCAGCTAGTGGGGTATGTTGTTGGAAAACATAACAGCACGCATGGAGTCGCTCACCCAAAAAAATCAAAAATCAAAGCAAAAAAACAAACCAAACCAGACTTCAAAAGCAGAAAAGGATAAGAAAAATTCTTGATTTATAGTCTCAAGCTGGACTTTTTACCAGTTAAGCTCAAGTGTAGCATGTGACAGTGGGGGCGATTTTCCGTCATCCACCTGGTAGTGTCGTAACCACTTCTCTTTTACCGTGAAACGTGCCCTGTTGTCATCTCTCAAATTGATAGTGTCGCATGGTAGAATCTCAACCACTTTGAAAGGTCTAATCCATGGTGAGTCTGACTTCCATTGAAATAGTCGCATTTTGGCTCTATTTATTAAGACCATGTCTCCCTTACAGAATTTGCCTCTTTTTTTTATTTGTATTTGATGTGACCTCCAACTTCTTATTGCTTGTGACCTGTTTCGCATCAACAGACAATGGATCAATGATATTGATATTGAAACATCGGTGCTCAGTGTGTGTAGTATTCAAAGTATTGAACACATGAAAAATAACATCGATTAACGCTCTTCTAGTTGCTAGGAATGGTCTTCCTAGAATCAGTGGCATGTCAGCATCTTCCTTTATGTCTTCCTTTATGTCCAACACTATAAAATCCACCGGAATGATGAATTAATCAACCTTGACTGGTACATCCTCAACTATGACTTGAGGGTACTTGATGGACTTTTCCGCCATCTCCAGCGACACGTTTACCGGTTTGAGCTCTCCTAACATTAGCTTCCTATAAACAGACAAAGCCATTAAATTTACACTTGCGCCTAAATCACATAAAGATTTATGAAAAGACATAGAATTGATTTTGCAAGGTATAGTGAAACTCCATGTATCCTTTAACTTTGGAGGTAAATCGTTTTGAATGATAGCAGAACACTCCTCAGTTAAGTTTATAGTCTCATGCTCTCCCAATTTCTGCTTCTTTGACAAAATCTTTTTTTAAAACTTAGCATAGTTCGGCATTTGCCGGATAGCATCAATGAAAGGCATATAAATGTGGAGATTCTTAATCAAACCTAGAATTTAGCAAATTTAGCATCTAATTTTTCTCTCTTATATGCAGCGGGGAATGTGCGAGGGATATCTACCTTAGCAGGTGGTGTGATTGGTGTAGTGGTCTTAGTAGACTTACCATTGTTGCGTGTTTGATCCTCTTATTGCTTGATGCCTGCCTAGCCCTTATTCACAACATGTGCTTCCTTCTTCGCAACAACCTCATGTCCGCTCCTCAATGTTATGGCATGGACTTGCTCCCTAGGATTCTTTTCAGTGTCACTAAGTAGTGATCCTTGTGCTCGCCGGATAAGATTGTTGCTAACTGTCCCACTTGGACTTCCAAATTCTTTATCGACGCCTCGTGATTTTGGAATCTAGTCTCCATCGATGTGATGAATTTTGTCAACAATTCCTCCAAACTCGGTTTAGGTGCATACCTCGGTGGTGGTTTTGGATGGTTCATCAACCCCGTATTGAAAGTATTTGGGTAGGGGTAGTTGGGTGGTGGGTGTTCCCTACAAAATTAGCATTTTCAACAGTTTGCACAAATGGGTTACCTGATTGGCATTCAACACTCGGATGATTACCTCCGCATAAGTCATAGGTGATCACGTGGGCTTGCATCGGTGTCATGCTCATGCTGTCCAATCTTTTGTTTAATGCCTCAAGTTGAGCGGCCAAGGCAATGACTTCGCTCACTTGATGCATTCCATCTTGCTTCATCGGCATGTTCCTTTCAGATTTCCAATGATAGCTATTGGCAGCCATCTCCTCCAACAAGTCATATGCCGCTTCAGGTGTATTCCTCGTGATTGTACCTCCTGATGCTGCATCAAAGATAGAACTGTTAGCAGAAAATAAATCGTTATAGAAAGTTTGTACCTGCAACCAAACAGGAAGACCGTGATGTGGGCATCTCCACCGTAACTCCTTAAAACTCTCCCATGCCTCGTACAATGTCTCTGGGTCGTATTGCGCAAACGTGGCGATATCATTGCACATCTTGACAGTCTTGGATGGTGAAAAATATTTGGACAAGAATAAATGTATCATCCCATCCCACGTAGTAATAGAACCTGTAGGCAACGAATGCAACCACTATTTAGCTTTATCCATAATGAAAAGGGAAAGAGACATAACCTGATGGCATCGACAATAACGTCATTATGATTAAACATGTCACTTATCTCCAAGAAGTTGGATATATGAGTGTTGGGATCCTCAGTTGTCGCTCCCCCAAATTGGACTGAGTGATGGATCATCTGTATGATTGCGGGCTTGATCTTGAAGTTGTTAGCCTGGATGCTCGGTCTAGTAATGCTCGACAGTGATCCTAGGAAAGACGGTTGAGCGTAGTCATAAGTGACCTTGCGGCTGGTGCTGTAGGAACCTCCTCGCGTTCCTCGTTATTGGCCATGGGTGTTCTTGCGTGACTTAGCCTAGTTCAACAAGTGTGTTCGATCTCGGAGTCGAAAGGCTCAAGTGTAGGTTTGCTACACGTTAGCATGCACCAAGAGATAACAACCATCAAAGATCCACCCAAAGAAGGAAAAAACAGTAGAAGAGAAGAAAAAAAATCAAAATAGAAATAAAAATAAAACAATGACTAAATTACAGTCAACTAATCTCGTCTGATATTACTTAAAACTAGTCCCCGGCAACGGCGCCAAAAAACTTGATCGCTATTTATTTAAACAGAAATTTATCAGTGTAGCAATTATACCGCAAGTGCACGGTGTCAAGTTTTAGTATCATGATATGAAAGTAAAGGTTGTCGAACCCACAAGGACTAGAAAATAAGTATTAAACTCAACTAATTTAACTATATTTAGCCTACGATAATTAGTGATATAAATTATACTAATTTGACTAATAAATCAAAATTCAACCCAACTAGTAGTAAAGAGAAGATAAATCAGTAGAGACAATTATCAAGACTTCGGTCCAGCCATGTATCCCCCATAATTCGCCTATTAGTTAAGAATTAAATTCAAACATTCTAAGGTGAAGAGTTTTCCTAATGCACTTGTTATACTTTGGTCCAGTTATAAGAAATCTAATACTAACATTGCAATAAGCTACTACCTTATCCTTATTGAACAATCAATATTGAATGTCGATATGAAAATTTCTAGCCTTCGATTTTGGTAAATCTATGCTATCACACATGTATTTGACTTTATCTATCGATCTCAGTCTGAAATCCACGGCCTAATTTACTATATCGTATTGCAATATCCTATGGTCAATTCAATTGCAATAAATTATCATTCAAGGGTGATCAATCCCTCAAAAGCATGAACAACAACAAATTATGCACAAAGAATTATAACAATCAATCAAAACCTTAAATTGAACATGGGATCCTCTAAGTCTTGACAACAAAACTAGCCAACAATCATAATCAATAACAATGAAAAATTATGTTTTGAAATATATTAAACAGTAAGAATCTAAAATAAAAGAAGAACTAAGTTTAGAAATACTAAATAATGCTAGGTGTTGAGTCCTTACGCTGCTGCGTCATCTCGTCTCTCCCGATTCGGCTTGCTCTTCAATGGTTTGATGATAGGGATGAATGTTGGGGATGGAGTAATAAGTGGCTGATATACTATGGCAAATTATGAGCCAAAGTCCCCAAATTTCATCCGAGAAGATGTATTTATAGAGGAAGGAAAATATAAGTTTCCTTGTTGGACACAAACTCTAAAAGGAATTTTTTTAAAAAAATTCATCCTGTCGATCGATCGAGCAAATTGGTCGATCGATCGCGAGCTCTTCATTATTGTTTCTAAAATTTTTTGTCTTGTCGATCGATCGAGTTGGTCCTCTCGATGGATCGAGCAAAGTTCACTTTTGTTGGTCAAAACTTCCTGCCACGCTCAATTGGTTGAGCTATGCTCATCGATCGATCGAGGCTTCAAACTTCCAAATATGTGCCTCGTTAACTCGGTTTGGTCATTTTTCATAATTTTAGTTCATTTCCTCCACTTTTATGTACTTTGACCTGGATTCCTGAAACATACAAATATATACCAAAAAGTGTAATATAGTCCAGGAATCACTACAAAAACCACTATAAATCATAGTAAAATAAGTGTAAAATCACACTTATCAGGATGCCTTCAATAAAGGATGATGACTACAACACATTCATGACCGGTCCGATCAACTACGGTGAGGTACTCTCCTATATTAGCATTGAGGGGATAGAGTGGAAACTGACCAACCATGGTGAACAACAGTTAGTCCTAAAATCACAGTTAAAAGATGAGGCACAAGCTTGGTTCTCTTACATAGTTTCACGGGTAATGCCATTGACCCACACTTCAGAAGTCACCAAGGAGCGAGCTGCCTTGGTGTATGCCATCCCCACTGGAAAATCTGTGAACCTAGGGGAAATTGTGAATGATAATATCTGAAGCTTTGGAAGGCATCTCCCACTTTTGGCTTACAGTTTCCTTCTATCATTACTGCCATGTGCAATAAAAAGAAGGCATTGAGTAGGTTTGGTCAATTATGGAAGGATGGAAAATTTGAGGGCCTATATCATAAAGTTTAATAGAGCCCAATGCTTAATCGAGCTTCATCCCATGTTTGTCAAGAAAGAGCCAAAACCACCACATTAGAAGAAGAGTGAGTTGCACTAGAATGTGATATCCTACATTATACTCTCTTATTTGAATATTCCTATCTTTTCTTTGCAGCCGACACCAAATGTCAAGCATTATAAGCTTAAAAAGACCTTTTGATCCAAGTCTAGGGAACTACATTAGTGGAAAAGTGTTTGAAAAGTAGGCTTATGGAGTGCTTGATAGTAATCTAGACTTTGAGTTTATTAGCATTATTTGATCTTGAAGATATATATGAAGCTCAAGATTGACAATATCACACACGAACGTTTCGATTTTACGATGTATTGATTGGCTTAGGAGAAAACACTTCTTGTTAGTTGTCGGATTGACTCTTGTTGGTATGTTAGTGAGATTTCTGAGCTTTACATTTGAGTTGCTAAGTTAGTTCTTTTAACGTATTAAGGATGAACTCTATATTGTGATCTTACTGTTTGCTCGAGGACGATCAAGTCTAAGTTTGGGGAGCTGATAAGTGTTACACTTATTTTTGCTATAATTTTGTATTGATTTTCGTGTTGATTCATGGACAATTTTACGCTTTTTGGTCTGTATTTGTTGATTTCAGGAATATAGTTGGTGTAAGAAATCCAACACACAAGTGCGCAGCGGAAATAAAATTTGGATTCCTAACCATGGACCTATACACAGTATTCATATCGGAATGATTAAAAAGTCTCACCCTTGCAGCGTGTTTGATGCAGAATCCTCGTTGTAGCACCACGAGTCACAAACGAAAATTTACACCTTCGTCTCTACGGTATCCACACGATCAAATCGAAAGAGACGCTCAAGAACAAGTTGCTAGACTTATTCTTGAACCAAAACTAAACTCTCGGTTCAAAACCGATCAACAACTACCAATCAATCCACCAAGAAAACGGTGGCGGCCGAGAGTCTTGAAGAAGAATGAGGCGGCCGAGAGATAGAGCTTGAGTAGCTATTAGGTTTTGATGTCTAGGGTTCATCTTAATTAACCTTGATATCATTTATATATTAGATTTAATTAAAGTTCAAGGCTTTCTTAAAGCCTCATGGGTCCAAACCCATGATTTAATTAAATCCTTATAATCAAGTAATTAAGACTCTTCTTAATTAATTAATTCATCCAATGAATTTAATTCCCTTTATCGATTTAATCTTTTGTGCGACCCGATAGGATCTTGTAATGTTGGCAGTGACATAAAATCTTATTTTATGGCACAAGCAATGAGCGGCATCTAGCAACACATCAAGGCTACCCAAATTACAAGAATGTCATTGACTCGACATAACCTAAGAACTTGTGATAATATTAACATGTAACTTAATCCCTTTGTCCAATGTGTTTAGATTGAACACGAGTCATGGAATAGTCATACTCGTATATTCAATCTTTATTTCTTGATCCCCAAGTAGAACTAGAATAAATGAATAAGCTCGATATCACATATCGACTCATTCGAGCATGGCCATGCATTTTAGGCTCACTTGATCAAGGGCCCAAACACTTCTCCTGTTATATAGGAGGGACAAATCATATCTCGATCAATCAACATCCCTCTACATAATTCGTAGTGTATCCAATAGTTATCTTTATAGTTTACCCTGTTACAGGTAACATTTGACAATATCAAGATACATAACTCCTTATGTTGGGATCTCTGATGATTTCAAGTTGTAAGGATTACATACATTATTATCACTATGAGAATTGCTTATGACACTCATATAACTATCCATGTAGAATTCTCATGGTGTGTCTGTCCAGTACATTGTTCTCTAACATGTACCCATGTGTTGATTTGATATCTCATATCCATGAACATCAATCAAAACATACTAGTCTCTATGTATTATCATTATCCTGATTTATGATAATACTTGACTAGAGACAATCTTTAAGAATAATAGAATATTATTCTAAGGACATTAACTTATATATCAATTCATATTGCACAGATATTCGAATAATATATAATAATGATTTGTCATTCATAAAATCATAATACATTGTATGTCATAAACAATCATCTAATGACTTGTCTTAGGGCATATCCCAACAAATCTCCCACTTGCACTAAGACCAATCAGACATATACTTAATGCCTAGAGATCTAGTATGACGATCATGCTTCTGCTGTGACAGTGCCTTGGTCAATGGGTCAGATACATTATCATATGTTGGTACTTTGCATATTTTAACATATCCTCTTTCAACGATTTCTCGAATGAAATGAAAACGCCGAAGTATGTGCTTGGATCTTTGGTGAGATCTAGGTTCCTTAGCCAATGCAATGGCTCCATTGTTGTCACAATAGAGTTCTATCGGATCTAGTATGCTAGGCATCACCCTAAGTTCAGAAATGAACTTTTTGATCCAAACAGCTTCCTTTGCAGCATCTGAGGCTGCAATATACTCAGCTTCAGTTGTAGAATCGGCTACTGTCTCTTGCTTTGAACTCTTCCAGCTTACAGCACCTCCATTTAGGCAAAACACATATCCTGATTGCGATCGAAAATCATCTTTGTCGGTTTGGAAACTTGCATCAGTGTAACCTATTATATTGAGCTCTTCCTCACCTCCATAAATCAAGAATGTATCCTTAGTTCTTCTCAAGTACTTCAGGATATTCTTGACTGCAATCCAGTGACATTCACCTGGATCAACTTGATATCTGCTCGTCATGCTCAAAGCATACGAGACATCGGGACGAGTACATATCATGGCATACATGATAGATCCAATAGCTGACGCATATGGAATCTTACTCGTGCGTTGTCTCTCATCTGGTGTTGAAGGACACTGATCCTTCGAGAGATGTATTCCATGCGTCATAGGCACGAATCCTTTCTTAGATTCTTGCATGCTAAACCGTTTTAGCACTTTGTCTATGTATGTACTTTGACTTAGGCCAAGTAATCTTCTCGATCTATCTCTATAGATCTTGATTCCTAATACATATGTGGCTTCACCCAAGTCTTTCATAGAAAAGCAATTCCCTAGCCAAATCTTTACAGATTGTAAGGTAGGGATATCATTCTCAATTAGAAGTATGTCATCTACATACAATATTAGGAAGATAATTATGCTCCCATTGACCTTCTTGTAGACACAAGGTTCATCTACATTTTTGATGAAACCAAACTCTTTGACTGCATCATCAAAACGAAGATTCCAACTCCGAGAAGCTTGCTTCAATCCATAAATGGATCGTTGTAGCTTGCATATCTTTCCAGCATCCTTTGGATCGACAAAACCCTCGGGTTGTGTCATGTACACATCCTCAAGCAGATTTCCATTAAGGAAAGCTGTTTTGACATCCATCTGCCAGATTTCATAATCATGAAATGCAGCTATTGCAAGTAAGATCCTAATGGATTTAACCATGGCAACTGGTGAAAAAGTTTCATCATAGTCAATACCATGAATTTGTTTGAAACCTTTTGCTACCAGTCGACCTTTGAAGGTTTGTACATTACCAACCATGTCGGTCTTCTTCTTGAAAATCCATTTGCACCCTATGGGTCTCACCCCTTCAGGTTGGTCAACCAAAGTCCATACTTGGTTTGCATACATGGATTCCATCTCAGATTTCATGGCCTCTTGCCATTTCTCAGAATCAGTGCCCATTATAGCTTCTTGATAAGATGACGGCTCATCCTCATCAATAAGTAGTAAGTCACCTTGTTGAGTCACAAGAAATCCATATCTCTGTGGCTCCCGGTGTTCTCTTACAGACCTACGCTGGGCTTGTGTCTCTTGAGCAGGCACTTCATCCACAACAGCTTGTGGTGACTGCTCTGTTTCCATCTCAATATCATGTTCAGTGTTTTCTTGTGGTTGAACTTCACTAAGTTCTATACGTCTCCCACTGGTTTTTCTAGAAATAAATTCTCTTTCAAGAAAGACACCAGTCCGAGCAACAACCACTTTGTTCTCGGTGGGATAATAGAAATAGTATCCATTCGTTTCCTTAGGATACCCCACAAATAAACACTTATCAGATTTGGGTCCAAGTTTATTAGAGGCGTGACGTCTCACGAAAGCCTCACAACCCCAAATCTTCATAAAAGACATACTAGGACGTTTCCCAGTCCATATCTCATATGGTGTCTTTTCCACTGATTTAGATGGAACACGGTTCAGTATGAATATTGTTGTTTCTAAAGCATGTCCCCAAAAGGATATCGGAAGATCTGCATGACTCATCATTGATCGAACCATGTCCAACAAGGTTCGATTTCTCCTCTCGGGTACACCATTCCATTGTGGAGTATACGGAGGAGTGAGTTGTGGGACTATCCCACACTCCTTTAGATAGTCATGAAACTCTTGGCTTAGGTATTCTCCTCCTCGATCTGATCGAAGAATTTTGATACTTTTACCAAGTAGGTTTTGTACTTCATTCTTGAAATCTTTGAAATTTTCAAAGGTTTCATGTTTATGTTTCATTAGGTACACATACCCATATCTACTGAAGTCATCAGTAAATGTAACGAAGTATTGAAAACCACCTCTAGCATGTGTGCTTATTGGCCCACATACATCACTGTGTATGAGACTCAATAAATCTTTTGTCCTTTCAACATGTCATTTGAAAGGAGCTTTAGTCATCTTGCCCATTAAACAAGATTCACATGTTTCATATGATTCAAAATCAAATGAATCCAATACTCCATCCTTATGAAGTTTTGATATGCGATTCTCGTTTATATGGCCCAAGCGACAATGCCAGAGATAAGTTGGATTAGAATCATTATTCTTAATCCTTTTAGTATTTATGTTATAGACAGGCATATCAAGATTTAATACATAAAGACCATTAATCATTTGTGCACTAGCATAAAACATATCATTTAAATAAATAAATGATAAATGGAGCAACAATTGTCCTTTATAATAAATGAAAATCCATACTTGTCCAAACAAGAAATAGAGATAATGTTTCTAGTAATTGAAGGCACATAAAAACAGTCTTTTAAATCTAAAGATAAACCGGAAGGCAAAGATAATGAATAATCTCCTATAGCTAATGCAGCAACTCTTGCTCCATTTCCTACTCGGAGATCTACTTCGCCTTTTGCCAATGTCCTACTCCTTTTAAGATCCTGCACATTAACACAAATGTGAGATCCACATCCAGTATCTAATACCCATGATGAAGAAGTAGATAAATTGACTTCTATAACAAAAATACCTGAAGTGGAAGTCACACTTCCCTTCGTCTTCTTAAGATCCTCCAGATAAACTTTGCAATTTCTTTTCCAATGTCCGGTCTCACCGCAATGGAAACAGTTCCCCTCTTTTGCCACTCCTCCCTTTGGCTTAAGTGCATCAGTATGAGGCTTAGATTTGACAAGGACTTTCTTGTTCTTCTTTAAGCCTTTTGCTTTAGCCATTCCCTTGCTCTTATTCACAATAAGAACATTTGTAGGTTTGGACTTCTTGCTGTAGCTTCAAAAGTTCTCAGCATGCCAAACAACTGTGGTAGAGTCTTTTCAATTTCAATCATATTGTAATTCAAGACAAATTGACTGAAGCTTTCAGGCAACGATTGCAAGATCACGTCAGTGGCCAACTCTTGGTCCAATGGAAACCCCAGCTTCTCCAGATTCTCAATGTACCCAATCATCTTGAGTACATGAGTTCCAACCAGATTTCCTTCTACCATTCTACACTGGAATAACGCTTTAGAGACGTCATACCTCTCTTTTCTTGCTTGTTGTTGGTACAGCTGCTTTAGATGCTCGATCATATCGAACGCCTCCATTTCCTCATGTTGCTTCTGAAGCTCAGAGTTCATTGTGGCAAGCATAAGGCACCCAACATCAAGTGCGTCATTTTGATGCTTCTTGTAAGCATCTTTATTGGCTTTAGCAGCCGTCAAGGGAGGTTCCTCAGCAGGTAAGGGTTCCTCTAGGACATATTGCTTCTTTTCTTGTTTGAGGACAATCCTCAAATTCCTAAACCAGTCTAGGAAATTTGTCCCATTAAGTTTGTCCTTCTCAAGGACCGATCGTAACGATAGTGTGCTTGTAACGTTGTTGGTTGCCATGGATATCTACAATATATAAATATGCAAAATAAATTTATGATTTTAATCATTTAATATGGTCTTATATTAAATGACACTCCCAATATTTTGTTTAAAATTATCAACCCTCGAAAACGTTAGTGGGCCAAGATCCATATTTCACTTAATCTTGAGTTAGCTTTGGCTAATCGTCCAAGACTCGGTTATTTAGGTAGACAAATCTTTGTCAATTACAATCATATGCAATTCTTGGATGATTGGACGAACAACGCTTTGTTCAAATTCATCTAATGAATTATTTTCCAACCCCATGCCTCTAGGTTCCCAATCCTATTGAGATAACGCTAGTTAAGTCGAACCCAATTTTAAAATAACACGGATATCACTTTTATCCTTTCGCGTCTTACTAAGATTGTCACGGTGCTTTGCTTTCGCAAACCCACACATGTTCAATCGAAGTCTTGACTAGTATTTTTAATTGGAAGGCATCTTAAAACTTAATATTATAAGAGGGATTTATTGATCTCATGATTTTATTAATACTGAAAATATGTCTGGTACATATATGAGTATATACATATCGACATATATATATATCAAGCATCAATATTAAATAAAACAGTATGCATCTCATACATCAACATAAAGTAAACGTGACATGGTTATAGCCCATACTAGCGATTTTCTCAAGCCAACGAAAAGTTTACCTAAGGTTACTTCTCCAAGCACCTCTTTGGCTCCCTTTTGTGAATGGCCTTCTCATCCCGGCTCCATGGTCCATCTTCATTGATCTCCATCAATAAAAACTATAACTAAACTATATAACAATTACATGATTTAGAGAATTCCCCGAGTTACATTCGAGGGGGAGCATAGGGGAGGGAATACATTCAGAAAAATAGAGAAGGCACGACTCGCAGGCCGTATTAAATTACAAACATTCACAAACTCCTATCTAATAGGGCATAGGGCTATAACCATGCACCATGCTCAAACAAACACATAAAACATGATATAACAATTAATGAATTAAATTCTAAACATTTTAAAATATAATTCCAATAAAACTGTAAAATAAATTTTATGAAATTATCGTATGCTCGGGACATCACATGTCACGGATCCTTAGCCCCAAAATCCACGTCCAACCACGAGGGTTCGAAACCCTAACAATTGGCGACGGTGGCCAAGAGCCATGCACGACTGCTAGGGTTCGAAACCCTAGCCGTCATGAGCCACAAGGTTCGAAACCTTGCTATAGTTCTCAGCCTTTCATGCACGATTCATGACGTTGGAGGCTTGACCATCTCGAGCCAATGGGTTCGAAAACCCTAGCCCTCATGTGGTCCTAGCCGTCGACATTCAATATTTCGTGAGCCATGATCGAACCATCATGCGCCGCTTATAAATTTTATCGAGCCAAAAGGAGGGCTCTAAACCCTAGCCATGTTTCGACACCTCCATGCACAACTATGAGCCACAACGGCTAGACCATCTCGAGCCAAGGGTTCGAAAACCCTAGCTCTCATGTGGCAGCCGTGGGTCAAGAGTCATGGTGGTGGCCGAACCACCAAGCCAAGGGCTTGGCTTTTCGCCTTCGTGTATCGTATACATAAATTCGCCAATTTATATTAAATACAATTATACGATGATTTCACAAACTTGATTTATTTCATATCATATATGAATTATACAGTTTTAAAGCATGCAATATAATTCTAAATATGATTAAACGATTAACCACATAATTCCGATATGAGCTATGTACACGGCTCTGATACCACTGTAAGAAATCCAACACACAAGTGCGTAGCGAAAATAAAATTTGGATTCCTAACCATGGACCTATACACAGTATTCATATCAGAATGATTAAAGAGTCTCACCCGCAGCGTGTTTGATGCAGAATCCTCGTTGTAGCACCACGAGTCACAAACGAAAATTTACACCTTCGTCTCTACGGTATCCACACGATCAAATCGAAAGGGACGTTCAAGAACAAGTTGCTAGACTTATTCTTGAACCAAAACTAAACTCTCGATTCAAAACCGATCAACGACTACCAATCAATCCACCAAGAAAACGGCGGCGACCGTGAGTCTTGAAGAAGAGTGAGGCGGTCGAGAGATAGAGCTTGAGTAGCTATTAGGTTTTGATGTCTAGGATTCATCTTAATTAACATTGATATCATTTATATATTAGATTTAATTAAAGTTCAAGGCTTTCTTAAAGCCTAATGGGCCCAAACCCATGATTTAATTAAATCCTTATAATCATGTAATTAAGACTCTTCTTAATTAATTAATTCATCCAATGAATTTAATTTCCTTTATCGATTTAATCTTTTGTGCGACCCGATAGGATCTTGTAATGTTGGCAGTGACATGAAATATTATTTTATGTCACAAGCAATGAGCGGTATCTAGCAACGCATCAAGGCTACCCAAATTACAAGAATGTCATTGACTCGACATAACCTTGGAACTTGTGATAATATTAACCATGTAAATCCCTTTGTCCATGTGTTTAGATTGAACGCGAGTCATGGAATAGTCATACTCGTATATTCAATCTTTATTTCTTGATCCCCAAGTAGAACTAGAATAAACGAATAAGCTCGATATCACATATCGACTCATTCGAGCACGGCCATGCATTTTAGTCTTACTTGATCAAGGGCCCAAACACTTCTCCTGTTATATAGGAGGACAAATTCTATCTTGATCAATCAACATCCCTCTACATAATTCGTAGTGTATCCAATAGCTGCCTTTATAGTAATCCCTGTTACAGGTAACGTTTGACAATATCAAGATACATAACTCCTTATGTTGGGATCTATGATGATCTCAAGTCGTAAGGATTACATACATTATTATCACTATGAGAATTGCTTATGACACTCATATAACTATCCATGTAGCATTCTCATGGTGGGTCTGTCAAGTACATTGTTCTCTAACATGTACCCATGTGTTGATTTGATATCTCATATCCATGAACAATTCATCAATCAAAACATACTAGTCTCTATGTATTATCATTATCCTGATTTATGATAATACTTGACTAGGGATAATCTTTAAGAATAATACAATATTATTCTAAGGACATTAACTTATATATCAATTCATATTGCACAGATATTCGAATAATATATAATAATGATTTGTCATTCATAAAATCATAATACATTATATGTCATAAACAATCATCTAATGACTTGTCTTAGGGCATATCCCAACAGTTGGAAGCCCCTAAAAGTGGAGGATTTGAGCTATTTAGCGATGAAAAGGACCAAATCGAGCTAACAAGTTTAAAGATGGAGAAAAATCTCGAGAATCAAGATTTTTGAGCACAACGATCGATCGCCACACCTATCGCGGATCGATCGTCGTGGGACATAAAGTGAAAAATAAAAGTTGAGTTTCGGCGATCAATCGCCATGAGCCCCGCGGTCGATCACCAAAGGCATAAACTTTAAGTGAGTTGAAATTCAGTCGGTGATCAGTCGCGAGGTCTTAGCCGATCGATTGCCCATCGTGAAGAAGTCGAGATTGGATGATTTTTGAAGAGATTGTGTCCTACAAGATGATGAGTTCCTCCTCCACTATTTAAGAGACTTCATATACAAAAATCTTGACTTTTGGCATGTAATTTGTTGACCTAATAGCAACCTCCACCCATACCATACCATCACAAGCCATGAAGAGCAAGTGCAATGCAAGATACAGAACTACGAAGCAACGCACAGAATCACTACCTTGTTTATTCATATTTCTAGAATTGTTTACCTTTTATTCTCAGATTTTTATGTTAAATTGTTGCAAAACATATTTATCATTATTATTTGATGATGATGGTTGGCTAGGCTTGTTTATCAAGACTAGGGGATCCCACGTTTAAAACCATGATTTAAATATTAGTTTTTGATTCAAGTCTTATGACTTTGCACATAATTTACGTATTTAGCTTTCAAAAGTTTAGCTATCTTTTGAATGAGTTTGGTAATTGTAATTGACTTGACCATACGATATTAGGATACGACATAGTGAACTAGGCCGTGGGTTTTAGGTTAAGACGGACCAAGTAAAATCTAGCACACGTGTGATAGCAATAGATTTACCAAAATCGAAGGTTGGTAGTTTTCACAAATCGTATGCGATATTACTCGTTCAATAAGAACACGAGAGTGGTTTATTGTAGCATTAATATTAGACTTGTTATAGCTTGACTATAGTATAACAAATGAAATAGGAAAACTCGTCATTGTAGAACGTAGGATATTAATTCTTAATTAATAGGAAAATTATGGGGGATTAGATGGGTGAACCGACATCTTGATAATTGTTTCTATCAGCTTTCTTCATTATCTATCGCTGCTTAAGTTTTTTAGTCAATATAGTACAATAACCACTCAACAATCGTAAGTTAAATATAGTTAATCTAATTGAATTTAGTACTTACTTTCTAGTTCTTGTGGGTTCGACACTCGTACTTTTATCTACTATTCTAAAATTTGACAACCGTGGACTTGCGGTATATAATGGCACTACACTTGAATTTATTGTTTAAATAAATCGTGATCATTTAGCCATGTGTGGCTAAACTCGTTTAATTCTTGGTTTAAGGATAAAATAACTTTAGATTTTAAATTGCTTGTGAGATTCATGGTTTGATTGTTGATTTTTATTCAATTCCAAATTGTTTTCATATTTTGTTGATATGTTTGGTTGTTAGATTGATCACCTGGTGATAATATATGCAATCTAATGTTAATTGAGAAGCAACTAAGGGTGATAAGACTAATGCTAATTGAGAACCTAGTAATCATATATGCAATCTAATGTTAATTGAGAACCTTAGATATCCCCATTTTAAAAAAAAAATGAAATTGAGCGCCTTGTTAAAGAAATGCTTGTTGCTGGTGTTATTCGCGCTAGTAACAGTCTTTTTTCTTCCCCCGTAATCATTGTCAACAAAAAGGATGGCAGATGGCGCTTTTGCATTGACTATCGTGCTCTAAACCAAGCCACTGTCAAAGATCGATTTTCCATTCCAGGAGTATACGAACTTTTGGACGAGTTACAGGGTGCTCGTATCTTTTCTAAGATATCTATGCGGGATACCATCAAATATGCCTCTATCCACATGATATCCAAAAGACGGCTATTCGCACCCATGAAGGTCATTATGAGTTTGTTGTAATTCCCTTATGCCTCACTAATGCCCCCTCAACTTTTCAAGCCGCAATGAATTCCATTCTCAAACCATTCCTCCAGAAATTTGTTATTGTGTTTTCGATGATATTTTAAATTATAGTAAGTGCTTGCATTATCATTTGAAGCATTTAGATACTGTGTTTACAGTTTCTTTGTACTCATTCATTCTTTGCTAAACTGTTCAAATGTTCATTTGCTAAAGATACCATTGATTATTTGGGGCATATCGTTTCTTGTAAAGGGGTGGAACCTGACCCTAGTAAAATTCTCGCCATCCAAGTGTGGCCTCCTCCTACTTCCTTAAAGTAATTGCGTGGGTTTTGGGATTGGTGTGGTACTATCGAAAGTTTGTTCAATTCTTTGTTTCGATCACAAACCCTCTGGTAGGTCTCCTCAAGAAGGACCAATTCAAATGGTCTGCTGAAACTCACAACTCTTTTAACCAACTCAAATCTGCTTTGTCCTCCACGCCCATTCTTGCATTGCCTAACTTTGGTATTCTAATTTGTATTCGTACGGACACCTCAGGTTCAGGGGTGGATGCAGTCCTCCTTCAAAATGATCATCATATTTCTTACTTTAGTAAGAATTTCAACCCTAAACTCAGTCGTGCTTCCACCTATATTCGCGAATTATATGTTCACTCAATCTATTACTAAATCTATTACTAAATGGCGTCAGTATCTCATTGGCCATTGTTTCACAATCATCATTAACCACCAAAGCCTCTGTGATATCTCTGATAAGTGTCATTTTCACACTTATTTTGCTATGATTTTGTATTGATTCCTGAACGATTTTATGTTTTTTGATATATATTTTTTTAATTTCAGGAATCTAGGTAGGTAGAAGTGCATAAGAGTGGATGATTTGAGCTAATTAATGATGAAGAGGATCAAAAAGAGCGAACATGTTAAAAGAAGGACAAAATCTTGAGATTTAGGAATTTTCATACGGTGATCGATCTTCATCTGAATGGCGATCGATCGCCGCATAACGATACTTGGGCAACAAAAATATAATTCTGGTGATCGATCGAGACATATATGTCGATTGAGCATCGCGTGATGATAAAGTGGTATCAATAATTTTATTTCCACGAACGAGCACGTTGTTCGTGGCGATTGACCGCCGAATGACGTAAATTTAAAAAAACCGTTGAACTTCAATGCTTGATCTATCGGCAAATTGTTGGCGATCGATCGCCAAGCACGAAAAATCAGGATTTTATTCCTTTTGAAGAGTTTGTGTCTACCAAAATGATGATTCCTCCTCCACTATATAAAGGACTTATGGGACAAAAAAGTGGGCTCTTTGGCACTTTTTCAGACCTAACAATCAGCCTCCACACCTCCATGCATACTCCAACCAACTACAACCCATTGAAGAGCAAGAGCAACGCAAGAGACGGAACTATGGAGCAATGCACAGAGTCGCCACCTCGTTTATTCGTATTTCTAGACTTGTTATTTTTTATTTAATATTTTGATGGTTATGATGTTGCTAAACATGATTAAACTTTGTTATTTGATTATGATTGTCGGCTAGTTGGTTTATCAAGACTAGGGGATAACATGTTTGAACCCATGATTTTAATATTAAGTTTGTGATTGGATTCTTAAATCTTTTAGCATAATTTATGTGTTTATTGCTTTCAAAGGATTAGCTACCTTTTGAATTATTTTGATAATCATGAATGACTTGACCGTAAGATATTGCGATACGACATTGTAAATTAAGCCGTGTGTTTTAGATTGAGAATGACCAAATAAAACCTAGCACACGTGCGATAGCAATATACTACCAAAATCGAAGGCTAGTAATTTTCATAAATCATTTTTCGGTATTGATTGTGTAATAAGGGCCATAGTATAACAAATGCATTAGGAAACTCATCGCCTTAGAACATAGGATATTAAATCTTAATTAATAGAAGAATTGTGTGGGATTACATGGGTGAACCGAAGTCTTGAAAATTATTTCTATCGAATTGCTTCATCTTCTATCATTGCTTGGGTGGGAGAGTGTGTTATTAGTCAGTTAGTATAATAATCATTCACAAATCATCGGTTAAATGTAGTTATGCTATTTGATTTTGGTACTTACTATCTAGTCCCCGTGGGTACGACATCCCTACTTTATTCGACTATACTAAAACTTGACGAATGTGCACTTGCGGTATAATGGTGCTACACTCGATGGCAACAAAAATACATAGTTAAGCTCATTGGATACGACTTTGATATCCAATACAAACCTTGGAAATCAATTACTGTAGCTGATGCATTATCACACCAATTTAGTGACCTTGATACAACTGGGACGGGGGTGTTTCGGTCTTCATTTTCACATTTCCATCCCTACAAATCATTGAGGATTTAAAGCAGGAGGTTGCTACAGACCCTTAATATCAATCCTCGTTTGATGATACTCTTTCACCCTTACATTTTGAATTCTCAATCACCATGAAAAAAGGTCTTGTGTTTGTTAACAATCGATTATGCCTCAGCCCTACTTCCCCTTTGAAACCCAAAGTGCTCTTTCAGTACCATGATACGCCTTTGGTGGGTCACGCTGGTGTGAGGAAGATTTTATCGAGGGTAGCAGAGAATTTTTATTGGGAAAAGATGCGTGCCGATGTGCAGGATTATGTGAGACACAGCCACATTTGTCAATCCACAAAATATATAACAGAAGCTCCAGCAGGACTTTTGCAACCATTGCCAATTCTAGACAATATATTTCGATGAATTTTATTACGGGCTTCCGAAATCGAAAGGGGGTGTACTGGTGTTGGTTAGAATATACAAGTATGCTCATTTTTGGGTGCTAAAGGAGGGGTTTACGGCTGCTGCAATAGTTGTGCTTTTTGCTGATATGGTTGTGAAGCATCATGGGTTTCCAAAGTCAACCGTGTTGGATAAGGACCCTATTTTTGTCAACAAATTTTGGCAAGTGTTGTTTAGGTTGAGTGGAACATCCTTGCACCTATCCAGCACCTATCACCCTCAATCTGATGGGCAAACGAAGGTTCTCAACTATTTTTGGAGCAGTATTACGCTCATTGTATCAGACCGACCACACCAATGGAATAGCTATTTGATTTGGGCCGAGTTAGCTTATAACATGAGCTTCCATTCGGCTATTCTAATGACCCCTTTTGAGGCTGTTTTCGGCAGAAAACCACCGAATTTTCCATCATATGTTCGAGGATCTTTTTCCTTAGAAGCCGTGGATCAGTCTCATTGATAGGGATGAGTTATTGTGTTCTTTGAAAGCCAACTTAGCTGCTGCTCAGTCAAGGATGCAGGTTCAAGCTAATAAGCACAGAAAAGAGGTTTCTTTTGCGGTTGGGGATTGATGTTTTGTTCGCCTCCAACCACATCGTCAGGTATCATTAACTGGGTAGAAGTTCACCAAACTCGGTAAGTGCTTTTATGGGCTCTTTGAAGTTGTGAAGAAGACTGGTACTGTGGCGTATAAGTTGGCCTTACCAGCTTACAGTAAAATCCACCTTGTTTTTCATGTTTCTCTTTTGAAGATTTGTCCAAATCCATCATCAGCTCATCATTTACAAGTTCCCAGATCTTCAGTGGATAATCATCCAGTAGTCACTCCTTTGGCCATTCTCAAATCTAGGCAAATTTTACGTGATGGTGTTTGGATTCCGCAGTTATTAGTTCAGTGGGAGGAACTTCCTTCAGAGGAAACCTCATGGAGGATTTTTTCCACAATTAAGTCATTGTTTCCCTTGTTTCAACTTGAGGACAATGTGCTTTTTGACACCCCGGGTAATGATACGAATGGTCCTGAGGTAAATGCACGAAGAAACGCAAGCACACGATCAAGAAGCATTCCCCAGAAGTTTCAAGACTACATTACAACTTTTAACTAATTGAGAATGTACAGCTAGAAGAGTTAGTTACATTTTAGTAGTGACCTGAGTTGAGTATAAAGGTGCCAATGTAATACTTGTTCAGCAAGCAATTAATAAAAGAATTTTCCTCTGCTCCTTTCTCTCTGTTCTTCTTCTATTTCTCCATTAAATTTAGGAGATTAGCTTTCTTGAACGAGCTTGCTAACACGGTTGCCTGTAACACTATGTCCATGGCATGATCCACTGAATACTGTTGCTAATCCCATACCACCAACTATGTTATTCCAGGGAAAAACAGAGTTAAGTTTTTGTTCTTTGTACTCAGAAACTCTTCAATTTTATTCCAGGGAAAAACAGAGTTCTAATAAGGGCATACATATTGATCAAATAAAATTATTTATTTTAGATGGTGATAAGCACAAAGTTACCACAGAAATTGCCTTAATTTGTCTCTTTAAAGTTTGATTAAGTACTTGGTGTCATTTAGCATATGTATTTTGATCACCAACTAAAAACAAAATTTGAGTGGCATCTACAACATAATTTTTTTTTGCCATTTCTTGCTGATTAGTATTAATCATATATTTCATGGCAAAAGGAGATTTTGAAGGAAACTTCAATTAAACAAACAGTTTTGGTCTCTTTTTGTTAACCAATTTAAGTGATTAATGATCTAAATGTCAACTTGCTTTGCCACATAAAAAGCCATTACGACATTATTCTTTGTTTTTTTGAACATAAAACATATTATATTAGATAAACATCATGACATTATTTACAGTAGAGGACCATCCAAACATCATAAACCACACCAACCTTATCAAATAGTAACAACACCGATGGCCTAACGTACATGGAATAAAAGACTATTTAATCCGAACACAACAGCCACGAGAGGTAATTCCCCAAGATCAGCTATAGATGCAACTCCCTTCCGAAAATAGCGAAGGTAAAGGTGGTTGGAAGACGCTTCAGATATGGACGGACAAGCGCACAAGCTCTCGTAACCAACACAAACATCAAAGCAGGACCACCTTGGAACACCATAACATGACTATTGTATCCACAAAGCCCAGTAGCCGGCACCGGCATCCTCCTCCCATCAGAACGTAGGGCCAACTAACAGTCAAAAATCCCTACCCTGATCCTAGCAAAACCAACAAAAGCAAAACAACATACCAGGAGGCAGAGATAATAATTATAGATATAGGAAAAAAAGGGGAGATAGTGAATAATCGTCGGTAGTAAGAAAAATAACACTTGGAGGTCTCCCGGGCCTTGAGCAAGCATACCCGTACGTGACAAAGTAGGAGCAAAAAATCCACCAGAGCTTTTCATACGAACTGTATGCCCACAACCCACCAAATCTTGAAGAAAAAATTGAATCAGCACCTTAGCAGAGGAAAGGAGAAAAGTAACCCCAAGAAAGCTGGAAAAACACCATGGGTGAGAGGATAGGGGCTTGGAGGAAGGAGCAGACCTATAAATGGGAAGGAAGAGTGGAGGAGAACAGCGGTGGAAAGGGAGAGTGGAGGATACCGGCAGTGACGCGCTGCGGAGCCCGAGTGTAGTGGTAAGTGGTAGGGATGGCAATGGGGCGGGTCCAAACCCGGACCCGTATTGAACCCGACCCGCCGGGGCGGGTCCAAACCCGCTTCAACCGGGTTTGAAAGCGGGCGGGGCGGGGCGGGTCCTGGGATTGGCCGAACCCGCCCCACACCCGCCCCGCTATGTATTTTTAATTTTTTTTAAAAAAAAAATTAATATTGAATATACATTTCACTTCTTTGATTGTACAATAATGTGTTATTGTTTAATTTCATATCAAAATTCATGTGTTTATGGTAAAGAAGTTGAACATTTTGAAAGGAATAAAAACTAAATAATACATATTTGATAGTTTCAAGATAGTTTTACGATGCTTATTATAAATATTTACTAGAGGAAAACATTAAATTCAATCTCAAAACTCAATTTTTGTGTTTCAAAATTAATTTCTGCCAAATTTTTTTTTTATAAAAAAAAAAAAATGTTTGCGGGGCGGGGCTGGTAAACCCGCAAACCCGGCGGGTCTAAGCGGGGCGGGGCGGGTATGGGTTTTATGTGTAGCGGGGCGGGTCCTGGGATTGGCCAAACCCGTCCCAAACCCGTCCCAAACCCGCCCCGTTGCCATCCCTAGTAAGTGGGCAAAGGTTGCTAGGTTGTCCCTGTTGGGATATGCCCTAAGACAAGTCATTAGATGATTGTTTATGACATACAATGTATTATGATTTTATAAATGGCAAATCATTATTATATCTTATTCAAATATCTGTGCAATATGAATTGATATATAAGTTAATGTCCTTAGAATAATATTGTATTGTTCTTAAAGATTGTCCCTAGTCAAGTATTATCATGAATAAGGATAATGATAATGCATTGAGACTAGTATGTTTTGATTGATGAATTAATTCATGGATATGAGATATCAAATCAACACATGGATACATGTTAGAGAACAATGTACTGGACAGACCCACCATGAGAATGCTACATGGATAGTTATATGAGTGTCATAAGCAATTCTCATAGTGATAATAATGTATGTAATCCTTACGACTTGAGATCATCAGAGATCCCAACATAAGGAGTTATGTATCTTGATATTGTCAAACGTTACCTGTAACAGGGTAAACTATAAAGGCAACTATTGGATACACTACGAATTATGTAGAGGGATGTTGATTGATCAAGATAGGATTTGTCCCTCCTATATAACAGGAGAAGTGTTTGGGCCCTTGATCAAGTAAGACTAAAATGCATGGCCATGCTCGAATGAGTCGATATGTGATATCGAGCTTATTCGTTTATTCTAGTTCTACTTGGGGATCAAGAAATAGAGATTGAATATACGAGTATGACTATTCCATGACTCGTGTTCAATCTAAACACATTGGACAAAGAGATTAAGATACATGGTTAATATTATCACAAGTTCTTAGGTTATGTCGAGTCAATGACATTCTTGTAATTTGGGTAGCCTTGATTTGGTTCTAGATACCGCTCATTGCTTGTGACATAAAATGAGATTTTATGTCACTGCCAACATTACAAGATCCTATCGGGTCGCACAAAAGATTAAATCGATAAGGGGAATTAAATTCATTGGATGAATTAATTAATTAAGAAGAGTCTTAATTACATGATTATAAGGATTTAACTAAATCATGGGTTTGGGCCCATGAAGCTTTAAGAAAGTCTTGAACCTTTAATTAAATCTAATATATATGATATCAAGGTTAATTAAGAATAATCCTACATATCATAAAAACCTAATAGCCTCCAAATAAAGCTCTCGGTCGTCCCTTCATCGAGCATCACCGCCACCGCCGCCGCCGCCGTGGGTTGTGAGCTTTTTGATTGGCCGCCGTTTATCGGTTTTGAACCGTGAGTTCGGTTTTGGTTCAAGAATAAGTCTAGCAACTTGTTCTTGAACGTCCCTTGTTCGATTTGATCGTGTGGATACCGTAGAGACGAAGGTGAAAATTTTCGTTCGTGACTCGAGGTGCTACAACGTGGAATCTGCTTCAAACACGCTACAAGGGTGAGACTCTTTTAATCATTCCGATATGAATACTCTGTATAGGTCCTCGGTTAGGAATCCAAATTTTTATTTCCGCTGCGCACTTGTGTGTTGGATTTCTTACAGTGGTATCAGAGCCAGGTTCAAAGCTCATATCGGAATTATGTGGTTAATCGTTTAATCATATTTTGATTTGTATTGCATGCTTTAAAACTGTATAATCATATATGATATGAGTAAATCGAGTTTGTGAAAATCATCGTAAAATTATATATGATATAATTGACAATTTATGTATACGATACACAAAGGCGAAAACCGAGCCCATAGCTCTTGATGGTTCGGCCACCACCATCACAAATGACCCACGGCTGCCACATGAGGGCTAGGGTTTTTGAATCCTTGGCTCGAGATGGTCTAGTCGTTGTGGCTCATGGTTGTGCATGGAGGTGTCGAAACATGGCTAGGGTTTAGAACTGTTTGGCTCGATTAGATGGTTGGCGGCTACCTCCACGTGAGAGCTAGGGTTTTTCGAACCCCTTGGCTCGAGATGGTCGAGCTGCCACCGTCATGAATCGTGCATAAGCCGAGCCACCGCCATTGGACTAGAGTTTCGAACCCTAGGTTGCATGGCTCTCGGCCGCTGCCGTCTAGAAAGCTAGGGTTTCGAACCCTTTTGGCTCGATCATGGTCCAAGGCGCCGCCGCATGTGGGCTAGAGTTTCGAACCCTAAACCCCATCGGGTCCAAGCCGCCGCCACACGTGGATGGCTAGGGTTTCGAACCCTAGTCACATAGGTGGTTGGTGGGTCGTGGGTTTGGGCTAAGGATCCGTGACATGTGATGTCCCGAGCGTACGATAATTTCATAAAATTTATTTTGGGATTAAATTTTAAAATGTTTAGAGTTTAATTCATTATTGTTATAGCATGTTTTATGTGTTTGTTTGAGCATGGTGCATGGTTATAGCCATATGCCCTATAAGATAGGAGTTTGTGAATGTTTGTAATTTAATACGGCCTACGAGTCGTGCCTTCTTTATTTTTCTGAATGTATTCCCTCCCCTATGCTCCCCCTCGAATGTAACTCGAGGAATTCTCTAAATCATGTAATTGTTATATAGTTTAGTTAGAGTTTATTGATGGAGATCAATGAAGATGGACCATAGTGCCGGGATGAGAAGGCCATTCACAAAAGGGAGACAAAGAGGTGCTTGGAGAAGTTACCCTTAGGTTGACCTTTTAGATTTTCTCATTGGCTTGAGAAATCTTTAGTTGGGGCTATAACCATGTCACGTTTTCATTATGTTGATGTATGAGATGCATGTTTACTGTTTTATTTAATATTGATGGTTAATATATATATATATATATATATATATATATATATATATATATATGTAGATATGTATATATTCATATATGTACCAGACATATTTTCAATATTAATAAAATTATGAGATCAATAAATCTCTCTTATAATATTAAGTTTTAAGATGCCTTCCAATTAAAAATACTCGTCAAGACTTCGATTGAACATGTGTGGGTTTGCCAAAGCAAAGCACCGTGACAATCTTAGTAAGACGCGAAAGGATAAAAGTGATATCCGTGTTATTTTAAAATTGGGTTCGACTTAACTAGCGTTATCTCAATAGGATTGGGAACCTAGAGGCATTGGGTTGGAAAATAATTCATTAGATGAATTTGAACAAAGCGTTGTTCGTTCAACCATCCAAGAATTGCATGTGATTGTAATTGACAAAGAGTTGTCTACCTAAATAACCGAGTCTTGGGCGATTAGCCAAAACTAACTCAAGATTAAGTGAAATATGGATCTTGGCCCACTAAAGTTTTCGAGGGTTGATAATTTTAAACAAAATAGTGGGAGTGTCATTTAATATAAGACCATATTAAATGATTAAAATCATAAACTTATTTTGCATATTTATATTGTAGATATCCATGGCAACCAACAACGTTACAAGCACACTATCATTACGATCGGTCCTTGAGAATGACAAACTTAATGGGACAAATTTCCTAGACTGGTATAGGAATTTGAGGATTGTCCTCAAACAAGAAAAGAAGCAATATGTCCTAGAGGAACCCTTACCTGCTGAGGAACCTCCCTTGACGGCTGCTAAAGCCGATAAAGATGCTTACAAGAAGCATCAAAATGACGCACTTGATGTTGGGTGCCTATGCTTGCCACCATGAACTCTGAGCTTCAGAAGCAACATGAGGAAATGGAGGCGTTCGATATGATCGAGCATCTAAAGCAACTGTACCAACAACAAGCAAGACAAGAGAGGTATGACGTCTCTAAAGCGTTATTCCAGTGTAGAATGGTAGAAGGAAGTCTGGTTGGAACTCATGTACTCAAGATGATTGGGTACATTGAGAATCTGGAGAAGCTGAGTTTTCCATTGGGCCAAGAGTTGGCCACTGACGTGATCTTGCAATCGTTGCCTGAAAGCTTCAGTCAAATTGTCTTGAATTACAATATGATTGAAATTGAAAAGACTCTACCACAGTTGCTTGGCATGCTGAGAACTTTTGAAGCTAACAGCAAGAAGTCTAAACCTACAAATGTTCTTATTGTGAATAAGAGCAAGGGAAGGGCTAAAGCAAAAGGCTTAAAGAAGAACAAGAAAGTCTTTGTCAAATCTAAGCCTCATATTGCTGCACTTAAGCCAAAGGGAGGAGTGGCAAAAGAGGGGAACTGTTTCCATTGCGGTGAGACCGGACATTGGAAAAGAAATTGCAAAGTTTATCTGGAGGATCTTAAGAAGACGAAGGGAAGTGTGACTTCCACTTCAGGTATTTTTGTTATAGAAGTCAACTTATCTACTTCTTCATCATGGGTATTAGATACTGGATGTGGATCTCACATTTGTGTTAATGTGCATGATCTTAAAAGGAGTAGGATATTGGCAAAAGGCGAAGTAGATCTCCGAGTAGGAAATGGAGCAAGAGTTGCTGCATTAGCTATAGGAGATTATTCATTGTCTTTGCCTTCCGGTTTATCTTTAGATTTAAAAGACTGTTATTTTGTGCCTTCAATTACTAGAAACATTATCTCTATTTCTTGTTTGGACAAGTTTGGATTTTCATTTATTATAAAGGACAATTGTTGCTCCATTTATTTAAATGATATGTTTTATGCTAGTGCACAAATGATTAATGGTCTTTATGTATTAAATCTTGATATGCCTGTCTATAACATAAATACTAAAAGGATTAAGAATAATGATTCTAATCCAACTTATCTCTGGCATTGTCGCTTGGGCCATATAAACGAGAATCGCATATCAAAACTTCATAAAGATTGAGTATTGGATTCATTTGATTTTGAATCATATGAAACATGTGAATCTTGTTTAATGGGCAAGATGACTAAAGCTCCTTTCAAGGGACATGTTGAAAGGACAAATGATTTATTGAGTCTCATACATAGTGATGTATGTGGACCAATAAGCACACATGCTAGAGGTGGTTTTCAATACTTCGTTACATTTACTGATGACTTCAGTAGATATGGGTATGTGTACCTAATGAAACATAAACATGAAACCTTTGAAAAGTTCAAAGATTTCAAGAATGAAGTACAAAACTAACTTGGTAAAAGTATCAAAATCCTCAGATCAGATCGAGGAGGTGAATACCTAAACCAAGAGTTTCATGACTATCTAAAGGAGTGTGGGATAGTCCCACAACTCACTCCTCCGTATACTCCACAATGGAATGGTGTATCCGAGAGGAGAAATCGAACCTTGTTGGACATGGTTCGATCAATGATGAGTCATGCAGATCTTCCGATATCCTTTTGGGGACATGCTTTAGAAACAACAATATTCATACTGAACCGTGTTCCATCTAAATCAGTGGAAAAGACACCATACGAGATATGTACTGGGAAATGTCCTAGTATGTCTTTTATGAAGATTTGGGGTTGTGAGGCTTTCGTGAGACGTCACGCCTCTAACAAACTTGGACCCAAATCTGATAAGTGTTTATTTGTGGGGTATCCTAAGGAAACAAAATGATACTATTTCTATTATCCCACCGAGAACAAAGTTGTTGTTGCTCGGACTGGTGTCTTTCTTGAAAGAGAATTTATTTCTAGAAAAACCAGTGGGAGACATATGGAACTTAGTGAAGTTCAACCACAAGAAAACACTGGACATGATATTGAGATGGAAACAGAGCAGTCACCACAAGCTGTTGTGGATGAAGTGCCTGCTCAAGAGACACAAGCCCAGCGTAGGTCTGTAAGAGAACACCGGGAGCCACAGAGATATGGATTTCTTGTGACTCAACAAGGTGACTTACTACTTATTGATGATGATGAGCCGTCATCTTATCAAGAAGCTATAATGGGCACTGATTCTGAGAAATGGCAAGAGGCCATGAAATCTGAGATGGAATCCATGTATGCAAACCAAGTATGGACTTTGGTTGACCCACCTGAAAGGGTGAGACCCATAGGGTGCAAATGGATTTTCAAGAAGAAGACCGACATGGATGGTAATGTACAAACCTTTAAAGGTTGACTGGTAGCAAAAGGTTTCAAACAAATTCATGGTATTGACTATGATGAAACTTTTTCACCAGTTGCCATGGTTAAATCCATTAGGATCTTACTTGCAATAGCTGCATTTCATGATTATGAAATCTGGCAGATGGATGTCAAAACAGCTTTCCTTAATGGAAATCTGCTTGAGGATGTGTACATGACACAGCACGAGGGTTTTGTCGATCCAAAGGATGCTGGAAAGATATGCAAGCTACAACGATCCATTTACGGATTGAAGCAAGCTTCTCGGAGTTGGAATCTTCGTTTTGATGATGCAGTCAAAGAGTTTGGTTTCATCAAAAACGTAGATGAACATTGTGTCTATAAGAAGGTCAGTGGGAGCATAATTATCTTCCTAATATTGTATGTAGATGACATACTTCTAATTGGGAATGATATCCCTGCCTTACAATCTGTAAAGATTTGGCTAGGGAATTGTTTTTCTATGAAAGACTTGGGTGAAGCCACCTATGTATTAGGAATCAAGATCTATAGAGATAGACCGAGAAGATTACTTGGCCTAAGTCAAAGTACATACATAGACAAAGTGTTAAAACGGTTTAGCATGCAAGAATCTAAGAAAGGATTCGTGCCTATGACGCATGGAATACATCTCTCGAAGGATCAGTGTCCTTCAACACCAGATGAGAGACAACGCATGAGTAAGATTCCATATGCGTCAGGGATTGGATCTATCATGTATGCCATGATATGTACTCGTCCCGATGTCTCGTATGCTTTGAGCATGACGAGCAGATATCAAGTTGATCCAGGTGAATGTCACTGGATTGCAGTCAAGAATATCCTGAAGTACTTGAGAAGAACTAATGATACATTCTTGATTTATGGAGGTGAGGAAGAGCTCAATGTAATAGGTTACACTGATGCGAGTTTCCAAACCGACAAAGATGATTTTCGATCGCAATCAGGATATGTGTTTTGCCTTAATGAAGGTGCTGTAAGCTGGAAGAGTTCAAAGCAAGAGACAGTAGCCGATTCTACAACTGAAGCTGAGTATATTGCTGCCTCAGATGCAGCAAAGGAAGCTGTTTGGATCAAGAAGTTCATTTCTGAACTTGGGGTGATGCCTAGCATTCTAGATCCAATTGAACTCTATTGTGACAACAATGGAGCCATCGCATTGGCTAAGGAACCTAGATCTCACCAAAGATCCAAGCACATACTTCGGCGC
The DNA here is from genome assembly GCA_907163345.1 of Haberlea rhodopensis. Taxonomy (NCBI): domain Eukaryota; kingdom Viridiplantae; phylum Streptophyta; class Magnoliopsida; order Lamiales; family Gesneriaceae; genus Haberlea; species Haberlea rhodopensis. The sequence continues at coordinate 309,527 of CAJQUN010000262.1, read as the reverse complement.
TTTCATTTCATTCGAGAAATCGTTGAAAGAGGAGATGTAAAAATATGCAAAGTACCAACAGATGATAATGTATCTGACCCATTGACGAAGCCACTGTCACAGAAAAAGCATGATCGTCATAATAGATCTCTAGGCATTAAGTATATGTCTGATTGGTCTTAGTGCAAGTGGGAGATTTGTTGGGATATGCCCTAAGACAAGTCATTAGATGATTGTTTATGACATACAATGTATTATGATTTTATAAATGGCAAATCATTATTATATTATTCAAATATCTGTGCAATATGAATTGATATATAAGTTAATGTCCTTAGAATAATATTGTATTGTTCTTAAAGATTGTCCCTAGTCAAGTATTATCATGAATAAGGATAATGATAATGCATTGAGACTATGTTTTGATTGATGAATTAATTCATGGATATGAGATATCAAATCAACACATGGGTACATGTTAGAGAACAATGTACTGGACAGACCCACCATGAGAATGGTACATGGATAGTTATATGAGTGTCGTAAGCAATTCTCATAGTGATAATAATGTATGTAATCCTTACGACTTGAGATCATCAGAGATCCCAACAGAATGAGTTATGTATCTTGATATTGTCAAACGTTACCTGTAACAGGATAAACTATAAAGGCAACTATTGGATACACTGCGAATTATGTAGAGGGATGTTGATTGATCAAGATAGGATTTGTCCCTCCTATATAACAGGAGAAGTGTTTGGGCCCTTGATCAAGTAAGACTAAAATGCATGGCCGTGCTTGAATGAGTCGATATGTGATATCGAGCTTATTTGTTTATTCTAGTTCTACTTGGGGGTCAAGAAATAGAGATTGAATATACGAGTATGACTATTCCATGACTCGTGTTCAATCTAAACACATTGGACAAAGGGATTAAGATACATGGTTAATATTATCACAAGTTCTTAGGTTATGTCGAGTCAATGACATTCTTGTAATTTGGGTAGCCTTGATGTGGTTCTAGATACCGCTCATTGCTTGTGACATAAAATGAGATTTTATGTCACTGCCAACATTACAAGATCCTATCGGGTCGCACAAAAGATTAAATCGATAAGGGGAATTAAATTCATTGGATGAATTAATTAATTAAGAAGAGTCTTAATTACATGATTATAAGGATTTAACTAAATCATGGGTTTGGGCCCATGAAGCTTTAAGAAAGTCTTGAAGCTTTAAGAAAGTCTAATATATATGATATCAAGGTTAATTAAGAATTAATCCTACATATCATAAAAACTTAATAGCCTCCAAATAAAGCTCTCGGCCGTCCCTTCATCGAGCATCACCGCCGCCGCCGCCGTGGGTTGTGAGCTTTGATTGGCCGCCGTTTATCGGTTTTGAACCGTGAGTTCGGTTTTGGTTCAAGAATAAGTCTAGCAACTTGTTCTTGAACGTCCCTTGTTTGATTTGATCGTGTGGATACCGTAGAGACGAAGGTGAAAATTTTCGTTCGTGACTCGAGGTGCTACAACGTGGAATCTGTTTCAAACACGCTACAAGGGTGAGACTCTTTTAATCATTCCGATATGAATACTCTGTATAGGTCCTCGGTTAGGAATCCAAATTTTTATTTCCGCTGCGCACTTGTGTGTTGGATTCCTTACAGTCCCCAGAAGTGACGTGTCACATCGACAACTGGGTGTGGTGTCAAATGATCAATGTTTCCCTCATCTCGAGCGAGTGGGTGTGAAGAAGTTAGCTTGAAACCACGACCATATGATTCGTTTCGCCTCTTGAATGTAGGTTCTCTTACCGGTAGATTAGTAGAGTTAGTAGAGACTGTGACTATATGAAAATTAGTATTATATGTGTGCAGAAGACCAAATGAGTAGGGGAGAAAGCCAGAACTATAGCTCCTTGGGGCTATAAACTTTGGTACATAGGTAAGGAAAAGAACCGTAATGGGGTAGGCGTAATCATAGAAAATAAACTACTCGAGTATGTAGTTGAAGTTAGGATGAAGGGAGATAAGATAATATTAGTTAACCTAGTTTTAGACAATGATATTTTTATTATCATTAGTGCACATACACCACAAATTGGTATAGATGAGGCTATTAAACAGAATTTTTGGAAGATCTAGATGACGTGGTGCAAGGAATACCCCTTTATGAGAAAATTTTCATCGGGGGGATTTCGATGAGCATTAGGTTCTGATCAGGATGGGTATGAGAGTGTACATGGATGTTATGGCTTGGGGAGAGGAACGTCGCAGGTAAATTCACTTTTGGATTTTTCCATGTTATATGATTTAATCCTAACGAATCTTGTTTAAGAAGAGGTCATCTGATCTAGTTAAAAGTAGATCTAATGCAACACAAATAGATTTCTTTTTTATTAGAAGGATAGATGGAGTCAAATGTTTGGACTCTAAGGTAATTTCAGGAGTGAGAGTAGTTACCTAGCACCGATTTTTAGTTTTAGATGTTAGGATTCATAATAGGGCTCCTAGAACTAAACTTAAGTTAGAACCTAAAATTAAGTTGTAGAAGTTATAAGAAGGTAACCCTGGAGCTTTTGTAGAGAGGATAGAAGTTAATTGCACGCCAAGAGATGATCCTGATACCACCTGAAACAAAATGGATTGCCACATTAAGATAGTAGCTAAACGGTTTCTTGGTGATTCAAGATGATTTGCTCCATCAGGTAATGACGCATCATGGTGGAATGAATACGTAAAGAAGGCTATTCGAATCAAGAGGGGTGCTTACAGATAGCTGAAGAAGAACAACAATGGGGCAACATTCGAAAGGTATAAGCTTGTCAAAACAGAATCAAAGACCGCAGTTCAAGATGTTAGAGCTATAGTCTACAAAGAATTGTACAATAAATTGGACACCAAGGAGGCAGAACAAGATATCTATAGGATTGCTCGAGCAAGTGAGCAGAAGACAAGAGACTTATGTGTAAAAGATGAGAATCATAAAGTCTTTGTTAGAGGAAGACATCAAAACAAGTTGGAAGAATTATTTTAACAGCTTGTTCAACAATGGCTTTAGACAAGATTTAGATGATTTTAGCATCCATCAACATTATGTAAATCGTGAGTTTACTCGTAGAATTAGAGAATCTGAGGTTAAAGAAGCTTTGAACGAAATGAAAGCATGAAGAGCAGCTGGTCCTGATGGAATCTCTGTTGAAGTGTGTAGATGTTTAGGACTAATGTGAATAAAGTGATTAACATGTCTATTTAACAAGATTTGGAGGAGTAACAAAATTCCAATGAATGTAGAAAGAATACTCTCGTCCCTATCTATAAGAACAAAGGTGACATTCAGAGTTGCTGTGATACCCAGAATAATTAATAATCATTTATTGGATTTAATTTTTGAGTATCGGATTTTGGAGCGGAGTCAGAATAAATGATTTTGGAGATTGAATTTATAATGTTAATTAAAGTCAAGGAGATTCTTAAATTCTTGGGAAGAGAAAACACACATCACACTTTTACACTCTCACCCCAAATCGTTTCCTTCTTCCCAAAACCCTCAAAAAACTTCTCCTCAAGCCATGGTTCTATTTCTGGCTTGGAGAAGCTCGATTTTCCTTCAAGTCTTGGGTAAGTGTGATAGTTCTTGACTCCCTATCTATTTATCTTTCTCGTTCTTCATCTCACGCTCAATTCTAGACTGATTTTTGGACGATAATGTACTGTTTTTTTGGCTCGAATTTCAACTGCCATTGTTAATCAAATTTCGTGTTATTGTGGACTGTTTTATGCTGTTTGAGGGTTTGGTTTTTGGCTGTGTGCGTGAGGTGGGTGTTGTGTGCGATTGTGTGCGTGTGCGTGCGTTTCTGTGTGTGCTTGAGCGTGTTCCAGTGTATATGCTGGTAGGCAAGTTTATGTGCTTTAATGGATCAAAATTTGAGTGATGAGGAGGTCTAATAATGGGATTGCATGGCCGAACGTTAGGGGCTGTAATGGCTGAACAATTAAGGCTATATTGGAACTTGAAAATCATGCTTATAAGGTGTTTGATATAATGCTTGAGTGGAGTTCAAGTGTTGGCCAAAAGCCATACTAAATGTTTAGTAAGAAATTCTACTTTATGGCTCATATCATGATAGAGTTTTGGAGAGTATTGGGCTATGGTTTGAGATGCTAATAACTTAGAGCATGTGTCGTCGTGTAAATAGTGAATTAGATACATGTTAATGTGTGTTATAAACATGTATTAAAGTGTATATTAAAAAATATAATTGCATGTGTGCAATAGCATGAATTGGAGACTTTATTGAGTATTTGAATGGCAAATGTATGAACTAACTGTATAGTTGATTTGACTAATATCGATTGTCTTGATTATGTGATAACGTCCATTTTATTGAGCTATCGATTCACGGTATTTGATTGGGAGTTGGAAATACCTATTGACAACAATTGTATTATTAATGCGCTAATATTGAATTAATATTCAATATAGATACTCCATGAACTTCTGGAAGTCGAGGGTAGCTTGTTCATGTTGTCGACTATAAGGTACGTGGTGACGTACGAGCAGGTATAATATGAATTATTTCATATTCCAGTATTCATAAATTGTTGAATTGTGATGACTGAATATAAGGGAACGAATATGTGAATAATTGTGATGACTGAATATAAGGGGAACGAATATGTGAATAATTGTGATGACTAAATATAAGGGAACAAATATGTGAATTGAGTTTGTTATATGTGGTATGGTGGACAAGTAAATGTACGTGGTCCGGACATGGAGTTGGGTATGGATGCCTTTGGCATGACCAGTATGAAAAAGTGTTGAGTGATAGATTGATAGACAGAACTACATTGATATGGAATTATTTATGATTGAGCATAAATAATAGATTCTTGTTGTATTGAATTCATCGTGTGGTTGAGTATCATATTCTCAGTGACAATACTAAACTTGATATTATGAAAGCGTGTAAGCTTGAAACAGGAACATTGCATGGAAGCTGTACAGATTCAGAACTTCACAGAGAGTACATCTTATAGATTTTCGATACTCTTAAATTGTGATATCATGATCTTTATGTATTGTTATGATATGGGTAGTGTGATGTTGGTACACTCACTTTGTGTGGGGCTGTTTCTGTTGAAACAGGTAGAACAGGTACGACATGTACTACGGCGTTTTGGGATGGTAAGCTCGAACTCGTTGAACGATGCTGCTTCCCGGAGTGTAGTTTGAGTATGGGTTGAAGGCATACATTATTTATGCATTTAATTTGTATTCATTTATTTATTGCTCATATGTGAGCATCTGGATGCATGTATATGGACTGTATAAGGGTGTTGAAGCCCACTTTTGATGTCTTCTTAGTATGGTGTTTTCCCTGGCTGGGAACTTACTTAGGGTTTTGGTTTCTTTTAAGTATTGTGTTTTCCCTGGCTGGGAGTTATTTTGTGATGTGTTTCATTTTCGGTTAGCACAATTTATGGGGAGACTCTGCTTAAATTTTTGTAAAAACCCACAATGTAAAAGTGGTGCAATGGTGATGATAATGGGTGAACCTTGAGTCTTATTGCTGGTAGAAGTGATCATTCTATGCTGAGTAGTATTTATGTCATGGAGAATATGTGAAGCATGTAATGATTCTTTTAAAGAATGAAAAATTTTTATACTCATACGACGTCATAAATGCACTAATGACGAGTTAAGGGGTTGGGGCATTACATTAGTGGTATCAGAGCAGTTGTTAGCTCTTTGGGATGTTTAATGGCCTAGGGATATGTTGATAGACATGTATATCACATACTTTTATGCATGATTGTAGTTTTCTGTGATTGTGACATGACGCCTGCTATGTGCATTTTATGATATGAAGCAATGAAAATTGGTGTTATTGCTAACCATCGTGATTGCAGGATCGTATGAGATACGAAGAACATGATATTGATAAACGACCAGCAATACCAATGAACATGCACAATGAGGGTGGTATGGTTGAAAAGCCTCGAGTATGGTAACTCGTTTTATTTATATCATTAGCTTGACTATGGTGAAAATGATAATGCCTTTTAAGGTGCGTGATGAATGACATCGCTGACGGTAATTAATGTTGATGATAAGTGGACATTGTTACTAGTAGAGGGATAAATGCGTTTTATTGAGTTGAGTTTTGTGTACATGTTATGTATATGTATGTGCAGTGCTGAGAAATCTGATTTTGCAGGAGAAATCAGAAAATGAGATATGATATCTGAGGATAGGAAATGGTAGGCAGCATTGTGCTGTTGGAGTATGACAAAAGATGATGTGACAATCGGGTATGTGTATGTCATTTACACGATGGCACAGGTACGTAATGATGTACAAACATGGATGAATATATTTTCCACTGTATTATTGAAAAGCGAAGTGTCGCTTAGGTTTAGGGTTGCTTTTATGGTTGACCGACATGTTATTATTATGTGTGGGTCGCCTTCGTGTTGAGCGACGTGTTATTATTATATGTGGGTCGTCGTGGATACGAGCGACGTATTAATATATTTAAGGGTCACCGCCTAGTAGCGAGTGACGAGGGTCACCGCTGAGGCAAGTGATGTGTTTATTTAGAAGTCGCCACTAGAGTGTGCGATGTGATTATGTGTGTGAATGTACAGAGGGTCGCCGCTGAGGCGAGTGATGTGTTTCTTTAGAGGTCGCCACTAGAGTGTGCAATGTGATCATGTTGTGTGAATGTAGAGTGGGCTCACCACTGAGGTGAGTGATGTGTATATATGATTTGTGGGTCGCCGTTGGTGCGTGCGATGTGTTAATATGATATATGGGTCATACTGATGAGTGAGCAATGTGATATTGGGTCACCACTGACGAGTGAGTGATGTGGTCGCCGCTGACGAGCGGGCGATGTGATATGGGTCGCCACTGATGAGTGAGCGATGTGATATTGGGTCACCACTGACGAGTGAGTGATGTGGTTGCCGCTGACGAGCGAGTGACATGATATTGGGTCACCACTGATGAGTGAGCGATGTGATTCGGGTCACCACTGACAAGTGAGTGATGTGGTCGCCGCTGGCAAGCGAGCGACATGTATATTTCAGGGTCAATGCTAGAGAGAGCATGTGACGTGTATATTGATATTGAGTCGGTGCTAGGGAGAGCATGTGATGTGATTATTGTCGGGATCGACACTATTGAGAGTGTGCAATGTATTTTATGTGCCTCCACTATAGAGGGAGGGTGATGAATATATGTTAATTTAAATTGACCTTGTTGATTGGACGTATTGTGATAATCAAATGTACATGTGAAAGCGATCATGGAGAGAGTGGATGAAGAGACATTATTGTTTTCTTTCATTTTTATTGCAGTGGATGCAATAGCGGGGTGTGATTGATACCGATATATTGATGTCATTTATTGACGAGATGATGGTATGATTATATTGTGATGTTTGAGATTTATAATATTTACCTCTATCATATCGAAGCGATGGAAATATTGTGAATGCCGCTGATATGTCGAGGCAATGAATATTTTTGGACGGTCATGTTATTGATGATGAGTATTGATATGAAATTATATTTTGTGGAATATTTATGTTGAGAACAGAGGCAGTTTAAAGGATCGAGTGTGGATCCACTGTGTACAGTAAGTGTTATTACATCTTATTGTTTTAAGAATGTAATTTTATTCATTGTGATTATGGATATTATATGGATGCCAGTAGTGGCGATGATATTGTGCATACCCGTAGTGGCGATGAGATTATGCATGCCAGTGTTGGCGATGAGTATTGATATATTGCTATTGTGTTAGCAATGAATATTAGGGTGCCGTCATTGGGCGATGATTATTGATGTGCTGCTATTATGTTAGCATGAGTATTAGTGTACTGTTATTGTGCTAGCGATGTATATTGATGATGTGTTCATTTCAGATAGCTGTGGACATTGTGTTATTGTTGTTCCTTGGGTACATGAGATGTAGGCCCAAGAGGATATTGAAATGTTCCAGAGGAACAAGGAGTTGAGGTAAACTATTACGTTTGGTTTGGCATGTGAATATATATTAATATATGTTGATAGATGCTGATTGCATTATCTCAGTGAGTTATATTAATTTTGAGAATCGATTGTACAGATGGAATAACAGAAAATGATAATCGCTTGAGATGGTATTTATTACTGTGAAAAGCATGCTAGATTGATATATTGTAGGAGCAGTAGGTGAACGTGATCATGTTGACATGAGATTATGGGTACGTCACTGGATGACGTGGGATCACTATGAATGTCGTGTGTGGACATATGATCTTTGTGAACATTCATGATTAATGAATTATTATGTTTCGACGATGAGTTAAAGATTGAAATGAATTGCGTCATTGAGGCATGCAATTGATTCTTATGTTGAATTTCAATCATCCAGATATGTGATAGTGTGTTGTAGCATGTTGTGTATAGGATTGCGTGAAACTTTTGACGCAGGGAATTAATGTTCGATGATGGAAACATTATGAATATCAATAATGCGTAAATGACGAGGTACGTGGTTATGTTATGAGTATTTGAGAAATACTAATGACTTTATTTTTAGTACTTGTTCCATGGCAGATGATAGTTGGGTGATGAAATGCGGAAAGTTTGATGCTTAAGAGCATGTGAGTACTATGATGAGATATTATGATGCTACTGTATATCGTAGCTGACTTCACCTACAAAGGTATGAGACGAATTATTCAGTGTTGATGTTGATGTTGATGCCTTGTTTTAAATGGTTTATATACTAGTGATTTGTAAGGAGCGATAGTCAGTACAAGATAACTTATCCAAGTAGATAAGAATAAATGAAGGGTTATGAGATAAATCGAGGGATGAACAATATTATGATGCTAATGTGCGTATGATCGTGACGTAAGAATATTCATGTTAGACCATTCTTTATGATTTGATATTGATGATATGTGGTTGTTGGTGCGTATAATGTTGATATACGTAGATGATAATTACTAATGGGTTTTCTAGTAAATTACTTTGCGCCAGATAATAGTCAGAAGATGATATGAAAGGTTGATGTGTAAGTGCTCAAGAGTACCACTATTTCATACAGACAAGGGTGGTGTGCGATATGACGATGTTGGTATAAATTGCATACTTTTGCAACCACATAGGTATGATGTTATTTATACGATAAAAGATTGTTGTATTGTCATGCATTCTGATTTACATATGATATGCATGGAATGCCTGATTTAGCAATTATATGATGTGTAATATGATGAAAGAAAACGATGATGGATTGAGATTTTGTGCAAGGAACTGTACCAATGCGAGTACACAGGTACTCAAGTATGACAAAGATGTACTTGATGATTAAACACTTAAAGTGATGTGACTTCCAGTCTTGAGAGCGTTGGTGTGGTGCACCACATTACGAGCCATGATGATTCGAATGGTGTTGTCCTACAGATTTGTTACATCACTATCGTGAGTTGTATGACGGTACGTAAATTTTATTGTTGGCTTTTAATGGTAAGCATGCGTTTAAATTTCGAGGTCGAAATTTTATTAGTTGGGGAGAATTGTGATACCCAGAATAATTAATAATCATTTATTAGATTTAATTTTTGAGTAACGGATTTTGGAGCGGAGTCAGAATAAATGATTTTGGAGATTGAATTTATAATGTTAATTAAAGTCAAGGAGATTATTAAATTCTTGGGAAGAGAAAACACACATCACACTTTTACACTCTCACCCCAAATTGTTTCTATCTTCCCAAAACCCTCAAAAAACCGCCACCCTCTTCTCCTCAAGCCATGGTTTGATTTCTGGCTTGGAGAAGCTCGATTTTCTTCAAGTCTTGGGTAAGTTTGATAGTTCTTGACTCCCTATCTATTTATCTTTCTCGTTCTTCATCTCATGCTCGATTCTAGACTGATTTTCGGACGATAATGTACTGATTTTTTGGCTCGAATTTCAGCTGCAATTGTTAATCGAATTTCGTGTTATTGTGGACTGTTTTTATACTGTTTGGGGGGTTGGTTTTTGGCTGTGTGCGATTGGGTGGGAGTGCGTTCGTTTCTGTGTGTGCTTGAGCGTGTTTCAGTGTATATGCTGGTAGGCAAGTTTATGTGCTTTAATGGACCAAAATTTGAGTGATGAGGAGGTCTAATTGTGGGATTGCATGGCCGAAGGTTAGGGGCTGTAACGGCTGAACAATTAAGGCTATATTGGAACTTGAAAATCATGCTTATAAGGTGTTTGATATAATGCTTGAGTGGAGTTCAAGTGTTGTCCAAAAGCTATACTAAATGTTTAGTAAGAAAGTCTACTTTATGGCTCATATCATGATAGAGTTTTGGAGAGTATTGGGCTATGGTTTGATATGCTAATAACTTAGAGCATGTGTCGTCGTGTAAATAGTGAATTAGATACATGTTAATGTGTGTTATAAACATGTATTAAAGTGTATATTAATGAATATAATTGCATGTGGGCAATAGCATGAATTGGAGACTTTATTGAGTATTTGAATGTCAAATATATGAACTAACTGTGTAGTTGATTTGACTAATATAGATTGTCTTGATTATGTGACAATGTCCATTTTATTGAGCTATCGATTCACGGTATTAGATTGGGAGTTGGAAATACATATTGATAACAATTGTATTATTAATGAGCTAATATTGAATTAATATTCAATATAGATACTTCATGAACTTCTGGAAGTCGAGGGTAGCTTGTTCATGATGTCGACTATAAGGTACGTGGTGACGTACGAGCGGGTATAATATGAATTATTTCATATTCCAGTATTCATAAACTGTTGAATTGTGATGACTGAATATAAGGGAACGAATATGTGAATAATTGTGATGACTGAATATAAGGGAATGAATATGTGAATTGAGTTTGTTATATGTGGTATGGTGGACACGTAAATGTACTTGGTCCGGACATGGAGTTGGGTATGGATGCCTTTGGCATGACTAGTATGAGAAAGTGTTGAGTGATAGATTGATAGACAGAACTGCATTGATATGAAATTATTTATGATTGAGCATAAATAATAGATTCTTGTTGTATTGAATTCATCGTGTGGTTGAGTATCATATTCTCAGTGACGATACTAAACTTGATATTATGAAAGCGTGTAAGCTTGAAACAGGAGCATTGCGTGGAAGCTGTACAGATTCAGAACTTCACATGGAGTACATCTTATAGATTTTCGATACTCTTAAATTGTGATATCATGATCTTTATGCATTGTTATGATATGGGTAGTGTGATGTTGGTACGCTCATCATATGTGGGGCTGTTTCTGTTGAAACAGGTAGAACAGGTACGACATGTACTACGGTGTTTTGGGATGGGAAGCTCAAACTCGTTGAACGATGTTGCTTCCCGGAGTGTAGTTTGAGTATGGGTTGAAGGCATATATTATTTATGCATTTAATTGGTATTCATTTATTTATTGCTCGTATGTGAGCATCAGGATGCATGCATATGGACTGTATAAGGGTGTTGAAGCCCACTTTTGATGTCTTCTTAGTATGGTGGTTTTCCTGCCTGGGAACTTACTTAGGGTTTTGGTTTCTTTTAAGTATTGTGTTTTTCCCTGGCTGGGAGTTATTTTGTGATGTGTTTCATTTTCGGTTAGCTCAATTTATGGAGAGACTTTACCCAAATTTTTATAAAAACCCACAATGTAAAAATGGTGCAATGGTGATGATAATGGGTGAACCTTGAGTCATATTGCTGGTAGGAGTGATCATTCCATGCTGAGTATTATTTATGTCATGGAGAATATGTGAAGCATGTAATGATTCTTTTAAAGTACTCATATGACGTTATAAATGCACTAATGACGAGTTAAGGGGTTGGGGCCTTACAGTTGCACCAATTATTGTGGTATAAAACTCATATGTCACACAGTGAAGCTTTGAGAAATGATAAATAAATGCTGGTTAAGGAGGTAGATTAAGATTTCGGAGAACAATCCGGGTTCATTCCAGAACGGTCAACTACGAAAGTTGTCCATTTACTTCGTCGACTTATCGAACACTGTCCTGAGAGGAGTAAAGATTTGCATATGGTTTTTATAGACTTGGAGAAATGCCCACGATAAAGTCTCAAGGGAGATATTATGGTGTGCTTTGCTTAAGAAATGAGTTCCCATCAAGTATGTCAATATAAACAAGGGCATGTACAACGAAGTAGCATTCATGTGAGAACTTGCAGTGGAATGACAAGTGAGTGCTCGATCACTATTGGATTTCACCAAGGGTCTGCATTGAGTCATTTTCTGTTCGTTCTAGTGATGGATGAGATAACAAAAGACATACATACTGATCAAAAGACATACATACTGAATTACCTTGGACCATGATTTTCACTGACGATGTTGTGTTAATTGACGAGTCCAGGACAGGGGGTAAATGCCAAATTGGAATTGTGGAGAGAGACATTGGAATCAAATGATTTAGGTTTAGAATGGAATATATGGAGTGCAAATTTAGTGGTAGTATCATTCAGGATCCCGGTGTTGTAGCACTCAATGGTCAAGAGATATCGATTAGCATCAAATTTCGATAGAAGCGCTTGGTGAAGACTGACGTGTAAGTCCTACACGACTTGAGTCTCTCTATTGTTCATGTTGTCTACCTCAATTCATTAAGATTAAAGAATTAGTTGTTGTTGTTGTAGAATATCAAAAGTCACAATCATGTTTGAGTTTCCTAATAATTCAAGGGTTAAAAGAACATAGGCTTGCCTTATCTTGATCAGTGGCCCGAATTTTCTTCATGTCTGAGAAATGTAAGTATATCTTTTGCGAGTAACCAATAATATGTATTGTCTACTTCAAAAAAAAAGATAATAATAATATGTATGTCGATATTTTAATTAGATATGTGTGTATGCTATTTAGAACTCACACTTTCTTAGGTACGATATAAGGATCTATATAATATAAATGCTGAAGAAAAATATTTACTAAACTGATGCTACAAAATCCGAGGTTTTCCTTGACACCAAAGAATATCCAAAAGAGCAGTGAATAATCACATTATGTTATGATATCGTCAGATAAATTATTGTTATTATCATAACAATTTTTATTAGTTTAACATGAAAATTACTTTCAGCTATCTCATCACCTGGCATGAAGACTAGCAGTACTACTGACTAACCATTAAATTTGGCTTAAAAAGGAATACGAAACAACAGTGTATTATTGAGTTACATATGTTGAGAGTGATCATTGGACCTCTTCTCTTTTTCAAGAAAGGTTGGGTTGGGCCATTTTGTCGAAGAAACTGTGAGATTCTCAACTTGAAAAAATCTGTGGCCACGTTTCGGCAGCACCATTTGTGGTTAACAGAAGAATCAGCTTGGATCCAACAGTGTTGACTTTAGATTATTCTGAAATTTTGCAGAATGGAAAGATTTTTGGAAAATTGAATCAGTGTTTGTTTTGGTTAAACGGAGTGTTCTGAGGTGTAATCAATAGACTAAATGAAAAGACATTTGACATGTAATATGTCACCTTCATGTGATCCCAAATATAGCTCCACACGCAAAAAACAATGTGGTCTATTATTGACCATTGGATGTACATTGGGTAACAACCTTCTTGTAGGATCGGAAGACCCTTTAGTGAGGTAATGAGATACCTTCATACTGCATCCAATAATCCAAATTTAATTTGGATATATGGGATTAATTTCTCATATGAATCTTATATTTTCAAATCAAATTGGAATCATTGGTTTAAGTATTATGGCATTCCTCGTATGCTAGCAAGAACTCGCATCTTTTAGTTAGACTGACAATTAACTACCCATGTTCTAATTTTTATTGGGATCTTTTTCATGATTTATTTATTGTTCTCCAACATATTTCTAGGATAGACATTTCAAATAGACTTATACATACTCTTGTACTACTCGATAAAGTATATTTATCTTAAATATGTCCATTTATTTTGATGTTATTTTTGGAAGTATTGGCCCGATTTCCTTCCTTTTGTTAATTCCTATTTGATAAATAGGTTGAGGTCTACCTAACATCCACTTTGTTAGTAACTTTTTTTAAAAAAATTAAATTAAAATTTAGGTTACATTGGGTGGAAATACATTTATACTTAAGTTATTGAATTATTTATGTAAAAGTTTTTACTTTAAATTTACGTAAGATCTTGTTCTTTATACTTTTTTAAGGCAATTGAACATTTGAGCACTTTCGCAGAGCGCATGCATTGAATTGTTTAGTTGACAATTGATGTTAGATTTGTTTCTGTGGTTTCTCCTATTAATGACCACTAATATAAGTTATCTAATTCTTTCTATCTAAATCAAATTCTAAAATGGATTAATGATGATGTGATGATAGAATGGATTAATGATGATCCGATGATAGAAAGAAACATGTGAAAGTTGTTCTCCGTGGAATTCCTCCGATATTTAAGTCAGAATCATATAACAAATTTTTTTATATTAAGCTAGTATATGCTATGTGCAATTACGTATTCATCACTTATAATAAATGAAATATATATATATATATATATATTTATTTATTATGATCGAACATTTTATAAAAAAATGTGACGTATATGCCTTTAATGCACTGTCAGCTGATGTGATAATACAAAACCAATCTTTTTCTAAATATGTTTACTATTCTTTATGTATAAGAAGTAGTATGGATTTTCCTTGATCCACTATCTCCTTAAAAACTCTGGAGTTGAAGGTCTGACCATTCAAGTCGGTCTCCAACATTTCGATGGCCTGAAAATTAAAGGACACGGGTTCTTGATGCTTGTGTTCTCGGGGATGCCAACACTATATGCTATCCTAGGTGGAGGAATGGTGCGTATGTTTGATGTGTCAAGTATTTACTTTACCGGAGATCACTCGTCCCAGACTATATTGATGTTACTGCAGACAGTGGCGGCCGCATGATTATTTAAGTTAAATAGTATCGATGAGTTTAATTTTATTTTTACCATACCTAAGAGTTACATGAGTGAGGATTCCCTTATTTTTAGCATAAAATATGTGAGATATGAACATGAATCTTAGTTTTTTCCTTATTCAGGAGGTTAATTTCAATTTACTAGGAATTTTGTCTCGTTTAGATTAACAGGATTTATCAATTCTTAGAGTGAGATCTGACTGTCAAATCTCAAAATTTTAGAGGTATGTTTTTTTTTTTTTGTCGAGAGATCATTGTGCTCTGTACATTATCAGTTAATGTGATAATATAAAACATGTTTTAAAGCATGATAAGATTCCCTTATGTCTAAGAAGTCGTTAAGTCAGTCAGGGTATGGACTTCCTTCTCAGCTACCTCACCTCGGAGTCGAGGGTGTTGCCATCTAGGTCGGTTTGCTAAACGTTGGTGTCCAAAAAAATGAAGACTTATGCACCGATGCCTTAGGGATATTGAGGATACCAACACTATAGGTTATCCGTTTAGGAGGGGTGTATAAAAAATCTTATCCCAACCCACAGATCCAATCAATTTTGGTAGCTTTATAGAAGCACTCAAACAACAACAACAACAAAAACATTTAATCCCAATGAATTGGGGTAGGCTACATGAACAATTGAGAGAATCAAATCGGGTCGAAAACATGCGTCAGTCTTTTCCAAACGCTTCTATCAATCAACATGTCGTCTGTAATCCACTTGCACTCCAAGTCTTTGCGCATAACTTCGAGCCATGTCTTCTTAGATCGTCCTCTCGCTCTCGTGAACTGGCCAAAATCCATGGACTCCACTCGACTCAGAGATGCACTGCTGAGTCTACGTCTCAATGACATGAACTATAAGCTCTATAGGAGCACTATATATATATATATATATATATATATATATATATATATATATATATATATATATATATATATATATACTAGTTTATTGGCACCGCACAAGGTGCGGTGCCAAGTACCAACATGTTGATCAATTTTTTCTTAAATTGATCGAAAATAACATTTCAAATAACTTATTTTAACAAACATTTTTAAAAAAAACGACAATGCTACTATAATTGAATTGGAAAAAAATAACCAAAGAACTTGCTCTAACTTTTTTTAAAAAAGAATGATGCTCATCTCACTAAAACCTGAAAAAAAAAAAAAACATTTGAAGTTGTGCGCATGAACAACCGATTAAGATATTTTTTTCCTAGTTGGTTTAGGCCAAATCCGGTCATCAACAAAAAAATTAAAGCGAGCATGCTATTGTAATTGAATGAAAAAAATAACCAAAGGACCTACTCTAACTTTTTTTAAAAAAAACATGATGTTCATCTTACTATAAATTGAACTAAGTTAATCGAGAACAAACACATATTAGCAATGGTCGTAGGTAAACCAAAAATCAAATACAAACAAGCAAAACTGATGACATGTAATCTACCAAAAATCCATCATGCCAAATATTTTATAAATAATTATTATTAAAATTTGGCACAACGATATCCTATTTTGAACTCCCTGTTTTTTTAAAATCAATTCATACTTGAAAAAATCAACAAGTTTTTTTCTAAAAAAAAAAAGAAAACATTTTGAATTTTAAAAATTGAAATAACAATGCACAGTTGGGTCAAGGGTCAAATCTTTCCAAACAAATCAGTACTCATACAAAAAATAATAATAAATAACAAAATAAAAAAAAATAAGATTGACATTTATTGTTCATGGGAACAATATCCGATATATAAAAAATAATAAATAATAAATAACAAAAACAAAAGAAATAAGAAATAAAAAAAAAAGAATACGTCGGTTATATATATGGTCAAAAATAAAAGAAAAATAAAAAAAAAACAAATAAATTTTTTTTTTAAAAAAAAAGAATAAGGACGAAAGTTACAATAACTTTACGTCGTAAAAAATAAAAAGAAAAACAAAAGAAAAAACAAATAAAAAAATTAAAAAAAAAAGAAAATGACGAAAGTTACTGTTCATTAGAACAGTAACTTTAAGTCACTTATATATATGGTCTAATATATATATATATATATATATATCATCCACGTTTTTTGTGGCAATAATTATATTAATTAAGAAAATGATAGAATAATAATTCATCATAAAGGGAAATAAATGGAATTTGGGATTATGCCAATTTTGTCAATATATATGGTCCAGATCAATTATTAAAGTCAACTAGACGATAAATTGGAAGTACTATTGCAAATCAGAAATAAAACAATAAAAATATAGAAATATGTGATAATAGGAACATAGATAATTAATTTATTAATATTTTATTTCGTCCTCTCATTCAATTCAAACTGTTCGCAGGTCGCTATTACTATTTTCCAACAGGGAAATGTCATCTTCCTCCTTGGACACCCTAATTTTAGCATTTTTACAGATCTAATTTTACTGAAGATCACTAGTTATCGACCCATATCTTGTGAATCATATCAAAACTTTAATATATATATATATATATATATATATATAGATATATATAAGGTTGGGGAATTTTAAACAATAAATTTTTTTTCTATCGAGCCGTTCCAATAAGGACACGAGACTTTACCACTTGGTTGGAGCGGAAGTCTCGTAAATCATATCAAATTATAGGTGTTAAAGAAATGTTGTTATTTCTAGTACATGTATGGTAAATATTATCAGAATAGCATCAGTTTTTCATATCCTGTAACTTGTTTGTTCTCTTTATGATGATAATAAATTTGATAGTTTCGAATCTTAAATATTAACACCAAGGATTGAAAAACTTGAAGAATATCGAGAGAAACTGAAGTTATCATATTTATTATTAGATTTGCTCTCGAGCATTCAATGTTATAATTGAATCGAGACTTCTCTATCTCAGAGCATATAAGATCATTTGATATTTATTTATAAATGGTTATTTGGTACTCTAAAACTGGGAATTTTTTTATATTATCCCAAAAGATTACTCTGGGAGTGTGTGGATACCTTTGATTGGAAATATTATATATCAATTTAAATTGATGAATACGACTATTTAACATCATAAGTTCATCAGATTTTCCAACCTCTCAAATTGATCTGACTTAGACTGAAGGTCTCATGACCCAATGGACATCAGTTCCATTAAGAGAGCTCGATGTCTTGGGTTTGAACATCATTCTCCTCCCTCTTTCATTTGGAGTTGTAATAGTTGCTAAAAAAAATTTGATATAACTTAGTGTAAGACCTCGAGATTTGATTAATGTTAATTAAATATAATTTAGGAATTCGTTAATAATTCATTTGAGAATTAATTAATTAGAGGTGAAATTGATAATATGAATGTTAATTGACAGTTAATCGGAACATGATATATTTTGCAATGGTCGAATAAACTTCGTTAATATTTTAAAAATCTTTTAGAATCGAAGAACTAATATTATGATAATGCAGTAGATATAAATCACAAGTGTCGACTGTAAATTTAATATATATATATATATATATATATATATATATATATATATATATATATATCAGTACACTGGTGTCACTCCGATATACATAACTGGACTGGAAACATAATTATTAATACGCATACAACTCAAATTTCACACTAAAAACATGAACACCGCGTACGTCTCGACCTCCACCCGGAAACCACTTGTGTCCGCCGCCGTTCGTCCGACCCATCACCATCTTCCCCTCTCTTTGGCGCACATTTTAGTACCAAGGATTTGTCGTTCACGTCACTGATTTCATCATATTTTGCCAAGAAGCGCTTCGAAAATTAGGGTTCATCCGATTTTGGTACAATTTCTTCTAGGTTTGTTTAGTGAACTTTTGGGAAGATAACGGTTCAGATGTTGATCAGAATTAAAAGATATAGGTATGTTACAATCGGTAATATAACATGTATCAGTATTATTTGATACATGATTTGCTGAACTTATGTGAATTATGTGATATTACTTGTCTATGTGATTTTAGTTGAATTATGGAGCATTCATAATTAGCATATCGATGTATGAAAATAAATGTTTTGTTAACACACATCATTTTGATAAATATACATCGATACATGCCATACATATTGGAAATTTCATATTGGTCTTATCAATCATCTGATACCATTTGATTATGACTGAGATCTATAATGTCATGGGGATGCTGGACACGACGATGACAGTCATTGTAGGTAGTAACTATAGTCACGCGCGTTGTCGCCGGACCTAGACACGTGAGATGTTGGGCACATCACATGATGATTCTCCTAGCTCAATGTGTGCGTGTCGCCAACCTCTGCTCTGCTCGAGCTTGATATTGATTGATGATACATTTCTTTGGTCTCCGATTCCACATGAGCCTTAGGACCAAAAATAGTATAAATTGCATTACATTGCACTTATTACATCATATATCACATTTTATATATACATGTTGTAATTACTTGATAGTTACATATTGGGCTTTGGTTCACCCCCAAGGGGGTTGTTGTTGTTTTTTGTGTGTGGACAATGGCAGGTATTACAGGTAATCAGGATCCTAAAGAGGGAATGCTCGATGAAAGTCATCCTGAGGTCGTTTTTTCTTTCTATCCCAGTCGTAGGATAGTGAATTTATGTCAGGTTGTGTCCTAGAATACATAACTATGTAAATTAAGTTTATTTCAGTTCAGTCTTGAATATTTGTTGGTTAGTGTTTATTACAGCTGATGGTATTATGTAAATATTTTGAGTATGAAATGTATGTTGGAGGCTTATTGTGCATGCTATGGTATGATGCAAATATTTTTAGTATGGATTATGTGCTGGATGTCTATTGTGCATGATATGGTATTATGTATTTACTTTCAGTATTGGGAATATTGATATATGTGTTTTCATTTTTTTTTTGTATGTTCCTCGTGCGGGGAGGTCTTGCCAAAATTTTTAGAGCCACTTATTGGTAAAATTTTAAATAATCTTCCGTTGTTTACAAATAAATAATCATTGTGATAATTAAACACTTGATTAGGAACGGGTCCTGACAGTTAGTATCAGAGCATAAACTGATAATGCTATATTTTCTAGTGTTGTGTACTCTTTGAATAGGCACAAATGGACATGTGTGTTTGTGTTTGAAACTTATTTGACCTATTTGCTCTTACATGATTTTGAGTGAAATAGTTGATGTCAATATGTGATTTATATTTGAGTATGCTGAGTTGTGTCGTATTGATATTAACCACGATATCAATACGATATTGTATATATGTGACATAACAGAATAGGGAAAGAGTATGCACTCGAATACCTACAAAACCTGTCATTATTGAACGAAGAATGCATTAGATTGAATAAATGAAGAGTATGCATATCAAATGAGACATTAATGCATTAGATTGAATAAATGAAGAGTATGCATATCAAATGAGACATTAAATTCTTTTATGAAATTGTAATGAGTATAAGGTCATGAGCAATGACATTGTTCTGGAACCTGTTGAGAATAACATTGTCGAATGAGAGTCCTTGGATGTGATTGAGATATCTCCAGGACATAGAGTCATTTAGATTTCGGCATTGAGATGTTGGAAAAGAATGAGATATGGCTATGACGAAATGAACTAAAGATATGATTTTGTTTTACTAAAAGTAAATCAATGTGCATAAACATGGTTTTGATGAAATATATGTGTGATATTGTCACCAAGAACGAGTCGTATAAAAGTATCATGAGATGTTGGGAAAATACAACTATATGACGTATAGAGCGAGAGCTTTTGGGAATATACTTGAGGTATTACCTTTCAACATATTTCTTAATAATGACGAATAGCTTTTCTTCTCACAATTTGTTTTCTATATCCAGATTTTAAATGACCACCCACGTTATTCTTTAATTGGGGGAGGTTATTTTATGAAATAAGATAGTATCTGCATAGGTATAGATTGGACATATCATTACGATTAGAATGATGATATGATTCTATGATGTATGATCGAACCTACTGGTGATCATTTGTATTGAGTAGTTCGGTATTGATTGATTACTATGAGTTATGACCTAACTCGTTATTATCTAAAATATTAATTTTAATAAAAGAGATAAGTTGTTAGTAATAAGGATGTAGCAGAAATGTTGTGGCTCATCAACAGACGTAATAAAGAGAATGTACATATGTACATCCTGATATTGTTCGAACCATGCACGAAAATAATTAAATAAATACTTCAAAATGGTTCAATATGTGTTAAAACCATTAATGAAATGATTCAAATATGGACCTTGCGTAAAAGTACCATAGATTTCGTTTTCAAGCAAAGTTTAAATTTTCTGAAAATTTAGAAGTGGTACGGATCTAGACCTAGAGGTCACACAACTGTAGTGTTGGACACGAACCCGTGCTCGAGCTATTACGATCTCAGGTTAACTGGAGTGATAATTTTGGGTATATTAAAGAATAAAATTTGCATGGACCTGAGTATTAACTCGGTATAAATTCCGTGAATTTGTGATAAAGTTTTGAGAAATGTTAATTTCGAAGATACCTCGAATGTGATTTGTAAGCATATCGATATAGAGATCATGACTCGGTATTGAATTTAGACAATTGAATAATGATTGTCTTTATGTTAAGGAATTACCTATTTCATTATTTTAGGACAATTGTGTACGTCTACGAAAAGATCTGCACTCTGAATGATATCATGTGTCAATCCAAAACCAAGATTTATCTAAATCTATTTTGTATGCTCGATGTATGATTATGTGATATGAGTCTTCTAATTCTTGATAGTTTCTTGAACTCGATGAGCTGAATCTTTTGACAAGTTCTAATCCTTGTGACTGTTCCTGTTAGTATTATCTTGGTCTTTCGCAATGAAAATAGGTTGTGTTGAATATCCGAAACAGAGATCTTAGATTCCTTATGTGAAATAATTTTGATCAATCAATACAGCCTGAATGTGGATTGCACAGGATGGTAATCTTTCTATCATGTTAATTTAGCGGGATACTTCTATTGATCTTTCTTATCGATAGCGTAGAATATGAAAATATCATATCTCTTATGTGAATAACTCAAGCGAGTAAGATATTTCTTTGATCAGACGAGCGTAGTTTTGGTTCTTTGATTAACCACGAATCTGTTTTTGTCATTCCTTCTGACACCAAAGAAAATATGATGTATATGTAATCGTTATTTCAGTTTCCTATTATGAAATGATTCTATATGCCAAGCTATCCAAATGGAAATTTTGAATGATCGAAATTATACTCTTGGGCCACGTCATTTCTCGACGTAGCATTTCTACTAATTCAACCAAGGTTGAAGTAGTGTTAAACTGGCTAAGACCTACCAATGTTCATGAGGTCCGATGTTTCATGGTTTAGCAGGATTCCAAACGTCGTTTTATTGAAAGGCTTTGTTTTTTTAAAAATGGCTAAACCTATTGCTCAACTGAAACAGAAAAATTTAAAATGTAATTGGTCAGATGAGTATAAAACTAGTTTTATTGAGACCCTGTATATAGTTTTGAACTGGTAATAAATGTTTTGTTTAAACATTTGACGTCATTATTTATACGGGGGAAAAATTATTTTTATTCGGACCACAAGAACTTAAAATATCTATTCTTTCAATCCGATCTGATTACGAGGCAAAGTAGGTTGATGAATCTTTTGAAGGATTACGAATGGTGAAACTCAAATGTCGCTACGGCTGTACTCAGTCGTAAAGTCCACGAGTCTATTCTAGCTTATGTTCGTAGCACCAAGTACATGCTGATATTTATACATCTGACCTCTGTACTTATTCGTGAAGTACATAACTGTGAAGACAGTATCCACCCTGAAGGCGAAAGATGTATATGACTTTGAGACCTCAAATTTGATGGAGATGTTTGAGATGAGGCGTTACTGAATTTATTTTCAAATGTTGAGGTTGTCAGCAGGTTTAAACCAATGACTAAAATTCGGAGGGTTGCTTTATGACCATGAAAGTCCCAAATGGGATTGAGAACATATTGCTTTGTTTTTGTGACCCATCTTCCTCGATCACCCAGAGACTGTGATGGTGTTCTGAACATTATTGATATACTTCCTAAGTCTTCACTTTCTTTCCTTACAAGTGAACTTATCCTTATACAAATATGACTCTGTTAATTTTAACTTTGGAGGGCAGGAAGCCTTACCGTTAATCGAATTTCTTATATTAATAGCTACCAAACGAGCATATGTTTGACACTTTTGAAACCTTTCAGTAGAGAAAATATAGATCACCTCTAGTCTGGAAAGAAATCGGTGAAAAATAAGTTGACTGGACCTGATATACTAAGAGAAACGAATGATAAGATTAAGTTGTTCAGATAGAGGATGATGGCCGCCCAGGATAGTCAAGCTAGTTATGCTTTTGAACGAAGACGACCCGTAGAAGTTCTATTAGGAGATCGTGTGTTTTTGAAAAAAAAAAAATTCCTTTAGAGATACTAATCATTTTGGCTTGCGAGACAAATTATCACCTTGTTACATTGGTCGTGCAAGATCCGAGATCGAGTTGGAAATCTTGCCTATAGATTAGCATTGTCACCAGCTTTATCGGTCACTCACGATGTATTTTTTCTTCATGTTGCTATGTTGCGAATATATAATTGAATCTATCACGTCTTTCAGCCTGATGAGATTGGACTTGATCATGTCAAACATCTTGTTTTCATTTTGGATCATAAGGATATATACATGTTCCATCGAATTCAATATATCATGTCGTGTATTCTGATCCATATGTTGTTTTCAGCGTTGATCTGTATTTAGGTTTGAGATTTCGAGGACGAAATTTATTTAAGTGGTGGAGAAATGTAAGACCCAGAGATTTGATTAATATTAATTAAATATAATTTGGAAATTAATTAATTTGAAGATTAATTAATTAGAGGTGAAATTGATAATATGAATGTCAATTGACAGTTACATCGAAACATGATATATTTTTGAAATGGTCGAATAAACTCCGTTAATATTTTAAAATCTTTTATGGAAAACGAAGAACTAAAATTGTGATATAGTAGTATATATAAATCACAAGTGTCGATTGTAAATTTAATATATATATCAGTACACCGATGTCATTTCGATGTACATAACTGGACTGTAAACACAATTATTAAAACGCATACAACTCAAATCTCACACACTAAAAATATGAAACACACACATATATTAAAACCCGCTTCAGACTCTGTTTTCGTCTCCCTAATCTTGCGCACGTCTCGACCCACACCCGAAAACCGCTTGCGTCCGCCGCCTTTCGTCCCCTCCTGGCGAGTCCGACCCACCACCATCTTCCCCTCTGTGGCACACATTTTAGTACCAAGGAATTGTCATTCATGTCACTGATTTCATCATATTTTGCCAAGCAGCGAAGAAGTTCAAAAATTAGGGTTCATCCGATTTTGGTACAATTTCTTCTAGGTTTGTTTAGTGAACTTTTGGGAAGATAACGGTTCAAATGTTGATAAGAATTAAAAGAAATAGGTATGTTGCGATCGGTAACATATGACATGTATATGTATTATTTGATACATGATTTGCTGAACTTATATGAATTGTGTGAAATTACTTGGCAATGTGATTTTAGTTGAATTATGGAGCATTCATAATTAGCATATCGATGTGTGAAAATAAAGGTTTTGTTAACACACATCACTTTGATAGATATACATCGATACATGATATACATATTAGACATTTCATATTAATCTTATCAATCCTTTGATACCATTTGATTACAATTGAGATATATAGTGTCATGGGGACGCTGGGCACGATGATGACATGCAGTCTAGGTAGTAACTGTAGTCACGCGCGTTGTCGCCGGACCTAGACACGAGGGATGCTGAGCACATCACATGATAGATCTTCTAGCGCAATGTGTGTGTGTCGCCACCCTCTGCTCGAGCTCGATATTGATTGATGATACCTTTCTTTGGACTCCGATATTTGGTATCTTGAGATTTGAGTCATTATACCTTACATGCATTGCATTACATTGTACTGCATTACAACATATATCACATTTTATAGATACGTGTTGTAATTACTTGATAGTTTCATATTGAGCTTTGGCTCTCCCCCAAGGGGGCTATTGTTGTCTTTGTGTGTAGACAATGACAGGTATTACAGGTAATCAGAATCCCAAAGAGGGAATGCTCGTTGAAAGCCATCATGAGGTTGTTTCTCTGTCTATCCCAGTCGTAGGATAGATAATTTATGTCATGTTGTGTCGTAGAAAAGTTTATTTCAGTTCAGTCTTGAATATTTGTTGAGATTCAGTTTATTTACAGCTGATGGCATTATGTAAATATTTTGAGTATGAAATGTGTGCTGGAGGTTTATTGTGCATGCTATGGTATGATATAAATATTTTTAGTATGAATTATGTGCTGGATGCCTATTGTGAATGATATGGTATTATGTATTTACTTTCAGCATTGTGAATATTGATATATGAGTTTTCATTTTTTTTTTTTTGGTATGTTTCTCGTGTGGAGAGGTCATGCCAAAAATTTTAGAGCCATTTGTTGGTAAAATTTTAAATAATCTTCTGTTGTTTACAAATAAATAATCATTGTATGATAATTAAACACTTGATTAGGAACGAGCCTCACACTTAGTGGATGGTTTCACAGCAAAAACAGTGTGGACATAATGGTGAAGCGGTCGTTATCTTAATGACAATATCCTAAGTTGATAATAACTATTGGATGTGAATATTTTCGTCCAATAATTTGATTTGATAATAAGCATACATGTAACATATAATAATACTAACAATAACAATAATAATGATGATACTAATAAAATAACAATTATTATTATTATTATTGATACTTGTAATAAGATAAATCAATATAGAATGTATTTGTACATATGGGAATGAATTCCTCAGCAACCTCAACTCCAGAAAACAACGGTACCAAGCCGACGCCACTTTTCAATGCACTCATCCCACGCTTTACAATTAAAAACCCCACTCTGACTTCCCAAACGATTTTCTCATTCCGTCACCATCTCACCACTCTAATATTGTAATCAAGATTAAATTTTTTGGGGGGGTTTTTTATGTTGAAATAGCTTTGATTTTTTTGAAAAATTTCACTTCCTCCGTCGTCTGCTTCATCCATATTCGTATTTCTCGCATTTCTTTGTATGCGTACTGATTGCAGTTGTAAGTCTTCTTTTGGCCTTTGCTTCATTTTAGGGCTTGCTTCCCCGTTTGCGCGTTCTGGGTCTTGATCATAGTTTAACTTATAACAAAGCTTCGTCTCCAAGTTCGATTTTTTTTTTTCAAATTTTATTCGAACTTAACTTTTTTTCCATATTTGATAAAGCTTTTCTGGGGAGAAGATATTCTTTGGTGGGGGCATCGGAGGGTTAATTTTCAGTTATCGATTATTTGGTATTTCTGAAATTGTATAAAAGAGTGGACACGTAACCAAAAAAAAGAAAGAAATTGTATAGAAGAATTAACTTTCAATTAAGTTGTTAACGAACTATGATTGAATTTTGCAATATGATATTTATATTCTTCTTGAAGTGATCTCTACAGTTTTTATCAGTATGAAGAAACAGTGTTTGGATTTTCTTGAATTCAGGTTTCAAGGTAGGATTAATTTTCCTGTAAAATAATTGTAGCTCCGAGTTTATGATGAATCACTCGGGGTCGGGGATAGGTTGACTGTTGCTAACATGAACTGCGGTGTTAAGAACGGGGGAGACATACAGGAGAAGGAGGAGTGCGAGAAAAATGGCCGGAGATCAGTTGAAGGAATTTCATCACAAAATGGATCAACAGTGGCCTCTATGGATTTATCCATCTCCGGAAGAGTGCTTATTGATTCCAAATCCCTGTTTATTGGGTCAAAAATTGGTGAGGGGGCCCATGGAAAAGTTTATAAAGGAAGGTAGGTCTGTGCATGTGTTGATGGTTCATAACTTCATTCACAATATTGTAATATCTTTCTGTTATTTTCTGGCCCGTTGAGAACGATGTGAACTTAAATGTGATTGTGTCCATGTGTGGTGATGATGTTATAGTTTGTGTTGAAGGAACATAATCTTTTTGATATCTATGGTATGTGAATTTGATCAGTTGTGTCATATAGCATATGCTGTGCTGTGAATTTGATCAGTTGTGTCATATTGCATATGCTGTGCTGTTTCCTTCCTTTTTAGAAAGGGGTAGGATAAAATAGAATTATCTAATGCAGTTTTTCCAAAAGGAATCAGATTGTAGCTTTATAAGACTAAGTAGTTAGTTAAGTTTCCTTACGTGGATACTTTCCTCTATTTGGTGTAGTAGGACAAAGTTTTAGTTTATTGTTCTAGTCTCAGTTCATGTTCGAATGGAAAATTTCATTAGCAGATCAGGTTGGCCGCAGCATGCTTTCTTGGTTATGTTTACGCAAGTTGTTTTGTTTGAGTATAAATCCAGTGTTAATTATGTTGATAAAAAGGGCAATTCCTTCACAGATATGGTGACCGAATTGTTGCCATTAAAGTTCTGAATTGTGGCAATAATTTCGAAGAGAGAGCTGTCCTGGAAAATCGCTTTGTTCGGGAAGTGACAATGATGTCCAAAGTAAAGCATGAGAATCTTGTCAAGGTGAGAATATTTGGCAAACGTTTTTTTTGTTTGACTATCGCACTGTTCGTTCAATTATTTTTGGAGTAATTTGTACCCTTGATACTGATAATTTTTAAAATCAAAATTTTGCATAAATTTTTAATTGTGTCAAGCAAACAATGTATAACCTTTTGCTTTTCCATCCTTTAGTCTTGATGCTTTTAGCATGATGTACAATTTTGTTCTTGCAGTTTATTGGAGCATGTAAAGATCCTCTTATGGTGATAGTAACAGAGTTGTTACCTGGAATGTCCCTTCGCAAGTATCTAAGCAGCATACGTCCTAACCAATTGGACCTTCACGTTGCATTAAATTTTGCTCTTGATATTGCTCAAGCTATGGATTGTTTACATGCAAACGGCATTATTCATAGAGATCTAAAACCTGGTATCCTGTGGCTTGCTGATTGCCATTAGCAAAGTGTTCCTTATTTTTCTATTTAGGGTCACTCAAATTTGATTCTTTGTCACAACTTTGTGACTATTACTGTGCCTGTAATTGCAATTGTTCTCAATTCTTTTTCCAATGGAACAGACAATTTGCTGCTTACGGAAAATCAGAAATCTGTGAAGCTTGCTGATTTTGGTCTTGCAAGAGAAGAATCTGTTACTGAAATGATGACTGCGGAAACTGGGACATACCGTTGGATGGCACCTGAGGTTTGCAGTTTATTTGTGTCTCTGAATTTTTCTCATTCTCTATTTATGTTTCTTCATTATGCAAGTGTTTTCGATATTTAGTTCCAACGTATTGTTAAACGACAAAAACAGAAATTTACAAAATAGAAGAACATATTCAGTTGTAAATTTGAATAAACCTACTTATATTTTCACTCTTCATAAAATTATGACGAAACCTGCTTATAAGATCAGCTCACTGATTACTTTACTGAACTCTACAGTTGTACAGTACTGTGACACTTCGACAAGGGGAGAAGAAGCACTACAATAACAAAGTTGATGTTTACAGTTTTGGCATTGTTCTTTGGGAATTGGTGACAAATCGCATGCCATTTGAGGGGATGTCAAATTTGCAGGCCGCATATGCAGCTGCTTTTAAGGTACAAAAATAAGCTAACCTTTTCAAGAATACTTAACAAATCAGTTTTTATTTGTAATTTTTCCCTGATCACATGCCATTATTTATATGGAGGCATTTTCTGATCCCCATGCATCTTACTGCCTTAAAACATAGACATGCCAATCATTTGTTAATACACTTTACCCTTGTAACAGCAACTGCAAATGCTAGATTTGTGCATATAATGTGCTGGATAATCCTAACTTGGTTTCTGCATTGTTATTTATTATGCAGAAGTGTGCTGAACAGTTTCGGAAACTAGGTCCATAAGTCCCATTACTTTTCAGTATCAGTTTAAAGGCATACCTTTATTAAGTGATCGATATTGCAGTGGATCATTGCACCGATTACGAGCAAATATCTGTGGATGCTGATATGTGTTGCATTTTAGTGATGTACTGGTTTCCCAAATATTCCAGCATGACAAACTTATTAGGCTTCTTGACAAACTTATTAGGCTTAAAGCTCAAATGAGTTGGGCCAGACTCCAACTAGTTTGCTGGGGTGGTTTCTGTTTTGGTCCTACACAAGTGAAAATCAGTCTATGCGTTCAATTTATTAAGCTATTGTGTTATTATTACCCTTTTCTGTAGACGGGGGAAGGAGACAACAAGTTTAATAGCAATGGATGACCTGCCTTCAATCATAGATTGATAATTGGGTTGTGTGCAACTTGTAGTCAAGATTTTGAGACTTGGGAGTTGATAAATAATTTGGATTATAATTTTTAAGATTTTATTTTCAAATACATGGTGTTTACTGGAATAAGACCAATCTAAAGGTTGGACTTGGACTATTTATGTTGGCTGGTAAGGATGCCATGATTTTACACGGATGCTTCTATCGTGTAGGATCCTAATTTAAGTTTAGTATTATCAGGACTATGTTGACAATATAAAACTCTACTGGGCTTCTGAGAAATAAACTAAAGGTGATTATTGGTATCATTTCTTTATTTTATATGACTCGAATTTGTTGAACGTTATATAAGAAAAATGACTCAAAAGTACTAACAGACCAGCATTATGTTCTCATTTGAAAATGCAGCAAGTGAGGCCTGGTCTTCCAGAAGACACTCCACCTGATCTTGCCTTCATAATCCACTCATGCTGGGTTGAGGATCCGAATGTGCGACCCAGTTTCAACCAGATTATTCGGATGATCAATCAATTTCTCTTCACTCTCCCACCATCTTCTCCATCTTTGCCAGAATCTGACTCGTCTGAGGCAGAATTTACGAGCAATGGGACCATTATTGAGTTTTCTCCCCCAGCAAAAGCGAAATTTGGTTTTCTTCGCGGACTTTTTGCTATTAAAAAGGCCAGAAATTCGCAGTAGCAGGGTAAATTTTATTTGAATCTGATGAACATTGATGAAAAGAGTATGAAAAGTGATAATAAAGTAGAAGTATACGCTTGATTACATAATCTGATAAAAAAAACGCTTGATTACATAATCCAAGGTTTAGAGCCTGTGTATTATATGTTGTTCATTTAAACTCGTAAGAAATCTTTTGTTCAGTGAAGGTAATATTTTTTTCCTGTGAACTTTTCGAAATTGTCAACATAAAAGCTACCAATGTAGTGGAAACTGTAATCCTGAAAAGTTTTGGTGGTGCTATCAGTGACCGACTTGAACGATGATCCCCGATCATTCCTTACGGAATTTAGTGTTCTAGCACTTGAAACTGAGAGAAAGTTCTATTTTATGTTCGACACAACCATGCATTTGTCTATTTTTTTTGCTGGAGATCTGGAGCAATGAGCGCTAGAAGTTAGAACCCAATCTAGTAAGCAATTTCATATTGTGTATAGAAAAATTATCTCTCAAGTTCTTGAAACTTGCTTATAGTATTGAGTTTTTGCTTAAATTGGCTGATTCTTACACATGTCTTTATAAGGTGTGGGGTCTTGATACCTTTCAGAATTCAGAATTCTTACACAGTTATACATAGACCCGACCAAGGGTCATCATCGACCCTGAACCGGTCCGGAACCGGACCGTGGTCAATGGGCCGGTTAAACGGGTCAACGGTTCGAAGGGTCGGACCCGTAACCGGCCTGTCTATAGAAGGGCCGGTTAAGAGTCATAATTTGCTAACCCGTGAACCGGCGGTTCAAGGGTTATTTTAATTTTTTTTTCATTTTCAAATTTAAAATATATTTTATGCTGTAGATTTGAACTCATGACCTCCAAATTGAACAATTAGCTTCAACCACTAAGCTATAAGAGCCATGTTGATCTAAATATAGTGTTATAATTTATATATATTAACCAAACAAATATATCTTACACATTTTAATTATCTGAGCTTGAATTTATTTCAAGTTATTTTATATTTAATCCATGGATGAAAACATATTCAAACGCATTTTATACTTTATTTCAAATTTTAATAATATTTTTAATTTTGTTTAAAAAGGAAGGGTCAAACCGTTACTGTTAACCGTAATCGGAAAGGAACCGTAACCGGCGGTTCATGAACCGTAATCGGAATCGTCAAGGAAGGTTAAGGTTAATGATTGATGTTTTTTGAACCGTCGAAAATCGGCGGTTCTGAACCGTCTAACCGGCGGTACTGAACCGTGGTCGGGTCTAGTTATACAAACCGAAAATGAGTTCACCTGACACAATATATATATATATATATATATATATATATATATATATATATATATATATATATATACCAGGTAGCATAAATTAAATGAGAAATAAAATTTTTACGTGGAAACCTCTTAAATCGAAGGAAAAACCACATGACTTAGTCCAGTATAAATTTCACTATAATATCAAAGAGTTACAATATTTTTTTGTGCAATAAATTGGTAAATAAAGTGGAGAGAAAATGGTGTAAGAATGGTGTCTTTGTGTCGCATTATTGATGAAGCCTCTGTTTTATGAAATCTCCCTCTCCTCTAAAACCATTGGCACTCTTTTATAATTGAAGGAACTGAAAGTCAATGTAATCATGTTTTTATCTGACACGTGTTTACCTTTACAATTTTTTGTCCATCATGACCCTTTATTGAAACTTGGAATGTGAGGTATCATTATGCATGCGTGTACATCTGTCAATTCCATATCGAATTTCATGCCCTGTCTTCTCGTCCCGGGTAGTGTCTCTTCTCGAGTGGTGTCTCATTTCTTCTCGGGTGGTGTCTCTTCTCTTCCCGGGTGGTCTGTTATCTTCCCGGGTGGTGTCTCTTCTCTTCTCTGGTGGTGGTCTCTTCTCTTCCCGGGCATTTTATCTTCTCTTCCCGGGTGGTTTCTTCTTCTCTTCCCGGGTGGTTTCCTTCTCTTCAAGGGTATTTTATTTATAGTAGGTATTTTTTTAATATATATTCCGATGTCTCACAAGTGCATTTCAGTCTAATTGTTATGCCTTAATTCATATAGCATCCCGAGGTCTCACCGAGCTACAGTGTAACTCGCTGTCTCGACTCCAGTATAACCGAGTCTGGACTGATAGCTAGATTGACTGAGATAACCGATCATCAGCACAGAAATTAAAGTCATCCTGAGATTGTCCATACCGACAAAAAATGAAGCAATAGAAATCTCGAGCTAATAAGACCCTGAACAAATAAAGCTCATTATATCTGAGTTACATAAAGAAGACGTATTTGAATTCCGAGTCAAGGAACATCCCGAGCAAATAAAATTTATTAGGACTCCATGATAAATATGACAAGTACGTAAAGCCCATCAAAACTCCAGCCATAAATATCGTGAGCTGATAGAGCTCATCAGAATTCCTGAAATAAGAAATATCCTGAGCAAATAAAGCTCGTACGAACTCCGATAACAACGATAACAACGAGCTAAATGATCTTGAGCAAATAAAGCTCATTATATCTGTGTCAATGAAAAGATATCCGAACACTCATAACTTTCACGAAGTTGATATTGTATCTCATCCCTCCCTCGCCTCATTCATGTGTTAGCCATCCATCGTCTCATTTGGTTTGTTAGCCCTCCCTCGCCTCATTTTGTTTGTTAGCCCTCCCTCGCCTCATTCATGTGTTAGCCCTCACTCGCCTCATTCTATTTGTTAGCCTTCCCTCGCCTCATTCTGTATGTTAGCCATCCCTCGCCTTATTCTGTTTGTTAGCCCTCCCTCGCCTCATTCATGTGTTAGCCTCCCTCACCACATTCTATTTGTTAGCCCTCTCTCGCCTCATTCTGTTTGTTAGCCCTCCCTCGCCTCATTCATGTGTTAGCCCTCCCTCGCCTCATTCTGTTTGTTAGCCCTCTCTGGCCTCATTCTGTATGTTAGCCCTCCCTCGCCTCATTCTATTTGTTAGCCCTCCCTGGCCTCATTCTGTATATTAGCCCTCCCTCGCCACATTTTGTTTGTTAGCCATCCCTCGCCTCATTCATGTGTTAGCCTCCCTCGCCTCATTTTATTTGTTAGCACTCCCCGCCTCATTCTGTTTGTTAGCCCTCCCTTGCCTCATTCTGTATGTTAGCGCTCCCTCACCTCATTCTGTTTGTTAGCCCTCCCTTGCCTCATTCATGTGTTAGCCCTCCCTCGCCTCATTCTGTTTGTTAGCCCACCCTCGCCTCATTCTGTTTGTTAGCCCTCTCTCACCTCATTCTGTTTGTTAACCCTCCCTAACCTCATTCATGTGTTAGCCCTCCCTCGCCTCATTCTGTTTGTTAGCCCTCCCTCGCCTCATTCCGTATGTTAGCCCTCCTTCACCTCATTCTGTTTGTTAGCGCTCCCTTGCCTCATTCATGTGTTAGCCATCTCTCGCCTCATTCTGTTTGTTAGCCCTCCATCGCCTCATTCATGTGTTAGCCCTCCCTCGCCTCATTCTGTTTGTTAGCCCTCCCTCGCCTGATTCTGTATGTTAGCCCTCCCTCGCCTCATTCTGTTTGTTACCCCTCCCTCGCCTCATTCTGTATGTTAGCCCTCCCTCGCCTCATTTTGTTTGTTAACCCTCCCTCACCTCATTCATGTGTTAGTCATCCCTCGCCCCATTCTGTTTGTTAGCCCTCCCTAGCGTCATTCTGTATGTTAGCCCTCCCTCGCCTCATTTTGTTAGCCTCATGCTCTCAGATTCTTCTCATCTCACGTTTCTTCTTTTATTTTATTTTATTCTTCTTTCGCCCCAGGCCAAACTACGAATGTGGCTGAGACGAAGCCATGTATGAGGCCGAGTGGAGGCCTATGAATGAGGCCGAGATGAGGCCTATGAATGAGGCAGGGTGGAGGCCTATGTATGTGGCCAAGAATGAGGCCAATGATTGAGGCTGAGATTATGCCTATGTGTGTGGCCGAGATGAGGCCAATGAATGAGGCCAAGATGAGGCCTATGTGTGTGGCCGAGATGAGGCCAATGAATGAGGCCGAGTGGAGGCCTAAGTATGTGCTATCAGGGATGAGCTTTTCAAGGGATGAGCTTTCCATGGGATGACCTTCTCAAGGGGTGAGCTTTCATTTAAAGGGATTGACAACAATAAACTATTAAATTAATGAAATTTCATAATAGCAAACACATTTAACAAATGTACAACAATATATATATGATATAGGCTACTCATATCTCTTGGCACATCACATATTCCTTAGTCAATCACGTAATAATTATAAAGTAATTAAGCATTAATCAATACTTATCTGTTGAAAAAATCCATGGAGAGCTGCAGGTATTATGGATGAAGTTTATTGACAGGTTTTTGTTGGAATGGAAATCGAGTTGATCCCCTTCCCAGATCTCCACGCTTTAACTCATTCAACTTATCTTCCCCAAATTTCTCCCGCTTATGTTCCTCTTTTCATAACCATGCCTTCAGAATCTCACGCCTTAGCTCAATTTTCTCACAGACGGCACTAATGTTATCTCAAAAAATTACAAGATAGCACAAATTAAATGAGACACAATATTTTTACCTGGAAACCCCTCAAATCGAATGGAAAAACCACCGGACCTAGCATTTTCTCTTCTCTTCCCGGGTGGTTTCCTTCTCTTCCCGGGCATTTTCTCTTATCTTCCTGAGTGATTTCATCTTCTCTTCGCGGGTGATTTCTTTCTCTTCCCGAGTATTTTATTTATATTAGGTATTTTTTTAATATATATCCCGATGTCTCGCAAGTGCATTTCAGCCTAATTGTTATGTCTGAATTCATTCAAGTTATATATATATATATATATATATATATATATATATATATATATATATAATGACGAGAAACTGGGATGATTTTCACGAGACACGAGTCATTGTACAGTAATCATTCTATCATCAATTAACCACATTAGGAAGACACGATTCTTCAAAAACCATAACTACGCTAGTCCAACACATGGCAATGTTTATATTCATGTTGTTATACTTGACAAGAGCTGATCTTGTTGGGCAGGGATTCGACTCGGTTAGGCCCGACCTAGGCCGTGTTGGATTAGGTTGTGGTTCAAGATAATCTAGTAATTGGAGGAGCGACCTAAGATAAAGGCCCTCATTAGTTGAGCTGGACACGATGCAACAGAGAGCCAGCCGAGATAACTGGTTGGATGTGGTTCGTGTGATGAAAACCCGTGGAGATCTGAGTTACCTTCAGCATGATATCCCGACCTAACCAGTTTTGTTTTGTGGTAAATGCGTCAGGCTGAGTTCGGACCTTGGAGGTTGACTTCTCGATCCTGATTTCCTAGGCGAGGGACCGAATTGGCGGAAGATAATAGTACTATGCCAAAAACAGGTATGAGAAACCTAATAGAGTCCGTGACTCCTGCAACCCATGTTTTCCCGTGTTCAGAAAGGCGAACACTATTTTATGCATGTGTTGTAATGTGAAGCTTGGGTGAGGTCAAGGATGAACAATGTTTGAGGGATTAACATCAGTTGGACGACAGTGTCAGGGACGAGATAAGCCCGCTTTAATAAATACCAAGTTTGGTTTTATTTTGATATTATTCATATATTGAGTGTTTTCTCCTGCATTATTATATTCTCTCTACTTCGTTCTAACTTAAACATCGGAGGAATTTCGCCGATAAACACTTACGGGCCTCTTCTAAACGTTCTTTCATGAGCACAAAACAATAGATTTGAACCACGAGTTGGTTATTTTTAACCCTAATAAACTAGTCTACAATAGTAACACTTGGGCTCAAGTGTGGTATTTAAAATAGGGGGAAAATATTCCCTCTTTCTGTTTAGTTTTTGACTGTACATCAATATAGTAATAGAATACCTAATCAAGTTGTATTAAAATTGGATATAAAAGTGGCTTTCAATACAAAAAAAAACTTGTTTAGTGTATTATGTTATTATACAACGAATGAATGACGAAAAGAAATGCTTTTTTTTTTTTTATATTATATTATATCAAGTTACTCTCAATCTCACTGTCGAGTCAAAGTCAACTCGTGTATCCTCGCCCGTCCGTTGGATAACAGTGAATATCATCCCAGACCGAGGCCCATACTTTAATTTTCGGAATGAAAAGAGCGCAGTCAACATACAGTGGTCAGACAAGCGGTACACAATATTTAGGAGTTTTTAAACTTTACATACGTCAAGACCAGTGACCGAAGTAAAACCAAAAAATTCTGAAATAAGAAGGTTCAAGATCTGTGAAAAAATTTACCTCAAACCCAAAGCTCTTTTCCTTTTTCTGGGCGTAAATCTTCTTTGGTAATTTACCCGAAAGACTTGTTCCTCCTTTTGAATATTGTTAATAACCGTGAGAGAGAGAGAGGTAGAGAGAGAGAGAGATTTGTCTGATGAGGTTAGATCGAGCTTTATGATTATCCGATCTGCAAGTGTTAAGATTTGGTTAATGGTTGAATTCTGCGTTTTCTGCTGGTATGCCTGAGCAAGAAATTTTTTGGGCCCAGTTCAATGAGATTTAGTTTAAATTTCGTCTTTTATTCTGATTGCAAAAATTGAATCTTGATTGCTCTGAGTGGTGTTTTTGATATTGAATCGAAGTGGGATCTCTTGGATTTGTATTTGGAGTATTAAGGTCTTGAGAATTTTGTTTGTTGGTGGGGGTGGGGTGATGATATGGGAGAAAATGCGGCAGCTTTGCACACAGCTGTAAATTCAGTGCAGGCATTGGGAAGGGGGTTCGATGTGAACTATGATACTAGGTTGCTTTTTTGTAAAGGTGTTACAGGGTCAAAGATTGTGGAAATTGATGAAGAGCATACGAGGGATTTATACTTAACCGAAAACTTAGCTGTTCATAATGTTTCAAGAGATATCAAGATTTCACAGGTGCCAGGTGGCCGTGATGGCTTTGGTGTTTGCAGTTATATTGAGGTAAACAGTTTGATAAAATGTCTTGTTTGAATGTCATTTTCATATTAATTTTTTAAATTGTCATATGCCTTTGTAATTTCGATATGAATAGGGCCTAATAGGCTGATTGTGGGATAATGCTTTTTGTTTCACCACAATAAAATTCATCACAGGATAAGGAAAACACTACTTCTAGCTAAGGTGAATGAAGCTAAAGCTTATTTTAGATTGTTGATGATGAAACCGAAGTTTATTGCCAATACCCTTACCCCTCCCTCACCCTCTTTTTACTAGTATAAGTGAATATGTTGCCAGCATAACATTTTGTCCACACTTCCTTGGGTCTCATAGTTATACCACTTCATTCGCTGAGTATAGTGATGATTGAAATTGACTAGTATATAGCCCAGTAAGTACTATAGCAACGGATGGTAGTGAGTCTATGATTATTATAACTAATTCAGTGCTTTTCCACCAGAAGGTTTGAGCCCATATGTGGTTTTTATAGTGTCCGAATTTAATCACTCTTATTAAATGAAACATGGATGTAGATGGTGGAATACTTCAACAAAACGGCTGCTCTCTCAGGATATACCCCACTTGGTAGTTTCAATGCTGCATTCAGCTTTACTGGTTCTAAGCATGTGGATGCTGCTGCGACAAAATCCCTTTGCATGGATGGATTTTTCAGTCCACTGGCTAAGATTCAGCTTGTCAAATCTCCCATGGTTTTGAATGAAAATGTTAAAAGAGCAGTCCCAACGTCATGGGACCCACCTGCTTTAGCGAGGTAGACTCTGTTAGACAATTTTCAAAATTGTATATGCATACATCTTTCTACAAGGTATACTACGACACTCAATTGTTGTATTCCTGTGACTTTGGACAGCTTCATCGAAAACTTTGGCACACATGTTATTACGTCTGTAACTATTGGTGGTAAAGATGTGATCTATGTCAAACAGCACCAGTCATCACCTCTGTCTATGATGGACATCAAGAATTATGTTCAAGATATTGGAAATCAAAGGTTTTCGAGCACAGAAGACCTTGCAAGTTCAGGTCTATTAAATTTCAAGGATAAGGCTAGTTCCACTGTATTTCTTGATTTATGTTTCTTGATTTTATAGTACATCAATTTTCATCTGTTCAGATATGAGTCATGCAACTTTTCATTCGTCTCACTTTCTCGTCCCTGTTTGAATAATTCAGGGCTCTGATCCTTCTCTGTTCAACAGCCAAGGGATTTACCCACAACCAGCTAGTGCACCTTACCTCTCTGGTAGTGGTAAAGAAGTATGTACAACCTTCCTATTGTCGACATGAAAAGAATGACAGTTATTCATTGTCTTTGTATGCTCCTATCTGTTAATCAAGAATGAGGAATTTGGTCATTGTATAGCACACCAACTAGTCATCCAGAAAATGAATCACTGACAACTTGGAAACTTGCCTTGTTGATGTGCTCATTCTGTGTTACCGGGAATATGAATATGTTTATCTTCTTATACTGAAAGAATGAAACTTAGCCACATACTAGAAAAAATGGCCTACTTTTTTGATACTTTGCTCACAGTAGGTACCAAAACCTTCTGATAGTGTCTTTTGTGGCCGACCCATACTCGAATAGGAAATTTTGCGAGAAAAATGTTAAGCATTAAGCGATAATATATAATGCAATTCACTTACCTTTTCAGCTTATAAACATCACCACTTTTAGTTGCTACAGCATTGCCAAGTTGATATGCTAATAGAGACTAAGGATTTATCTTTGTTTTGACCATTACTTAGAAGAGGTTATGTGATTAAAGATGTCGGTTTCATCAGCAATCCTTACATTCGAAAGTTTTCATCATCAAACAAAGTCCTTGTTGTGGTGAATCATATTTGGATGACAATGATGTAAATTGTATGCCTTAATGACTAACTGCTTCATGAGTAGGCGTTGCATTTAACTGGATAGGTTCCTTTTTTTCCTGAAAACAAACTTCCCCTTCTGGTAATTGAACTTATCATTGATGTAATATGCTATTAGATACCTGAAAACAAACTTCCCCTTCTGATATGTTCACACCTAAAAAAATTGTCTCATGTGCAGGATGTTACTGTCATATTCAGAAGAAGGGGAGGGGATGATTTGGAACAAAGCCACACCCTATGGTCAAGAACAGTCCAATCTTCTCCAGATGTAATTGAAATGTCATTCTTTCCGATAGCAGAACTTCTTGACGGGGTTAGAGGAAAGGAACATTTGTCTCGCGCCATCTCTCTCTACCTTGAGTGTAAGAAAACTCTTCTTTTCTTCTGGATCATCTCCTGCTACTAAGCAACTCTACAATGATACAACAGTGATGTTTGGATCGTTTTGTCTGAACAAATTTCGAGATCACAATAAATATCTTTTGCAGACAAGCCTCAGATTGAAGAGCTAAGATATTATCTGGAGTTCCAGGTCCCTCGAGTATGGGCGCCCATACAGAATATTTTTCCTGGACAACCAAGAAAGGAACCTGTGTGCCCATCCTTACAATTTAGCATGATGGGCCAAAAGCTATATGTCAGCCAAGAGCAAGTATGTGTGACTTTTCTTATGATTGTAATTTGTAAACATGTTCATCCTACATCATCGGTTGTTTCATTTATTTGTTCTTTGGAAATTGCTAATTGAAACTGAAACTGGCTATAGAAAATCCTGTATCAGCTGTCCAGGCATAAAATTGTTTGATCAATGTTATATAAACTACATGCTCGAAGTTGTTTATTTTACAAAATAAAAATAAATTGAAAGGCATGAAAAGGCAAGTAAACCGAAGTCAAGAATTAGTGTATCTTTTTCATGGCATTGTACGCAAGTTTGTCTCTAAGCAATTTATTGAGAGTTGACTGTAAAGTATGGATCTCTTTCATTTTGGTATTAATATAGCATGTAGATAATCTTGTGACATGTCTTGATGTGAATTGTGTAGGTATCAGTCGGGCGGAAACCCGTGACTGGAATGCGTTTGTGTCTTGAAGGATTGAAACAAAACCGGCTTAGTATCCACCTTCAACACCTTGCATCTCTTCCTAAGATCCTCCAGCCATACTGGGACTCACACATAGCAATAGGCGCTCCAAAATGGCAGGGGCCTGAGGAACAAGACAGCAGATGGTTTGAGCCGGTAAAGTGGAAAAAATTCTCTCATGTGAGCACCGCACCAATCGAGAACACGGAAACCTTAATCAGTGATCTCACCGGTGTGTACATTGTCACTGGAGCTCAACTAGGTGTGTGGGATTTCGGGTCAAGAAATGTCTTGCATATGAAGCTATTGTTTTCAAGGCTTCCAGGATGCACGGTGAGAAGATCTCTATGGGATCATGTTCCAAATGATATGTCGAAAAAATATAGTAGTATTGAAAATCAGGATGATTCGAGTTCAAGTTCGGGGGAAAACTATGTGGGGAACAAGCTGGCGAAATTTATAGACATGTCTGAAATGAGAAAGGGGCCCGAAGATAGCCCGGGTCACTGGTTGGTGACAGGCGGTAAGCTTGGTGTAGAGAGAGGGAGAATTGTAGTGAGAGTGAAGTACTCATTACTTAATTACTAACGGAGTTAAGCCTATGTGGCAAATATAGTGTACATTGATTCTTGTTAATTGTGCTTGTGTGAGTGTGTGTGTTGGTTACATGGGACTGAATTTTTGATGACCACGATTCTCCTAGTCAGGGATAGCTTGATGGCTTTTGATGTATAAACAAAAGTTCCCTGCTAAGTCAAGTAGATCTCTTGTTCAAATGGTTACTTAAAATAGAATAAACCAAATTGGGATATGCATCCAAATGGTTTAATATGTTGGTGTAAATGAAACTATAGGTAAGGTAATTCATTCTTGGACTTTTATATGTTCAATGCGTGGACGAAGCCATCAATGACTCGGTTTGTAAAAGAAGAAAAAAAGACACAAAAAGAAGCTGCTAGCATCAGATCCACAATCCTTTGATGGCCGGGGTAACTCCATCAAAGACTAAGAATATTATAAGTTTATTGGCCTTAGAGCATCTTTAATGGGGTTGCAAATTACCAACTAGGACAATTACAAGTCCTAGTTGATAATTGCAACTCCAATTGCATGGCTAAGGGGGGCAATTGCTAATTTGCAAGATTGTAAATTTAGCAATTGTAAGCATTGTAAGTGCAGTTTCTTTTTTTATTATTTTTTTTAGTTTTTAATACATTTCAAATATTATATTTAAAATTAAAATAAATATTATTATTATATAACTATTATATATAATTATAATATTTATAATAAAATATAAATAATATTATTATGCAAATAATTTTCATAAATATTATTATTTTATAACTATTATATATTAACCTAAGTATTTATAGTTAAAGTATAAATTTGAAGAATATGTGTAAATTATGCACATGGATTTATAAATAAACATAAAATATTTAAAGGTTTATTATAAATATGAATAAAATGTGAATAAAATATAATAATATATTGAGTAGGTCAGTAATTGAAATTGAAGTGAACTGTAGGGATAAAAATGATTTGAAATTGCTGAATGGAGTAACTGTAAAAGTTAATAATGTGGCAGTGAGACCCACTTTTAAAATTGATTTGTAATTGCAGTGATAAAGATGACCTTACGACATCCACAATGGGATTGCATATTGCCAATAGGACAATCGCAAATCCTAGTTGGCATTTGCAATCCCAATTGCATTGATGAGAGGAACAATTGTGCTAATTTGCAAGATTGCAAATTTAGCAATTGGCATTGCAAGTTCAATTTCTTTTTTATAACTATTTTAATTTTTTTAAAAAAAATGTCAAAATTATGTTATTAAATATTATATATATAATTATTATAAGTATTTAAGAATAGTTTATAAATTATGCATATGGATTTATAAATAAATATGAAATATTTAAATATTTATTATAAATATGAATAAATTATTAAGTGGATTCTATTATTTGAAATTGAAGTGAATTGTAGGGATAAAGATGGTTTGAAATTGTTGGATGTGGTAATTATAAAAGTTATTGATGTGGCAGTGGGGCACACTTCTTAAAGAGTCTGTACGAACTGCCAGCTGCAGCCGCAGGGAGACGACACCATAGGGGGTGAGGGAGCTTTTGCCGTGTTCCACCTTGAGTCTTTCACCCTGGCCTCAAAATTATTGGATCGTGTACATTCCTTATATTTGACGGTTCTGCTCAATGTTCCAACATCCAATAAATTTTGTTTTGGCACACTATATTGGGTCAATTTCATACTGTGTAAAATACAGAATGCTAGTTCCGTCTATCAACAGTAGTTACCCGAGACGAGAGGGCAACCAAAATCGTTGGTTAGTTTTATGCCCAATAAATTTGATTAAACTTTGTAACTCTAACCGACCAAATAATCCAGGTAATATAGAGGATCCAAAAAAAATTTTGGCCACTTCTAAATACCTAAAAATAAGGGGGAATTGCAAGGAAGTATCCTTTTGAGAAACTTAATTCACTTAAGTCTGGAGAAAAAACAATAGTGCATAGAAATCCAAGTTTGATAACCTTTTATTCAAATACGTCCAATTTCAAAATTTCAAATCAATTTGGTACTTTATTTTGACTCTTTACCCCTCAATGGTTTGGTGAGTTGCTGCTGAGTTGCATTCTACCCCCTAAGCTTTTGTTTTATTTATAAAGAAGTCTCTATATACTATTTAATTATCCTGTATATCCTTATACTTATAAAACAATGTGGCATTTAACTTCTTCCTTTTACAAGTCCCCGTTTTTTGCAATCATTGGCACAAAATGGTATCAGAGCCTGGGTTTATACTGAAAATACTATAATAATATCTTGAATATTAATTTGTAACCTATACAGATGAGACGATTCAAGAAGTTATGGACCTAAACGAATGTTCGAAGTATCATTCTTACTGGTGGTACTTCCAAAAATTAGAAGCACTAAATCAGAAGCATATGGCAGAAGCTCAACGCTTCAACCATAAATGGAAACTATTACTAGGAAGCGGATTATGCAGGCATAAACCACTACAAGAAACTAGAGAGGATGGCTAAGAGGCTCCATCAAGTGAACCTCAAACTACAGTTCGAGTTAGCCAAACATCAGGAAGACGATCATCCTGAACATGAGGACGTTGTTCCAAGCCCCAATGATCCATCAGGCTCCGGGCCAGATGATTAGGATGGGAGAACCAACCTTTCGAGAAATCGAGCCGATTCTTCTAAGATATCCCAAGATCTTAGAGAAATCCAGAAGACAGTGCAACTTTATGGTTACCTGAGGTACCATTTCCTGGCACTGATCCATCAGATTCAAAGTCAGATGGAGATTATGATTAAACATCAGGAGGAAATTCTTGAAAACCTTCGAGATGTTCAAACCCGAGTTAAAGAGTTGGAGTCAAGACCAAGTCCGATAGGAAGAAGGAACGGAGGATGGTTACCACCGTCCTATGGAACAGAACCCCTTTTACACC
Source organism: Haberlea rhodopensis (assembly GCA_907163345.1). Lineage (NCBI taxonomy): Eukaryota > Viridiplantae > Streptophyta > Magnoliopsida > Lamiales > Gesneriaceae > Haberlea > Haberlea rhodopensis. Next base: position 266,077 of record CAJQUN010000262.1, on the reverse strand, counting down.
AAAACTGGAACCTTTGACGGAAACTGAAAAATGTTGCAGTCCTACGAGGAGAGCCCATACTTCCCACAAAGTAATGAAAAGAATCAACCTGGAAGATCTACGTGATCTTGCTGATTTTTTTTGCGGGATTAAATCTCGCAGAATTCAAGACGGGAGAGCTTGTAACAAGACCTCCATCACAAGAGAGATTCGGGTCACACAATCCACCCGAAGGTGATCAAAGTATGCCGCATATGGAAGATTTCACCTCAGCAACTTTGGATCCCCCAGTTGGAACAATGTACCTTTTCCCGCAGGCCAAATATACATCAAACGCCTTTCGGGAAATACAGTTCGATCCAATCCATCCATATGGGCTTATGCTCAACATGCATATGTCGGATTTCAAACAGAGAAGTTCTTATTGAAGAATGGGCTTCAGCAATGAGAATAGCAGCATGGACGCTTGATCTAAATAAAGAAGGATTCATTTTACTTCTTAAAATGAGTCTGGAAGGATCAGTCAAAATTGCCTGGGGTATGGGAGACCCAGGTACGAAGGAAGAAGTTTTACCCGGAGTGTCCCTGAAAGAAATTGTGGACAAATGGCAAAATTCCTTAAAATATGTTTCATTGGAGTAAGCTACTTCAAAGGAATGGAGGAAGAGAAGGCAAAAAAATTAGACAATCTCTAATTAGCCTAGAACTACATGATATCTGCTATGTAGACGAGTACATCAAACTCTTTATAGAGTATAGGTGGAAGGCAAAGATAGAAGAAAAATATGCAGCAGAACTGTTCTTTGCCAAAATACCAAGGCCATGGAGAGAAATGATTATTCAGGAATACACACCTCATACAATCGAGAAGGTGTCCAGGAGAATGTAATTTCTTAAGGTAAAGCTCGCGGAGTTGTGCTACCAAGCAAAACTCCAAAAGAATTACAAGAAGCTTAGAGGAATCAACAAAACAACTCATCTTTGTTATAGAGGGAATTATATCCCTACAATCATTGGAAACTATCCCCAAAGGCGAAAGATGAAAAAGCACAGAGCTCATCCTTATGCCCGAGGAAGTAGTTAAAGAAGAAGTAGGTCTTCGTGGAGACCTAGAAAGATCTGGTCAAAACAGAAAGCCCGAAGTTACAGATCTGGGCAAAGATAACGACCAACAAGGAGTAGAACCTTATCAACATGTTCTAATCAAGCGAGTTCGAGCAGAGCACCGATAAAAAGAACTTTCGAACGCACTCATACCCATGCAAATGAAAGTTTCAGATATTGTAACTATTGGACATGCGGAGCAAGAGGACATATCTCTACAGGTTGTCCAGAAAACCAAAGTCGTGGAGTAAGACAGTTCGAGCATACCAAGAGTTTGAGGATGCTGTCTATTTCCAGGATTTGGTATAGGTGTATCAATTTGAGGATATTCCCTCAGATGAAAGCATCTGCGAAGATGAGATCTATTCTGATGATGGAGGTGAATCCAGCCCAAAATCAGAGTGAATGAGAGTTCCTTCAGCAGATGATCAGAGAAGACCCGTCAGGATTCTTCTCTCATACAACTGTTTCTCATAAAACCCTTATGAGGATCATGAAAGAAGAACCAAAGCTTCAGATGTATCATGGATTTACAATTGGAGCAATGGATAAAGCCATTGATATGATTGGTTTCAAAGCAGGAAGCATTAGATTATCCATAGGGTAACAAATGGTGAATTTGAGATCCCTATGGAATTCACGGGAAACCAAATTGAAATGCAGTTAAGCCCCTATAGAGAGATTCAGGAGATTAATAACAAGGTTAAAAGAGAAGTTGCTAACGCGCTCTCATGGATTCATATCGGAGCCATCAGAGTTATAATCAAGGCAACTTTCAAGGAAGGAACTGATTCACCCCTCAACCTGGCGATCTTTGACAAAAGAATCCCGAACCTCAAAGACTCTTGTTTGGGAGCAGTTGCAGGAAATTTGTATGTAGGAAAGATGACCTTTAACATCTATCGAAGAATTGCATACAATTTAGGAGATCGAGACTTCCACAAGGTTCTTACTCTTCATCAAGATTTTAAAAGAAGTGATTTGATGAAAGAAGGGAACAAGTCTTACTCGATAACCTACCAGGTGTTATACGCACTCTCGAATACTCATCATTCAGAAGTATTCTTGAGAAATGAATTCATTGAAGTCCCCAGAATTTTTGAGGATTTCGCCAAAGCAATATTGCAGGATATTATCGATACTCCGACAATAGGATAGATCGACATGAGGATACAAGATCAACCTGTTCTGAACAGAAGCATGAGCCTTATGATCGATCCAAGAAGGATTTCTTTCCAACATGATAGGTTAATCAGCAACCATCCAGGGAAAAACAGAAGGCAGTCTCGAGCAGAATTCAAAAAATCCGTGATGTTTTCAAAACAACAGGAAAGCTGAAATGCCCAGAAGGCTGGAGAGAAGTGCAGCTAATTTTTGACATTACAGAGAAAGATAATATCTCCCCATGTGATGTCCTCTACTATTTGCAACAACCTACAGTTGGCAGGTATCAAGGAAACCTTCAAATTGCTGAAATTGATCTAATAATTGCAGGATTTGCAGGAAGAATCCAGAACAACTTATTCTAGGGATTGAATTTCTTGAGGAACATAAACCTTGGGAAAGATTGCAAAACGGAATGGAATTCACGGTGGAAGGAAAGAGATATATGATCCGATGACCACCAGTCCATTCTCCATATACATCTCCGTCGGTATGTTATATGCGAAGTGTCAGGCAGAATATTTTGCAGCCTACATTGATTCCGGAGCTGGAATATGTACTGTCATGTGAGATATATTCCCTAAAGAAGTTGGTGAGAATTACCAGCCATTGCCGGAAGAGACTTTTCCAAGCAGATCTTTATCCTTAATGAAGGAGTCCAGGGAGAGCAGGCGGTAGCCCGTGGTACAAAGTCAAAACTCCACCCATTTATTTCCATGATATAGTCGCTGATATGCTGCTAGGAAACAATTTCCTACATACATTCAAGCAGTTCACTCAGGAGAACGAAACACGGAGACTTATTTTCACAACCCTTTGTGACTCATAAGATTAGGCGTTTCACCGCAAGTTCCCCATTAGTTTTCGCAGCCAGCGTGGTGATGAAGGCAGGCTTTGACACCCAAATATGAAGGATCAGCAGAAATTTGGCAAAGCGATTATTCAATATAGACAACAAGGAACTGGTGAAAAGCGAAAAATGACTTTTGATGGTATAAATATTATGTCATTTAGAGAACAGGATGAAGATGTGAATGAATACGAAGAAGAAGTTATTATAGACATCTTACTGTTACTGAAAAAGGCATTACATGAGGAGGCCATGCAACCCGAAGCTACCCTCGAAGAGCAAATCACTCTAGAGGAAGTAAAAAAGGAAGATCCATAGGAACTACAATGAGGATCCTCTAGCATGGTGGGACAGAAATGAGCTTACAACATCTTTGAAGGTGAAAACTTGAAGAGAGTATGAGTTTGTGAGGTACAAACCAATCCCCATGAACCAGGAAGATCGGAAAGATATGCAGATGATACTTAAGATGATACTTAAGGAACATCTTGACCTTAAGTTAATCTCAGCAGGTGTTTCTTCATACAGCAGTCCGTGATTTCTCGTACGGAATCATGGAGAAATAAAAAAGAGGAAAACCAAGATTAGTGATCAATTACAAAGTTATCAATGAGATCTTGGAATTCGACGGATACTATATCCCCAGCAGAGAACATTTGGTAAATAGCATCAAGAATGCCAAAGTGTTTTCTAAGTTTAATTGTAAGTTTGGATTCTACCAGATTAAAATGGAAGAAGCAAGAAAAAGTTTACAGCTTTCTCCACACCACAAGGACACTACATCTGGAATGTCATGCCAATGGGATTGACAAATGCTCCCCAAATATAGCAAAGGAAGATGGACAATCTTTTCAAAGATTACTTCAGCTTCATGTTCATGTATATTGACGATATCCTCATTGCATCAAAAAACATGAAAGAACATCTTAAACATCAGGAAATCTTTTTAGATGTTTGTTACAAGGAAAGATTATGTGATATCCCCGAATAATTATATGCATTTGGGCATTAATTATGTTTATGCGATTATTATGGTGTCAATTAATTTTGTGTTGAATTAATTAACATGGGAAATGCTTAGTCACATGGTGGGCGTGACCTGGTAATGCATTTCGGGGTGATTGTTATGCATGTTGGAAAATTGGGTGTTAACATGGTTTAATTGTGATGGTCAATGATTATTTGGCAAAGCATGTATTTAATTGAGGTTTTGGTGCATTTCTGAAGAAAATGCTTTTAAAATATCATGTTGGGATATTTTATACATCATACTAATTGTTGGGGTACATGTTTTAATTAACCCCACTTATACCCCACTACCCCATACCTCCCACCACTCTTTACCAATCAATTTCACTCCCAACACTATCCCCAAAACCCCAAACCCGATTTTGGTGCCAAGGAGGATAGGAAACCTTTGCAAAATTCTTATTTGTGGGATTCTTGGTAGGATTTGAAGTCCTTAAGAGGTATGGATCTCTCCTTGTTGTTTTTATGAGGTTTTATTTTGAAATGGGTTTGATTTTGGGATTTAAAAATGGTTTGTTTTGGGTTTGTGATGTAGTTGGTTGGATATTGGATTTTTGGTAGTATTAAGGTGTATATTGAAGGTTTATAGTGTTTTGATGTTGTGGGTTTGTGGTTATTTGAGTTGGAGTGGATAGGGGAAGAAATGTGGTGTAAAAATGGTGATTTTCGAGTTACAGGTAGCGGCGATCGATCGCGCGCAAGCAGTGCGCGGCAGAAGCACTTGGCGATCGATCGCCAAGTTTGGGAGATCGATCGGTGTGCCTCACGATCAATCGTGCCAAATGTGGCGATCGCTCGCTGAAGGCAGGAAATTGTTGGCTCGGACAGTGTGATCTCGCGATCGATCGGGGCTATGTGGCGATCGATCTCGAGTCACCAAAAATTGATGTTTTGGTTATTTTTTTGGGAGTTTTGGTATTGGACTATTATTGGCTCCTAATATTGGTTTGTGTGAATGTGTAGAACCATCTCAGGTGGCAACACAGCCAAGGAGATAAAGTCCTTCGACATCTCCATTTTGGAACTAAGGTACGTAGTGAGACGTATGGGCATCGGACGGTAAACGTATTTTACGCATTGAATTTGGTTATGCATTATGGTTGCATGGGTTTAATTATGCATTATGGTTGCATACATGGTCTTGGTTATGCATCATGGTTGCATACATGGGTTAGATATGCATTATGGTTGCATGTGTATATTGGATGCATTGGTGCATGTGATTGTGAGTCGAGATTATATTCCAGTGATGAATAATACTTGCTGCCTTCATGTCGAAGCGATGACAGAATACTTGCCGCTGTCATATTATAGCGATGAAGAATATTTGAAGCAAATATGTCGAAGCGAAGGATAATTCCGCTGTCATATTACTATTGCGAGGGATATTATGCCGCTAATATGTCGAAGCGAGGGGTATTAATGCCGCTGTCATGTAAAAGCGAGCGGTATTATGCCAATGATATAATAAGACTGGGAATGGCCATTGGTATACATGGAATGGATGCATGTCATGACATACATTATTGGTATTATAATCTATTGATTATGATTGTGGTACAGGGACAACCAAAGGGAGCATTTAAATGTATTAAATACAGGAAGTGATTCGTATTTACGGTTTATGCATTTCTACTTTACAATCATATGATTGTGATTATGTTTTGTTACATGCTCATGGTTTTGGGGTTGTTCCTGTAGGTACATTTTGGGCGGAAGGGCTAAGGCGGGTTGATGCGGTGAGCTTGTGAGGAGTGCTTTTGGTAAAGCAGACGTAATTCTTTTGTATAGTCTCTACTCTAGGAGTAGTGTAAAGCTATAGGATTTCAATTGGTTGGGAATGTAATTAATCCTTTTTGGAATTTTATTTTGGCACTGTAATCATAACAGCTCAAGGCATCAACACGAACTTTATACTCTGTTAGATGTATGTTAGCTCTACTTACGCCTTTAATCCGCACTTAAGGAACTAGGGTCCTTACATTAGTGGTATCAGAGCAGTGATTAGGGAACCCAGGTATGAGTGAAGGGTATCCTTAGCAACAGGTTGGCTAGGTATTTATATTCGAGCATGTTTATGCATGTGGTGCATATTGGTGTATATAATTGTTATACTAACATGCTTATTGTCATTCATGTTATCTAACGGTGTAGCATATGTATTGTTTGGAAATGTTGTTAACCCTTGTGTTACAGCATGGCGGCCATAAACTTGGGGAACCTCAATGAAGAGGTAGGTGATGTAGGAAGAGTGAATGCAAGTATTGCTCAGACGAATCCTTTACCGCCACCGGCTGTGGGCGTGGAACCGGTAGCACAATTGTTATTGCCTGGGGAACTAAGTCTGACGCAATTTCTGACTTTCCATCCGCCCAGATTTGAGGGGACAGAGACAGGGGAAGAAGCTGAGGAATGGCTAGAGAGAATGTAGCAGATATTTGTGTCTGCACTTTGTGCTAGGACGTCATGGTTGAGGCTGACAGAGTTCCAACTAGCAAAGAAGTCTGCCATGTGGTGGAAGACGACAGTGATGGAGTTGAGGGCTCAGGACATGTTGATAGACTGGACTCTATTCAGGACCCAATTTCTGAACCGGTACTTTTCTGCTGCTGCTAGGCAGATGAAAGAGGATGAGTTCACCAATCTGAAGCAAGGAAGCATGACTGTATCGGACTATGCCATGCAGTATTCTGCACTTTTGAGGTATGTCCCTCATATCGCTACAAATGGGCATGCTAAATGAGCCATTCATATGAAATCCATGTATGAACATGCATATGAACTACCAATCATATGATACAAGATAACATAAATCATATGATATCAAAACCATAACATCATCATCACATCATATATATACTCCGTACGTCAACACGTACCTGTACGGCGACACAAACGAGATAAATTAGGCGTCACTGGCTAAGTGCCTCGTTGTCCTGTCCCCTGAGATGATGCTACAACAATGCCAACAATATATATGTTATCATAGGCATTAAAAATCAAATTCTACAAAAATATAAAATTTTTCAACATTCTGCCATCACCGATCGATCGCCCCGAATTCTCGATCGATCGCTGAACTGTTCTCTCTTCACCGATCGATCGAACAAAATCACCGATCGATCGCCACATGCTCACCGATCGATCGCCTCAATTCACCGATCGATCGCCTCATGCTCAAACCGCCTTAAAACTTTACTGTTCGCGGCGATCGATCGAGATCACATGCCGATCGATCGGCGCGATCAGAAAAAATGAGACAATGGCGATTTTGAGCTTATCTTCATGGTACTTCTTACACAACTCATTTTCTATCATGTAACCATGATTCATGCACTCCCTCGTATCATATAAACATGTTCCTAACATCCTAGAATCCAATTCTTGGCAAAGAAACAAGTTATGATTCTAAGCATCAATAATTGATATTCCCCTTTACATAAATCAATACCAATTACATAATTCAAGTGTAAAACCATGAAATTCTTACAAAGATAGTAAGAAAGCACTTCACACACCTTCCTAGCTCAATTTACAAGTGAATCCCAAGCTTAAACCACAAGAAAGTTGAAAGAGATGGAGAGGAGCTTGGTAGTGTTTTAGTAGGTGTAAAGTGAGTACTATGTGATTCTCTTCCCTAAAGCACCTTGATATAAGGTCATTAGTTTCTCTAACCACTTGTTATCATATTGTTTGGAGTTAATAACATGTTATCTAACATGTACATGAAATGAATCCCAAATTCAAATTCCAATTGCAAGTAAATTCACATACACATGTAATTCCCTTCAAACTCATATCACACATCTTATGAAATGCAACTCACATGTACATTCTAATGCACCTTCAAATGCATGCTACATGTACACCAATGGTATATTCTACTATACATGTATTAAAGTTCCACCCGAACCCCCAATATCATACCGCCACGTGATATAATTACACCATAATCATATCACACGCATATAACATAAATCGAGGCATTACACATTCCTTTGCCATGTGATTTGGCTTTCCACACTTATAGCATTTTCCTTTGAAATTTTTCGCCTTGCCAGTGTTGGAGGCCGTACCGTCAAACTTACGCTTTGATCTGATTCTTTGTTCAACAAGGTTAGCCCGTGGTTCAATTTGAAACCTATCTGCCTTCCTCTCGGAAACTTTGTTGTCCTCCTCGATTCATAGTCGAACCACAAGATCTTCAAGACTCATCTCCTTTTGTTTGTGTTTCAGATAGCGGAGACTTGGAATGAATCACTTAGACTCATTCCCTCCATATGAATGTCATGCAAGATCACTTGTCGATCTTGCACTTGCGCCATCATGGGCTTGGTATCAACTATCTTGAAATCCAGGAACTGTCCAACTATGAATTTCTTCATGCCAGCATCCTCAGATTTGTACTTCTTTTTCCAGCGATGCCCAAAGTTCCTTTGATGTCTTCACAAGATAATAAACGTTACATAATTTATTGTCTAACCCATTTAGGATATAGTTCTTGCATAGGAAGTCACTTTGATTCCATGCATCAATTGTTGCCATCTTTTGGGTGTCAGTCTATTTTTCTTCAACCGTAGGAGCCTTATCGGTTAAGAACCTTGTCAAACTCAGTGTGGTCAGATAAAAGAGCATCTTTTGTTGCCACCGCTTGAAGTTGTTCACATTGAACTTTTCAGGCCTTTCACCATGATGAACAGGAGTCGCTGTTGCACTTGAAGAAGCCATTTGCTGCCGATATTGTCTTAAGTTTGTTGTGTATATTTTCTCTCTCAATGTGTATCTTAGGACTGTAGTAACAAAATAACAATGGCTTCAAAGTTTTATGTCGATGTGAGATCTGTAATCTCCGTCCTTAAGACAATATTGTTCCCCCTTGGTGCTAACTGTTTGCTATGACAATTTGTCTCCCAAGATACAACGACTATGACTTGTGATAGGAGCACTCAAAATCATAATTTCTCAAACCACAAAGGTTTAAAGCACTCAATAAGAAGAAATTTGATGAACAAACAAAATGCTCTCAATTTTTCATTTATTATTTGATTAGATTTCGAAATCTTATATTAAACAAGTGAGAGAATTGTTGTATTTATAGTAAACCAAGAGATGCCTTCAAACGGACACCATTTGGAGGCACCACATAGCGAAAAATCGCACCCGAACATGAATGGACACACCATTCCGCGCAATAGACACATAGCTCGATCGATCGAGTCTGATGCTCGATCGATCGAGCACATTTTTTCCAACAAATGAAAAATCTGTCGTGCTCGATCGACCGAGCCATTGTCTCGATCAATCGAGCACTCAATAATTTTTCTTCTTTTCTTTTTAATTTACTTCAAAATTTCAACAGATTTTACTCTCTCTATATATATATTGGATTTCTTTTGCTTCATAAACATTGACTTGTAACTTGTAATTATGATATAAATTGTTGGGTACAACAATTGTCCTTTGTTGTGTGATGGATCGCAATGTGATGCTTGTGCTGCTATACGGTTAAAATATTTGAGTTGAACCGTTACAGTCAGCTATAACTTTTGGTAAAGCGGCAAGTATTTGATCCAACAACTGGTGTCAGAATAAGGCCCTCTGTTCGATTTCCATGAGTGACAAGGAGTGTAATTATTGGGATGGGGATTTTCGGGGTACAATAATTGTCATTGATCGAAACAAGGTGCTTGTGTTGCTGTACGATTTAAAAGATTTAAGTTGCACCATTACCATCAACTGTAGCTTTTGATAAAGCGGTAAGTATTTGATCATACGTAAATTTTATTCCTCCCATCGTCTTTCACAGCGTCAAACCTTTTGGCTTGTTTCAAGTTATTGATTAGAGATGGATTGATTACTTATATTGACTCTCCATTATTTGGTTTGAGTGTAGATACAAAATTATCCCACCATATTTTACATTTTTTAGTCAATTTTGTACAAAAAATTAAACACGAATCAAAATATATAACAAAACGTCATTCTTGCATATTCTCACCATTTTTTAATATTACAAAATTTAGAATTTTCTCCAAAATTTCAACGTACATCCTTCAAAATACGAGGCTCTCTCCCATATATTATGTAGATAAAATAAATAACGTAATATAAATATAAGAATAAACTAATATTTAGAAAAAATTTCTATTAATTAATTTTATGACGAAATTAAATTGTTTTATTAAGTTCTAATTTTTATTTAATGATTAATACAATATTTTTAAATTTATTTATTTAATATGATTAAATTAAATTATTTTTAATAAACTATTTTTTATATATATTTAACTATTTATCCAATTATTTTACAAAACTTTATTAATAAATACATGATGGGGAAATATATTATTTGACCTAATAAAAAAATTTCTCAAAAAAATTAGCTTGAATAATTTTTTATAGTTTTTAATATCTAAATTTTTCAGTTTATACAAAAATTATAATTTATATCATTTTTCTTAAAAAGTGAATATAAATTGCTGTAAAACCTTGAATTTTTTTTATTTGATGGTGAAATTTAATTAACAATTAAATATTTTTTCAAAGATAGTTAAATTTGTTAATTATCAAAATATTAAAGAATAATTTGTATTTCAATTAATTCTAGTTTCAATTTTACTCAATCAAATAAAATAATTGTAGTGATGGTATTTTTAGTCATTACAACACAGCATTAATCTACAATTTTAAAATCTTATCAAACATAATATAGCTTATCACACGAAATTATTTATCATAATCTATTCTCTCTAATCATATACTTATTTCATCTCACACTTCAAACAGACCCTTAAGATATGTTTGGATTAATGCATATGAAATATCTTGATTTCAAATTTATTATTTAAATAAATTAAACTTGTTTAGATAATTATCTATTTTTTGGATTTCAAATTCCTTCACTACCATTTTAGACTTCTATTTTAGATTATTCACAACGAACTTCAAATTGTTTTTCAAATAGGCAGTTTACACCTCTGTTGCTTGAAAATAGACAGTTTACCCAATGTAATTTTCAAAAAGACAGTTTACCCAATTATGGTTTGAAAACAAACAGTTTACCTTTATGATTTGTGAATAGTCCACATCCGTCTATGATTTGTTTGAAGGGTACAATTTGCTATGTTTTGCAAATCATGGGGTATAAAATGCATATGTCAAAATCAATAGGAGTAAAATGCCTAATAGCGATACCACATGAAATTAAAATGTCTAATTACAAACAATATATGAGTAAAATATCAATTAATGATATCACATATAGGTAAATTGTAGTGACTCTATTTTTTATTCATTATTTGAAATCCACTTCGAAATCATTTCATCAGATCTAAATCTACATTGTTAAACACAACCTAAGATTTCATAATATTTTTTAAAACTTTTGGGATGAAAATTGATATTCTTCAAAATTGAGGGTTGGTTGTTTCCTTATGGAATACTTTACTCTCTCCCCCTCAGGACCTACCGTCGATAGCGTATCCCCGCCATTTCTTTTGGAAAAAGAAAAGGATTTTAAAACGTTGCTTAATGTTAGTGCCCATCTAGTCTTTCTCACCCAAACTTAGTGAGTTTTAAATTTTTATTTATTATATATATTAGTCGAGTGGAGGAGCAAATGAGAGTTTTAAGCCCCGAACTTGAGGTATGTCTAAAGAGACAGATATGTCTTACCATCTCACTATTTTTTCCCGCTATTATAAATACAAATAAGCATCTGTTTAAGAACACTGATCAAAACAATTTTTTTATTTTTTAAAATTGGAAAATAATAGTTGTGTTTTATTATTTTGTTTTATATATGTGATTTAAAAGTACATAACATAACTTATAGAAATATTAAAAGGCATTAGATTGTAATTATCTAAAAATATAATTAAATAAATATGCATAAAACTTTATAGCTTATTAATTACATTTATAAAGAGAATAATTGTTAGAATATGGATTGCTAAAATAAGAACACAACTGTCGATTCCTCTAATTTGTTTTATCAAATAGATACACGTCCTCTCGAACACTAGTCTGCAAACAACTGTTGATTCCTATAATTTGTTGAATGTGTTTTATATTTGGTCGGATATTCATCGAGTGAGTGTTGACTATCGAATATCATATGATGAAAATGGTTCGCCGACACTCACGGAGGCCGTTGCGGATGCGGTTGTTTCAATTTCATTGACATTTCGAGGGACGATCGTAGTTATTGTCTCAGAGTTTTTTTAATTTAAAACTAAAAATAATTAGATAATTTGGACAAATTTTTAATGAAAAAATAAAAAAAGTACAAAATGTTTTGCAACGGTCGTTTTACACCGCAAAATTACTGTTCCGTTCTGTGACCTGTATATGAACCATGATGGTGAACCGAGCTACTTATGTGCTTGGAGAGTCGAGTGATGTGCCAATTATTTTACAACTATACATGATTTTTCTACCTTGTAGTCCACTTTGGCTGATAAATAAAATCGTCATGGTGATCCTATATAACAATAATACATGATTTTTCTACCTTACTTTTTTTTCACAATGTTGTGCAATTATTGAATAAACGCACAATGCTTCAGTCATCATCAAATTCTCGTTATTGTCAAGAAAGTGGCTTCATTAATAATGCTAATCTATTTTAGATTTTAATTATGATTTAAGTAATGATTAAAACATAAAAGTCCAATCCAAGAGTGAAGCCTTTTTCGGCACAGACCTCTCATAGTTTATCCATAGTGGTTTGAAAATAGTTAGCTTATCAGTGTGGTTTGTGAATATGCACAAAACAACTCATCTGTATACGATTTGCATGACAAGCGTTTTCTTATGTGTTTGAGCTTTGAAGTTATATATTAAAATGTTAGTTATACACTTGAACTGATAAAATACGCCTACATAAATTTAATGAGTTAAAATATGTTGTGATTAATTATTAATTATTGGGTTTCATGAATAAAAGCCCAATAATTTGGTATAATTTTGGTAATGAAAATAAAATTAAGGTAAGTTAATTATTAATAGTCAATTAGGTTAAATAAATCTCACATTGAGAAATTGAGACACTTATGATTTTTTATAATGAGATACAAATCAATAGAGTTTAGTTAAGTAGAAAAATTGGGTGCCCCTCGCGCGTCGTTCGTCCATCCACTCGGCTTGGCTCGCGGAGCCGCGCCGCGCCGTCCGCTTGGCTCGGCTCGCGCGCCATGCATGTCGCTGCCGTTGGCGCAAAGGCAGCCCTATCTTTTTACTACTCGAATTTCTGAAATGACTTTTCATATACCTAACTTTTCATATTCTGTTGAGTTAAGTTTGAGACTTTTCACCTACCTGCATAATTGATTTCAGATTTAACTACACCAGCTCTATGCTTTCTTCATTCCGAAAATCTGCATAAATGCATACATCATTCTTCTTTGATAGTATAACACACTGCTAGTGTTCGAGGTACTCTGCTCGGAGTTTGCTTCAATCCGAACAGAGGTGATTTTGTTGTACCTTGGAACTCAATTGTCCAGGAGGCCAGAAGCTAAGGCAGGCAAATTTGAGTTTATGGGCACACCCGCTTGTTGTGGCCTCGTCCAGAATTGTTTCCAAATTCTTGTTGATTAAGTCTTCAATTTATAACTACTGTTGTAAGTCTAATGCTTTTGTAGTTTGATTATTTGATGTTTGTTTACAGTATAATTTCTCTTCTTATTACAATTGTTTAAACTGATTCAATCTTTCGATTTAAATAAGCAGTACCAACAAAATATACCTAAGTAATTCTGGGTAATATACAACTAAAGGATAACATAACTGGCAACCAAAAATATTAACATCAATCCCATATTGGAGCTAGGCATTTAGTCCACTCCCAACTACCAAGTGGACACCCATCCCCCGTTATTGATCCAAGACTTGCGAGCTATAGTGGGTAATTTTCTCTATATAAGCACCATATCAGACCATCTTCTCCACACAAACTAAATCACATAATACTTTCCAAGAACTGAAATGGCAGAAGCAATGAAGGGAATGTGCATGCTGCTGATGGTTTTGGCACTTGTGGCCATGGCTCCAGGCGGAGAGGGGGCGGTTGGGTGCGGCACTGTGGTTTCATACTTGAACTCATGCATCCCTTATGTCACCAACGCAGGCCCTCTAGGCGGCTGCTGCAGCGGGGTGAAAGGCTTGTTCTCCGCCGCAAAGACCGCTGCAGACCGACAGACCGTGTGTGGCTGCCTCAAAAGTGTTGCATCGGCCTACAGTCAATATATCGGCAGGGCGGCCGCACTCCCTGGCCTGTGCGGCGTCAGAATTCCCTATAAAATCAGCCCTTCTACTGATTGCTCCAAGGTGAGGTGAATTTAATGTGGAAAATGGTCGTGTCGGTGCTGCTGCGCGGACTTTTATATATTTATAGTAATTTTGTTTTGAATGAATAAAATAGTTTTAGCCATGGCGGGCCTTGGTCATTGTACGTGTAGTATATTAAGAACCTATCAGTTTGATCAATCTGTGTTGGCGTTTATATTTATCGATCAGTTTTTGCGTGTTTACAAATGAGGACATGGAAATAGAAACGTGAACTGAATGATCATCCACATTATTTATTAATATGGGAGGGCCTCACACTTCATTGTAAGTTCTTCGGTTGCCCAATTAATTTTGACAACCAAAATCAAAATTAAGTTAACTTATAGGACTAATTTTATTAAAAAAAATTCCCATCATGATTTGAAATTGTTTTGTGGAAGTGACATTGAGATGGAAAACATCCTCCAAAATATTCAATTGGCTTCGACGGGTTAGCCCACATGGGCTACCAAGCGACCTCTTTTTTTTTTTTATTTCTCAGATCTTTCACTCGCATTTGAGTGCTGGATATTTGTGTAGTTTGATCGTAATTTTAGGTTGCATTTTGTATGAAAGGATTTGAAAACTAATATTTTAACATTCATGGATTTGAAATGACATGTATTACATTGTCACTTTAAATCCATCCAAAATGTGAATAAAGATGTAATGAAAAAGAATGAGAAATTTAAAATATTTACCTCAATTTCTTATTCAATCATAATGATGGATTTGAGTGGAGAATTTGAAATTTACACATTTCGAATTCTGCAATCCAAGCACAAACTTAGGGAATTTATGCCAATTTATATTTTTTTTAAAAAAAATTGGTGACTAATGTTAGTTGATAAACATCACTCATGTATAGCTAATGGTATATATTGATAGGCAAGAACAACAATAATAATTCAATTTGACGTTAATCTCAATCCAATGCGCACGAGAATGTTATCCATCATTATTAATTACGTTATCACTTCTTTAAATCTGGACTTTCAATGGACTGGGTTGGTCCGAAACTGGAATCGGAACCGGAATCGGGCCAAATGGTTAGGAACCGGATCCGATCCGGTAGTTATCGGATTGATTTAATGGATTTGAACCGGTGCTTACCTATTCCGGATTAAACGGTTCCGGTTCTGGATTGGAATTAGAACTGGTAGAAATTTTTAAAAAAATTAAAGGTAACTTGGCTAGAAAAACTGTGTTTGTTTTAAAAATATATACATATTTTTATTAATAACCGGTTCCAACCTTGGAACCGGTCTAACCCGGAACTGGTGGATCGGATCCGGATCCGATCGGATTGATCCGTTAAGCACCACTAATGGCGGGCCATCAGACCGAATTTTGGGCCCGTGATATTTTATTTGTCATATTACCGTTATTGCAATTTCAATAATTGTAATATTGCCCATATTCTAAAAATCTCTTATTATAATGCATGTTAGGGAACAATGATTGTTGACATGTTATTGCCGAAGTTGCAGAAGTTATAAGGGACAGAAAAAACAACGCACACACAAAAATAGAGACACAAAGATTTACGTGGTTCGGAAAAACCTGCCTGTGTCCACGGAGCACACACACTTCACTATATTGAATATGTGATAGGCTTAGATTTTGAGTGTTTTTAACTGTGATTTCTTCCCATTTTCTGTACTTTTTCCTGGATGATATTATGCTTTTTGGTGTTTATTCATTTGTTTCAGGAAATTAGATCAGAAGTGGAAGAAATGAGCTAATGAGAAGATAACGGGCGAAATCGAGGCATAAAAGATGATGAAAATGTAGAAGATGGTTTCTTCAGATCTCGATCGATCGAGAGTTATTCTCGATCGATCGAGCCAGCCAGTAGCAAGACTCAGAATTTTCGAAGGCTCGATCGATCGGTAGAAATATCGATCGATCGAGCGAGGCAGTAACTTCAGCAACAATTTTTGAGAAATCTCGATCGATCGGTGGAAATTCCCGATCGATCGAGCGAGGCAGTAAGTTCCAAAAGCTGGCGTGAACAGTGCACCGATCGATCGGTGAAATTCTCGATCGATCGAGACGCGAGATCTGAAGATTTTATTTTCCTATTTTATCGAGATTTTTGGAGGGCTTTTTAAGGGGACTCTCTTCCACAGAATTGAGGACGAACTTTGAGAGAAAATATCAGACTTTTTAGGTCAAGAGCAGCCGCCCTAGCCGCCGCCCAACGCCGGAAGAAGGAGATCCAATCTCCGTTCTTCGTCCAAAGTCGAACCTATCCGTTCCGGAGTGCAAGGAAGGAACAAGAGAAGAAATCACGGTGCAACGCACGGATTCATCCATCGTTTATCGTATTTCTGAACTTAATTTATTTGATTTTCAATTTTCATTTGTTGTTTTTAAGGTCGAGAGACAAGAAAACTCATCTGTTATTGATTTGAATTAAAATTGGTTTATATTATTGAAGTTTTAGTTCGTTGTGTTTGATATTATTGATTCATTGATATTTGCGCGCATTGATATTTATTGTTCCTAAATTAATTGCATGTGTAGATCAGAGTCTAGCTAGCTTTGATTGAATTTGAGGGTTACAGCCGAGATCGAGAGATAACGCTGTAACACGCTCCATTAATTTATGATGTACGTTACGATTGAGATCGAGAGATGATATCGCATACGTGAGAACTTGAAATCGAAAGATTTAGAGTTAATATGTTTTGATAATTTAAGCAACTTTGAATTAGTAAATAGGTGCACGAGAGTGACTTGTTCTAATTTATTGTTAGTTTCGTTACAGCTCGAGAGAGTGTATCGAATAATCATGAAAACCTTTCACCTTTAAAATCAATTGGTTAATAAAGTGAGAATTCCATTGAATCATTAGAGCTAACATAATTGAACGACGAACTTGGTAATTTTCTCGAGTCACTTACCTTTGCATTTCCGGAACCATTCTTGTCATTGTTTCTCGTTTAATTTTGTTCTTTAGTTTAATTTAGTGTTAGTTTATCAAACTCCTTTAATCGTAGGCTAAATATAATTTGATTGATCTTATTTGGTACTTATACGTTAGTCCCTGTGGATTCGACAACCTTTACTTAATTTTCACTATACTAAAACTTGACACCGTGCACTTGCGGTAGAATCGCTTCAACCCATACACTGAAAAATAATTGTTTAAAAATAAAAGCGGTCAAGTTTTTGGCGCCGTTGCCGGGGACTAATCTGTATAATATCATACGAGATTAGTTAATTGTAATTTAGCCAATTCTTTTATTATTGCATTTTTGTTTTCTTTGTTTTCTTTTGTTGATATTTGTGAATAATTTTGTGCATTTTTGTTGTCTCCTTTTGTCTATTTTGTACAGGAATCAGTTCTTTAGTGCATGCATAGAAGAGAGGAACCCTTTCTCGAGCCGTTTGATCCAGAGATAGAGAGAACGTTACTAAGAAGATTACGAGAAGCTCGAGAAATGGCTGACAATAACGAAGCACAGCACCCTAGATCAATGATGGACTTTGCACAACCTGCATTTCATGGATCGTTGTCGAGTATCACAAGGCCGACGATCCAAGCAAACAATTTTGAGATCAAGCCGGCAATCATACAAATGATTCAGCACTCGGTGATGTTCGGGGGAGCAGCTACAGATGATCCGAACAATCACATCTCCAACTTTTTGGAGATTTGTGATACATTCAAACACAATGGCGTCTCTGACGATGCCATCAGGTTAAGGCTCTTTCCTTTTTCATTACGAGATAAGGCTATAGCATGGTTAAATTCACTTCCTGCAGGTTCAATAACAACATGGGAGGGGATGACAAAGGCGTTTTTGTCAAAGTACTTTCCCCCTTCCAAGACGGCGAAGATGCGGAACGATATCACGACTTTTGGTCAGTTTGACCCCGAAACTTTATACGAAGCGTGGGATCGGTTTAAGGAGTTGTTGAGGAGATGCCGACACCATGGTCTACCCATATGGCTACAGGTACAAACGTTCTATAACGGTTTATTTTCTGCTAACCGTTCAATGATTGATGCAGCATCTGGGGGATCCATAATGAGAAAGACGCCGGAAGAAGCATATAGCTTGTTGGAGGAAATGGCGTGCAACAGCTACCAGTGGCAATCTGAGAGGAGCACACCACAGAAACCAATGGGAGTCCATCAAGTGGACGAAATCACTGCTCTTTCGGCTCAATTAGAAGCCATGAACCGGAAGATAGACAGCATGGGAGCAGCAGCGATGCAAGCTCAAGCTATCTTCTGTGAGCTGTGTGGAGGCGGTCATCCTAGCATCGAATGCCAGGCAGGTAACCCATTCTTGCAAACTAATGAAGTGGTGAATTTTGTAAATAACAGGTCACCCACCAGTCCGTACTCAAATTTATACAACCCGGGGTGGAGGAATCATAACAATTTTAGGTGGCCCAACAAAGAGAAAGTGTTAAATCCACAGCTACAACCGGGAGGATCGAATAAACTGAGTATGGAAGAGCTAATAGCCAAGTTCATAGCATCAACTGAATCCAGTATGACAACCCAGGATGCAGCAATAAAGAACTTGGAAGTGCAAGTGGGTAAGCTCGCATCATTAATCACAGGACAATTGCAGGGCAACATCTCAAGTAGAACAGTGAAGAATCAAAACGAGCAAGCAAAGGCCATTGAGTTAAGAAGTGGAAAAGAGCTAAGACCGCAAGTTGAAGCTGAAGAGAGTCATGGAGAGACATCCGAAAGCAAGGATATGACTGAGAAAAAGGCAACAGAGAAAGGTAAGCATTCTAACACTACACCGAACACACACATTGATAGGATAGTAATTCCTCCCCCATTTCCCGCAGCATTGAAAAAAGCTAAGATGGACGCAGAATTTGGTAAATTTCTTGAAGTTTTTAAGAAACTACACATTAATATTCCATTTGCTGACGCTTTACTTCAAATGCCTAGTTATGCTAAGTTTTTGAAGGAAATCTTGTCGAGTAAACGAAAGCTGGGCGAATATGAGACGGTAAGTTTGACGGAGGAGTGCTCAGCAATTGTGCAAAATAAAATGCCTCCAAAGTTAAAAGACCCAGGGAGTTTTACTATACCATGCACTATAGGATCATTATCTTTTACAAAGTCATTATGTGATTTGGGTGCTAGTATAAATTTAATGCCATTTTCTATTTTCAGGAAGTTGGGGCTAGGAGAGCCAAAACCTACCAAGGTTTCACTGCAGTTAGCAGATCGATCCATCACATACCCTAGGGGTATCATTGAAGACGTTCTAGTCAAAGTGGATAAATTCATCTTTCCCGTTGATTTTCTGGTACTTGATATGGACGCAGATTCAGAGACACCATTGATTTTGGGTCGACCATTTTTAGCAACGGGAAAAGCAATAATCGATGTGCAACAAGGGAAGTTGGTCCTCCGAGTAGGGGAGGATCAAGTTACTTTTAATGTTTTCAAAGCACTTAAACATCCACACGATGAGCACATGTGTTTCAGTATTGATATAATTGATATTCTGACAGATGATTTTTTGCAAGATACATTCAAGAGTAACATGGAAGCATGCCTATTGGAAGCTGATGAGCAACACTGTCAGGACGACATTGAGCATATAGCTTTTATGAACAACACCAGTCCCTACATGAAGCGAGCCACCGAGAATCTGGGAGAATTGGGAAAAAGGGATATTAAACCTCAAAAGCCATCAATTGAAGAGTCACCTAATCTTGAACTCAAACCTCTCCCATCACATCTCAAGTATATTTTCTTAGATACTCAAAGAGCTTTACCAATCATTATTTCTTCGTCTTTGACAGGTGATAATGAGGAAAAGCTTCTGAAAGTCCTTCAAGAGCACAAGAAAGCATTTGGATGGAAGATATCAGATATCAAAGGAATTAGCCCATCGGTCTGCATGCATAAAATTCTTATGGAAGACACATTCAAGGCCGTGGGTCAACCTCAACGTCGTCTCAATCCAAAAATGCAAGAGGTAGTCAAGGCTGAGGTGATTAAGCTTATGGACGCAGGTATTATCTACCCTATTTCTGACAGCTCATGGGTAAGTCATATTCAATGTGTACCGAAAAAGGGAGGTATTCCTGTTGTTCCTAATGAGAATAATGAGTTAATACCCACTAGAACAGTCACAGGGTGGAGAGTGTGTATTGATTATAGGAGGTTAAATGATTCCACTCGTAAAGACCATTTCCCCCTTCCCTTCATTGATCAGATGGTGGAAAGGTTAGCAGGGTATGATTTTTATTGTTTTCTAGATGGATATTCGGGATATAACCAAATTGCTATTACGCCTGAGGATCAAGAGAAGACTACCTTCACTTGTCCTTATGGCACATTTGCATTCCGACGAATGCCATTTGGATTATGTAATGCACCTGCTACCTTTCAACGATGTATGGTAGCCATATTTCATGACATGATAGAGAAGTTCCTAGAAGTATTCATGGATGATTTTTCTGTATTTGGTTCTTCTTTTGATATATGTTTAGCTAACTTGAATCTGGTGTTGGCTAGGTGTGAAGAGACAAATCTCGTACTAAATTGGGAGAAGTGTCATTTTATGGTCCAAGAAGGAATAGTCTTGGGACACAAGATATCTGAAAAGGGTATTGAAGTGGATCGGGCTAAAATTCAAGTGATACAACAATTACCACTGCCGACAACAGTGAAAGGGATTCGGAGTTTTTTAGGACATGCAGGATTTTATCGACGTTTCATTAAGGACTTTTCACAAATTTCTAAACCTCTATCTCATTTGTTAACTAAAGATGCATCTTATGAGTTCAATTCTGATTGTATGCAGGCGTTCGAGACACTCAAAGAGAAATTGGTAACAGCACCGGTATTGGTCGCACCTGATTGGGAGTTACCTTTTGAACTAATGTGTGACGCCAGTGACACTGCGGTAGGAGCAGTCCTAGGACAAAGGAGGAACAAGGTATTTCATACAATTTACTATGCTAGTCGCACTTTGAATGAAGCACAACTTAACTATGCCACCACTGAAAAAGAGCTTCTAGCCATAGTTTTTGCTTTTGATAAGTTTCACTCCTACCTATGTCTTGCTAAAGTTATTGTGTACACTGACCACGCTGCACTAAAGTACTTACTTGCGAAGAAAGATGCAAAACCACGCTTGATTAGGTGGATTTTATTATTGCAAGAATTTGACTTAGAGATAAGAGATAAGAAAGGTGTTGAAAATGTGGTTGCAGATCATTTATCGCGAATTGAGAACTTGCATGAGACAAATGACAATGAGGTAGTTGAGATTAATGAGAATTTCCCTGATGAGCAATTGTTTAGTGCTGAATTGTTGCCTTGGTATGCACAGTATGCAAACTATATTGTTAGTGGTATCCTCCCACAAAATCTGAATTTTTATCAAAAGAAAAAATTCTTTTCTGAGGTTAAACATCTTTTGTGGGAGGAACCATACTTGTTTAAAGTCTGTGCAGATAACATAATAAGGCGTTGTGTCCCAAAGGAGGAGATACAGGATATTATGCAGAAATGTCATGATGGGGATGCTGGTGGGCATTTTGGAGCTACTAAAACAGCAGCTAAGGTACTTGCTTCTGGATTTTATTGGCCAACGCTGTATAAGGATACATTCAGGTATGTCTCTTCATGTGATAGATGTCAGAGGGTCGGTAATATTTCTCGAAGGAATGAATTACCATTGATTAATATGCTTGAATGTGAAATTTTTGATGTGTGGGGAATAGATTTCATGGGACCTTTCCCAAGCTCTTGTTTAAATAAGTACATACTTGTCGCAGTAGATTACGTGTCAAAGTGGGTAGAGGCGGAAGCTTTGCGCACTAATGATGCTCGCGTGGTTGTGCAATTTCTGAAAAGAAAAATTTTTACTCGTTTTGGCACCCCTCGAGCAATCATTAGTGATGGTGGCACCCATTTTCGTAACAAACAATTTGAAAAACTTTTGAGTAAATATGGTGTCACCCACAAAGTGTCTTCGCCTTATCATCCACAAACCAGTGGGCAAGTAGAGGTTTCAAATCGAGAGTTGAAGAGGATTTTAGAAAAGACAGTGACTCTAAGCCGAAAGGATTGGTCCTTACGCTTAGATGATGCATTATGGGCTTATCGAACTGCTTTTAAGACACCCATTGGCACATCACCTTATAAGTTGGTATTTGGTAAGGCATGTCACCTCCCTGTTGAACTTGAACATAAGGCATATTGGGCTATTAAATGGTTAAACTTTGACTGCCAGGCTGTAGGTGAGAAGCGTCTTCTACAATTGAATGAGATGGAAGAATTCCGCAATCAAGCATATGAGAATGCCAAGATTTACAAAGAGAAAACTAA
Source organism: Haberlea rhodopensis (assembly GCA_907163345.1). NCBI lineage: Eukaryota > Viridiplantae > Streptophyta > Magnoliopsida > Lamiales > Gesneriaceae > Haberlea > Haberlea rhodopensis. The sequence continues at coordinate 243,287 of CAJQUN010000262.1, read as the reverse complement.
GAAGTGGCATGATTCGCGTATACAACAAAGGGAATTCAAGGTAGGAGATGCTGTACTCTTGTTCAACTCCAGATTGTGACTCTTCCCAGGCAAACTACGCTCTCGTTGGTCCGGACCATTCAACATTGCAAAGATCTATCCCTCTGGTGCAATTGAAGTTACTGATCCTAACAGGGGAACATTTACAGTGAATGGGCAACGCTTAAAGCATTACCACATGAGCAACGAAGTCCAAACGGTTGCGTCTGTAGTTTATCTTGACGACTGAGAGAGAGGAGATGACAGTCCAGCTTGGGACTATAAATCAAGAACTTTTCCTTATTTCCCTGTGTTTCTCTTTCTTTTTCTGTAGTTTAATTTATTGCGTTAGTTATTTTTATTTTTGTTTTGTAGCATGGATCCGTGTGTGGCGAGGAGCACCACTACCCAGTTCCCCCTCCGGAGCATGATGAGGATGACGATCAGTGACGATCGTCATCATGGTATGTGTCTTTGCCTTGGCATTTATTTTTCTTGTTCATTGAGGGCAATTCACATGCTAAGTTTGGGGGGGTTTTGAGTATTTGTACATAATCTTGCTTTTGCACATATTGCTACTTGTCTTGTTTCTTTTCCTAGCATGACTGCATGATGTTGAGACTAATTTGTCCTTGAGCATTACCAACAAAAATTTTTTTTGGATTGAGTGATTCTTGAGAATTGATGAATTGGACTTGCAATGGTAATACATGATGAAATTAATCCTCATCTAGATAGGAACCATGAAAATGTTTAACTTGTTTGTATATATCCTTTGTTAACTATATGTCAAAACTGAGGAATAATTTGAGCACTTATTGAGTCATGATTGAGTGAAGTATGTATTGATTAAATTGAAAACTTGTGTTAACTATGATGAGTCTTGAGTATCTTAGAGAACTTTACAGTTTAGTTGAAAGCACTTTGAGGCGAAATTTATAATTAGGAACTAGACTTGGAGATGATTTAGGCGATCTTTGGACCGTTTGAGCCTTTCAAGCCTACCTGTTATATATTATTCCTTAGTGTCCCCTTTTGAGCCTTATTGAAAAAAAGAATGGTATATGCATTGCATATGATTAGACCCCCATTCGACATTCTTGGCAACTCATTATACCCACCTTGGTTTGAGCCTAAAAGAAAATTTTTACCTACCCCTAGGAGAGTATAATGAATCTCATTCATTGCACAGAATTGTATATGCAAATGAGTTCAAAAGGAACAAAAGAATGAGCAAAGAAAAAGAAAAGATGTAGAGAAAAGCCTTGAAAAGAAAAATTCAAAATAAGACCCAAAGTGGCCAAGGCTAGAAAAAAACTGAAGAGAAGCTCAAAAATAGTTGAACTGATTTTGTTATACTCTCTTCTTTGAATTCATCCTACCTTTCCTTTGAAGCCGACACCAAAAGGCCTAACGTTATAAGCTTTCAAGACCTTTTGATCCAAGTCTAGGGAACAATTACATTAGTGGAGAAGTGCTGGATAGTAAACTTGTAGAGTAATTCAAAGTAATCTTGACTAGGAGTTAATATGGCACATGTTGATGTTAAAGATATATATGTAACTCATGTTTGACAATAGCACACACGCACGTTCCGATGTTTCGATGCATTGTTTAACTTAGGAGAAAATGCTTCTGGTTAAATGTTGATTGAATCCTATTGATGTGTAAGTAGGATTTCTGAGCTGTTACATATGTTGCAAAGAAAATTCATGCTTAGTATCGAGTTTAACTTTCTTTTTGAGTTTATTGCTTGCTCGAGGACGATCAAGTCTAAGTTTGGGGGAGTTGATAGGCTTAGATTTTGAGTGTTTTTAACTGTGATTTCTTCCCATTTTCTGTACTTTTTCCTGGATGATATTATGCTTTTTGGTGTTTATTCATTTGTTTCAGGAAATTAGATCAGAAGTGGAAGAAATGAGCTAATGAGAAGATAACGGGCGAAATCGAGGCATAAAAGATGATGAAAATGTAGAAGATGGTTTCTTCAGATCTCGATCGATCGAGAGTTATTCTCGATCGATCGAGCCAGCCAGTAGCAAGACTCAGAATTTTCGAAGGCTCGATCGATCGGTAGAAATATCGATCGATCGAGCGAGGCAGTAACTTCAGCAACAATTTTTGAGAAATCTCGATCGATCGGTGGAAATTCCCGATCGATCGAGCGAGGCAGTAAGTTCCAAAAGCTGGCGTGAACAGTGCACCGATCGATCGGTGAAATTCTCGATCGATCGAGACGCGAGATCTGAAGATTTTATTTTCCTATTTTATCGAGATTTTTGGAGGGCTTTTTAAGGGGACTCTCTTCCACAGAATTGAGGACGAACTTTGAGAGAAAATATCAGACTTTTTAGGTCAAGAGCAGCCGCCCTAGCCGCCGCCCAACGCCGGAAGAAGGAGATCCAATCTCCGTTCTTCGTCCAAAGTCGAACCTATCCGTTCCGGAGTGCAAGGAAGGAACAAGAGAAGAAATCACGGTGCAACGCACGGATTCATCCATCGTTTATCGTATTTCTGAACTTAATTTATTTGATTTTCAATTTTCATTTGTTGTTTTTAAGGTCGAGAGACAAGAAAACTCATCTGTTATTGATTTGAATTAAAATTGGTTTATATTATTGAAGTTTTAGTTCGTTGTGTTTGATATTATTGATTCATTGATATTTGCGCGCATTGATATTTATTGTTCCTAAATTAATTGCATGTGTAGATCAGAGTCTAGCTAGCTTTGATTGAATTTGAGGGTTACAGCCGAGATCGAGAGATAACGCTGTAACACGCTCCATTAATTTATGATGTACGTTACGATTGAGATCGAGAGATGATATCGCATACGTGAGAACTTGAAATCGAAAGATTTAGAGTTAATAGGTTTTGATAATTTAAGCAACTTTGAATTAGTAAATAGGTGCACGAGAGTGACTTGTTCTAATTTATTGTTAGTTTCATTACAGCTCGAGAGAGTGTATCGAATAATCATGAAAACCTTTCACCTTTAAAATCAATTGGTTAATAAAGTGAGAATTCCATTGAATCATTAGAGCTAACATAATTGAACGACGAACTTGGTAATTTTCTCGAGTCACTTACCTTTGCATTTCCGGAACCATTCTTGTCATTGTTTCTCGTTTAATTTTGTTCTTTAGTTTAATTTAGTGTTAGTTTATCAAACTCCTTTAATCGTAGGCTAAATATAATTTGATTGATCTTATTTGGTACTTATACGTTAGTCCCTGTGGATTCGACAACCTTTACTTAATTTTCACTATACTAAAACTTGACACCGTGCACTTGCGGTAGAATCGCTTCAACCCATACACTGAAAAATAATTGTTTAAAAATAAAAGCGGTCAATATGAATGGATTACAAGAGGAGTACAAACTCACAACTCTCGGAGAAGGATCAAACTTGCTCAACTCAACTCTAACTCTCTCCACACATTTTATTCTCTCTCAAAGAGCACTATACTTTGAGTTTGTGTTGTGATTACAAATGAACAAATCTTGCCCTTTTTATAGCCAAAACACTTGGTGTGAAACCAAGAGCAAACCTTGTGTGAAACCAAGAGTAAAAACCAATGTGAAATGAGAAATGTAGGCATGATTGTTGGCCAAATTTTGTGGACTTCAAAATTATACACTTGTTGAATTTTTTGGACCACATTACTTGAATACTAATCCAACAAATCTCCACTTGAAGACTGATTTCAATATGTCTTCATACCTTCATCAGTGGTGTGCTCAACCTTGTCTTCATCCTTGAAGACCAACTGAAGCTATACATAACTTCAGTTTGTCAATGGTAACAACCTTTGTTAACATATCTGCTAGATTCTTACTGCCTTGGATTTTCTTGACTTTCAATACATCTTCCTCTAACAAGGATCTGATGAAGTGATAGCGCAATCTAATGTGCTTGGTTCTTGAGTGGAATGCTGAATTCTTTGCAAGATGAATCGCACTCTGACTGTCACTGTACAATATGTTCTTTACTTGATTGAATCCCAATTCTGTTAAAATCCTTGTAACCATATCATTTCCTTGATAGCCTATGTCACAGCTACGTACTCAGCTTCTGTAGTTGATAGAGCTACAATCTTCTGTATCTGCAATATCCAACTAACTGATGTGCTTCCTACTATAAATACATAACCCGTAGTACTTCTTCTACGAACAATTTTGCCAGCAAAGTCTGCATCTACGTAGCCTTGGATTTCTGTTTCTCCATTTCCAAAGACTAAACATTTAGCTTTAATACCTCATAGATAACTCATGATCCATTTCACCGCTTGCCAGTGGCTCTTTCCATGATTTGACATAAATCTGCTAACAGCTCCCACTGCATGGCTAATATCTGGTCTTGTACAGACCATGGCATACATAAGACTTCCAATGGCTGAGGCATAGGGAATCTGAGCCATGAAGTTTCTCTCACCATCTGTCTTCGGAGACTGCTCGTTGGATAACTTGAAGTGACTGCCCAATGTCGTACTTACTGCCTGAACATCACTAATGTTGAACATGTTCAACACACGGTTGATGTACTCAGTCCGAGATAACTGTAATGTACCATTTTGCTTATCTATGGTAATCCGCATCCCAAGAATCTGTTTGGCTGGACCAAGACCTTTCATGTCAAACTCATTTGACAGTTGCATCTTCAACTTCTTGATCTCGTCCATGTCTGGTCCTGCTACCAGCATATCATCGATATAAAGTAGTAAGATGATATAATTGGACTCAAACATCTTGTAGAGCAGTAATGATCAGCATTACACTTGTGGAATCCTTGCCTCTGCATGAAACCATCAAATTTCTTATACCAGTGCCGAGGGGCTTGTTTTAGACTATACAAGCTCCTCCGAAGCCTGCAGACAAGATTTTCCTTTCCTATTTCTGAGAATCCTTCTGGTTGTTGCATGTAGATCTCTTCATCCACATCATGTGGAGATAACCAATTTTCACGTCCAGTTGTTCCAGGTGTAGTCATTGAGCAGCAACAATACTCAACACTGACCGAATAGTGGTTAGCTTCACTAATGGTGAAAAAATGTCAGTGTAATCAATTCCTTCTTTCTGTTGGAAAACTTTGACTACTAACCGGGCCTTGAATCTTCTTGATCCATCACTTTATTCCTTCACATGATACACCCATTTGTTGTGAAGGGCTTTCTTTCCTTTTGGAAGCTTCGTTAGCTCCCAAGTGTTGTTGGAGATAAGAGACTGCATTTCATCTTTCATTGCAATCTCCCACTTGCCAGCATCCTCTGCCTGACATGCTTCATCGTAGCATTCAAGCTCTTCTCCATCTGTAAGCAATAGATAATTCATATACCTTCTGTGGTATATGAGGCCGGTCTTCTCAATGCAGGACTCTGAACCTGCGGTTCGATAGACTGCTCTCCACTTCTCTGCCCTTCGTCATGTTGTGTCATAATGTTCTCTGGCACATTATCCTGCTCAACATCGACATGATCAGTAGTTGACTCATGAGTACTCGTTGTGTGTCTGTCTTTGTACATTACCCTTTCGTTGAAGATAATATCTCTGCTGCGGGATTATCTTTTTGTTCTCATCATCCCATATGTGATAGCAAAATTCATCCTCGCCATAACCGATGAAGGTGCATTTCTTAGATTTGGGATCAAGCTTACTCCTGTTTTGATCACTGATATGTACAATTGCAGCACAACGAAAGACTTTAAGATGTGAGAGTTTTACTTCTTTTCCACTCCATACTTCTTCGGGTATCATGTGCTCTAATGGAATCAATGGACCTCGGTTGATCAAGTAAGCTGCTGTGTTGATTGCTTCTGCCTGGAACTGCTTTGGTAGACGTGACTGTATACATATACTTTGGGCTCTTTCAATCAACGATCAGTTCATACGCTCAGCTACACCATTGTGTTGAGGCGTACTTGGCACGGTTCTCTCCATTCGATCCCATGTTCGAAGCAGAATTTCTTGAATCTGGTGTCTGTGTATTCACCACGATTGTCTGTTCTGAGACATTTGATCTTAAGACTTGTCTCATTTTCAACCATAGCTCTCAATCTTTCGAAAGTATCAAATACTTTGCACTTTTGCCTTCGAAAGTAAATCCATACTTTCCGAGAGTGATCATCGATAAATGTCATGAAGTAATAGTTTTCACCAACGGATGGGGTAGTTGATGGTCCCCAAACATCAGAGTGAACAAGTTCTAGTCTTTTCTCTTCGGTGTTCCGCCACTTGTCTGAAAACTGACCATCTTTTTTTTGCCATATATGCAATCTTCACACATGTTTCTATTGACTGGAGGTCTGGTAGTTTTCCCTTGAAATGCATAATCTTCTTTCCTTTCTCACTCAAGTGGCCGAGTCTCTGGTGTCACGGGATGGCATTTTCATTGCTAGCTGCAACTGCAATTGAGCAACAATTGCGTGGTGTTATGTAAAGAGTACCACTCTTTTTTCCTCATGCAACCGTCATTGCACCTTTTGAAATCATCCAATCATCAATATGGAAGGTTGTTGTGTAGCCTTCACTGGCAAACTGCCCTATTGGGATTAAGTTCTTTCTATGGTCAGGAACATGTTGACCTCATTTAGCTCCCATGTAGAACCGTTTGACTTAATCTTCACTACACATTTACCAACAATGTCACAATATTGGTCATCACCAAGATATACTTTACCAAGGTTTCTGGACACATATTTCTCCAAGAGCTCTTTATGTGAAGTAGCATGAAATGAAATATAACACCCAAGATTCCTTTTTGTTCTCCAATGAACTTATCAATGCATAATCCTGTTGTGAGGTTGCAATAACATTTTCTTCTGCCTTCTCCTCTTTACATTGATTTTTATAGTGTACAGTTTTTCCACATTTCCAACACACAATAGTCTTTGAGTTTTGGGAATTAGTAGAATTTCTTGATTTAGACCTCTTGTCCTTTGATCTTCCTCGGTGGTTTGATCTGCCGCATCCATTTCCTCTGGTTCTTCCTCTTGATTCAGTAGACAAAGCTGAGGGGGACCACGTCTCACTTGATGCTCTCCTTCGGATTTCTTCACTAAGAACAAGATCATGAACATCGTCAAATTTTAATTTAGTGCCTCCTGACGAGCTACTCACTACTGTGACTGTAGCATTCCAACTTTCTGGTAGAGATGACAAAAGTATCAATGCTCATATTTCGTCTTCAAATTCAATTTCAACTGAGCTCAGTTGAGTTGTAATTGTATTAAGCTCATTGAGATGTTGAGCCTCAGATACGCCTTCATCTGCAAGTTGAACAAACGTCTCATCAGGTGTACTTTATTTGAGGCTGGCAGCTTTCGTACATACTAGTGAGAGACATCATAAGACCTGTTGTGGTCTTTTCTTTTGCAATATTGAAAGCAACATTGCGGGGTAATGTCAATCGGATTACTCCAAGAGCTTGTCTGTCAAGGATTTTCCAATCTTCATCTGACATTGTTTCTGGCTTCTTTTCTTCGAGAGGCTGATACAATTTTTTCTGATACAAATAGTCCTAATTGCATTTTCCAGAATCCAAAATCTGTATCATCGAACTTTTTGAGTTTTAGCTTCTGTTGGGAAAACGATTTCTAAGTTTTGGTGATTACAAACACCTACTGGATGTTAAAGATCAACCGGATGCTAAAGACCTACCGGGTGAATACACCAACCGGATATTAAAGTCTCACCGGGTAAAGACATCAACTGGATAGACACCAACCGGACAAGACATCAACTGGATAGTCATCAACCGGATGAAGACATCAACTGGATAGTCATCAATCGGATGAAGACATCAACTGGATAGACACCAACCGGACAAGCTATCAACTGATAAAGACACTAACCGGATGAAGTCATCAACTGGTATGAAGTCATCAACCGGATAAAGACATCAACCGGATGAAGACATCAACTGGATAAAGACATCAACCGGATGAAGACATCAACCGGATGAAGACATCAACTGGTATGAAGTCATCAACCGGATAAAGACATCAACCGGATGAAGACATCAACTGGATAAAGACATCAACCGGATGAAGACATCAACCGGATGAAGACATCAACTGGATAAAGACATCAACCGGATGAAGACATCAACCGGGTGAAGACATAAACTGGATAACTATCAACTGCAAAGTCTCTCACTGAACAAGGACATCAACTGGTCTTAAGAGGATGAACGACCAGTTGAACAAAGAAACCAGCAGAAGTCTAAGCAACAAGACAAAGTAAGTACAACATTCTCTGACAAAGGTACAACAGAGCGGCGCACCCTGCTATATCTCCGCCACCATTACCGTCAGAGTGAAAAGAGCCGTTGTTTTACAAAATAGGAAAGAAGACAACAGGTATTTGGAAAGCTAATCCATTCCATATACAAAAAGGCTACCGTTGGACAACCAAACCTATAAATTCGTCCAAGCAGAGAATGAAGAAGTGCTGAGCAACTTTCAAACTAAGAGAAATACTTCAAAGCAAGAAAGCTATACGACTGATATTTCAAACGTTCAGCAAAGAGCAGACAAACCGCAAAACTGAATCTGTGACAGATTATTTTCAATTGAAGTCTGCTGCTTAGAAACTCTCAAAGCTAGAAAGTTTTATTCTGTAGAGAGTGTTGTAAAATCACTTGTATCCAAAAGATAAGAAGAGTGTGATTGCTAGGAGTTTAGGCCAAGTGTGTTAGTGCCTAAGGAGGTTGTATACTGTAAAGTGTAAACCAAGTCTTCTAGTGAATCCTTCCTGCAAAGGAAGAAGGGGAGACGTAGAAGCGTTGTGCTTCGAACTTCCAGAAACAACTCTCGTATTATTCGTTTATTGCTTTATTACTTCAGTTTTATTCCTCACAAGTTTTGTAGACGTCTTCCGCACTATAATAAGTGTCTACTGACTTGCCTGTTATTGAGAAGCAACTGTAACACTTAACAGTTTACAGTTAACCAAGAAAAAGAAATCGAAATTCTATTTAGTGTTTATTCAACCCCCCCCCCCCCCCCCCCCCCCCCCCCCCTTCTAAACACTACCCCGATCCCAACAAGTGGTATCAGAGCTTAGGTCTTCTCAATCTTGAGAAATTACTATTTACCAAAAACTGATGGCCTCATTCAGCAAGATTCCAATGTTCAAGAAAGACGAATATGATGACTGGAGGATCCGTATGCAAGCACATCTAAGTGCTCAAGATGATGATATGTGGTATGTGATCACCGAAGGACCGTTGAAGATCATGAAAATCAATACAGCTGCCTCTATCACAAGTGGTGATCCACAAATGGTAGAAAAGGAAAGATCTCAATGGTCAAATGAAGACAAAAAAAAGGCAAACCTAGACAACGTGGCTAAAGACATTTTGTTCAAAACTTTGGACAAAAATATGTTCAACAAAATCAAAATGTGCCCAACAGCCAAAGAGATCTGGGAAAAGATTGCTCAACTCTGTGAAGGAAATGATCAAACCAAGGAGAACAAGCTTACTGTGGCTTTACAAAAGTTTGAGCATATCAAAATGATAAATGGAGAAACTCTCAACGAGTATGATGAAAGAGTGACTGGAATAATAAATGAACTAAGCAGTCTGGGTAAGGAGTTACCCAACAGAGAAGTCACTCTCAAAGTGATGAGAGGTCTACCAAGAGAATGGGATGTCAAGACCATTGCTATGAGAGAATCGAAGGATATCAACAAGATAGATCTACATGATCTGTTTGCTGATTTAAAAGCCTATGAATTCGAATTAGGCATTCGGGTTGAAGATGAACCAAGTACAAGTCAACCAACAAAAGCTCTCACTGCATCTGAGTCTCTGCCTACTCCTACTGAAATGACTCCAGAAAAGATGTGTAACGATGCGATGGCAATGTTCGTAAAGAAATTTGGAAAATTCATGAAGAAGAACCAGAGACCTTATCAATCATATCCTCGAAGGCAAAGCTCCAAAGGAAATTCAGAAGAAGAAGAGCGAGTATGCTTCAACTGTCTCAAACCAGGGCACTTCATCGCAGACTGTCCTAAACCCAAAAAGGATGATCACAAAAGAGGATCCAAGGATTACAGAAAATCCAAGGAAACCAGAAGAACATCCAAACGGGACAGAGATCAAAAGGTTTTAGTGGCAGAAGATAGTAAGAGCAAATGGGCTGATTCTGAATCAGAATCAGAGGAGTCAAATAGCTCATCCAGCGAGAGTGAAGACGAAGAAGTCCACTGCTTAATGGCGAATGATGAAAATGAGGTACATGAAACCAACCTATCTGAATTTACACATCATGAACTCACCAATGCATTGCAGGACATGGTAAATGAGTATCAGACGCTATACGAATCTTTTGAAAGCTATAAGACTGAGCACTCAATTCCAACTAAAACGCTTGAAAACAAACTTGATTGTGAACAATCAAGGGAGTTGAATTGCTTAAGGGAAGCAGCCAGTCGCCTAGTGAAAGAAAGAGATGAAGCCAAGTGTGCGTACCAGAAACTCAGCAAACTGGTTAGCACTTGGAATGCGTCGACTACCAGAAAAGATGAAATGCTTGAGTCTATAAGGCTTGCTGGTGATTTAACTGGCATAGGCTTTAATAGCAATGACAGCAGATCATCTGGTAATGAGCCTCAACTATGTCTAACAAAAGGAGGTTCAATCAATGAACTTTGTAAGATCTAGCACAGTATATGACCCGTATGAACTGGTTAAAGAACCTGTTAAAGCAACACTCATCAAGGAACAGGTACAGCACAGAGGTATCGGTTATGTAGAACCACTCAAAGAGGCTAAACCAAGGCAAAAGTTCAGAAATGAACTTAAAACCACTGGTCGAGCAGCTAGAGAGGTTAAACCCAACTGGTACTACAACTGTAAACCTGTCCAGAAGAGGTATATGCTGAATAACAGGAACTACAAACCAAAAGCACATGCATACACATATTATCACACTCCACAGTTAAAATCATCACCTACATTTATAAATGCACACACATTTCAGAGCACACACCGACCTAAGTCATTCAGGGTCATACAAGTGTGGGTTCCGAAAGGACTAATCCTACCAGGACCCAAGTAGGATTGGGTACCAATCAGTCTATCGCTTTAATTGCAGGAAACTAGAATGCATCCAGTTCGGAGCTCAGAATGGTTCCTAGACAGCGGATGCTCTAGACATATGACAGGGAATGCAAGCTTATTGTCTGAACTAGTGGACTCCACTGGACCCAGAATAACGTTTGGAGATAACGCGAAAGGTAGAACCGTAGAAGCAGGGCTGACTGCTCCTTAGAACCAGAAATCCCTGAAGCTCAAGCAGAGGAGTCTGCTGGCCAACAAGCACTGCAGCCAGCCATCAATGAAACAGTGGCACCCACCTCTATTGCAGTTGAAGGAACCAATGAGAAAGATGGGTCTATCAGAATCTCTGACTTACCTACTCACATCCAGTCAACTGAAGAACTCAACCCACTAGGACCTTCGCTCCGGTGGAAGAAGGATCATCCACCCGAGCAGGTCATCGGTAACCCTCTTGCTCCTCTACGCACCAGAGGACAAATGATTAACGAATTTCTTCATGCTGCATTCATATCTCATATAGAACCTAAGAAGATTGATGAAGCTATATTAGACCCAAGTTGGGTAGAAGCAATGCAGGAAGAACTAAACCAGTTTGAGCGAAACAGAGTATGGTATCTAGTACCACGACCACAGCATCACACTGTAATTGGCACCAAATGGGTATTTAGAAATAAATTAGACGAAAACGGAACAGTAATTAGAAATAAAGCAAGATTAGTTGCACAGGGCTACAGACAGGAAGAAGGCATTGATTTCGATGAAACCTTTGCCCCTGTAGCACGACTAGAAGCAATTCGCATATTTCTTGCATTTGCTGCATTTAAAGACTTTAAAGTCTATCAGATGGATGTTAAGAGTGCATTTCTTAACGGCAAACTCCAGGAAGAAGTTTATGTTGAACAACCTCCTGGATTTGAAAACCATCAGCAGCCATCTCATGTTTTCCGTCTGAATAAAGCTCTGTATGGTCTAAAGCAAGCTCCCCGTGCCTGGTATGAAACTTTATCAAAATATTTGACAGAGCACAACTTTGTTATTGGCATGGTGGACAAGACCCTTTTTAAATTTACAAAGGGAGATCATACGTTGCTAGTTCAAATATATGTTGATGATATTATCTTCGGGAGTACTAACCCAAAACTGTGCGAAAGATTTTCTAAAATCATGCAGGAACAATTCGAGATGAGCATGATGGGAGAGTTATCATTTTTCTTAGGATTGCAAGTCAAGCAATCTAGTGAAGGAATTCTGATAAATCAGTCCAAGTACACTAAAGAGCTACTGAAGAAATATGGAATGAGTACCAGCTCAGCTGCTGCTACACCAATGAGCTCATCCGCCAAACTCGACTTGGATAATTCAGGAATACCAGTCGAAGTTACAATGTATCGAGGCATGATCGGATCTTTACTATACTTGACAGCCAGCCGACCCGATATTATGTTTGCAGTATGTATGTGCGCCCGGTTTCAAGCAAATCCCAAGCAGTCGCACTTCACTGCTGTCAAGAGGATCCTAAAATACTTAAAAGGAACCGAGAATGTTGGTCTATGGTATCCAAGAGACTCAACCTTTAATCTCATTGGATACTCAGATGCTGACTATGCTGGATGTAAAATTGACAGGAAAAGCACCAGTGGATATTGTCAATTTCTTGGTGATCGGTTAATATCATGGGGATGCAAGAAACTGACATCCATCGCAACCTCCACTGCAGAGGCAGAGTACCTTGCTGCTGGAAGCTGCTGTGCCCAACTGCTCTGGATTCAGCAACAACTCAGAGACTATGGAATTGAGTCCACAGAGGCTCCTATTTTCTGTGACAATACGTCTGCCATTGCCATTACATACAATCCAGTTCTTCATACTCGTACTAAACATATTGACATTCGTCATCATTTCATCAGAGATCATGTTATGAAGAAGGAAATACGGCTGGAGTACATTTCCACAGAACAACAGGCAGCAGACATCTTCACAAAACCCCTACCGGACGCTAAGTTTTCTTACTTTCGAAATATTCTTGGTTTAATTGAAATTACTTCTTGATTATTTTGTTTGGGTAATGGATTCAGGGGGAATTTGTTAGTTTAGTTGCATTTATTTAGGGGGAATTTCTGTTTTAATTTTATCATGGTTATTTAAGCTAAGCTGGTAATACAATGGTCAACTGCAGTGGGGGTATTCGTACCAGTAGGACTCTGCATCCAGTAGATGTTTTCCTACCAGTCGAACCCCACATACCAGTTGATGTTACCAAATATGCTTTGCCAAAAATAACCCTCGATACTAATTAACCTAATGAACGTCGGAATTCAAAATTACTTTTGTGTAAAAATAAATTATTTCACTCCCGCCTAAATCCTGTCCTTTTATTTTTGGTTACAATCTTTTTAATCGTTAGATGATTGCCACGTATACATGTGTCCGCTCATCTACAGTACGACGTTACATATACTTCCTTTTTCACCGCCTTTAGTTTTCTCTTCTCTTCATCTTCTCCAAACATCTTACTGCAATAATCGTTTCTTTCAGAAAATTTCCTTTAACAGATTGCTGCTGCTCCTTCACCTAAATCATTCAAAATGACGAAGAATGTTCAACCGAGTTTTATCACAAATGCTGTTCACGTCGATTTTAACTCCATATATACTTCATCTGATGAGGAAACAAAGGATTTAATTCAAAAGCTGGATACCTCAGGGCTATTAGTGATCCTAAGCCAGGCTCCCTCATTTTACCAGGATGAACTACAAGAATTCTTTGCCACAGCAACTGTTGTGGATGACACCGTTGTGGCATCCATCTCTGGGCAGTCAGTCACCATCACTCAACCAGAATTTGCCACTCATCTGTGCCTACCCTCCACTGGACTCACTGACTTTTCGACTATTCCGGCAGACCTAAGAGAAGAGATGCGGCTCACAGTGTCAGACTCTGACCATCGTATTCAACGACCTCCTTTCAGGAAGGTATTAATGAAGAGCCACTATCGACAACTGGCAGACATAATCTCCAAGGGGCTCCTCTGTAAGGCAGGATCATTTGATATAATTACCCCTGAGAAGTTTGACGTCATGAGCGCTATATGCAAAGGGTTGGAGATCAACTGGTCAGCTGTACTATTTCAAATACTGACTAGCCTCGTCGTATCTGGCAAGGGTCAATCCGGTTTTGCTCTCCCACTAAGCAGTCTATTTGAGAGCAAACACATCAAGACAGGGGCTCTCTCTCATCTTCATCCAGGGAGACTCGTCACTCACAAGTACCTTCAGCTTCATCGCCAACGAAGTGGCAGAGAAGGTGGAGCAACAAAGCGCCGGTTGACTCAAGTCATTAGTGACTCGGAACAGACTGTCTCTGAATCCGCTGAGTCTCCTCCTCCTCCTCCTCCTCCTCCTCCTCCTAAGAAGCCAAGGACCAGAAAAATTGCTTCTCTAGATGCTCGTCAGAGAGACACTGCCGCCTCCGACACTATCTCCTCTGCCGGACCTACAGGTGTTATTTCTGACAGAGAACCCAGCCCTGTCATCCCTTCAACTGGGGAACCCACTGCTGCATTAGCCATGGTGTCTGCTCCATTAATAGACACCCCTTCAGCTCAGGTGAGCTCTCAGCAGGCCCCAGGCTCTATCAGCTTCAGGACACCCAAGTCTACTTGTCCTTACTATCATCCCAAGGCCACTCCAGCTGACAAAGGAAAATCTCTTATTGCTCCAGTGTCCACTCCTGTTGCATTCGAGAGTCAAATGGTCATGGATGCAGTTAAAGCCCAACTGGAACCCCAACTGGAGATTTTTGATCGTTGGGTAAAGGCTCGAGTACAGGTTCGCTTTGATGATATCGATCCTATTCTGGCTCAGGCAAAGCAAGATGAAAACAAAATCCTGACCTATCTTCAATCCCCGAACCTGAGAAAAGTTTGAAGCTGCGTGATGTCTTTAGTATTATGAACTATGTGGGCGGACTCCAAGCTCTTGTTACATCCCGCATTCAAGTGTTTGATGGACATTCAAGAACAGCGAATCATGATCGAGCAGTTCTAAACGCTCTAGGCCTCAAGCTGGAAATGGCTGAGCTTGATCTTCATGATCTTCGCATATCCACTGGGATTCATTCATGCTCCTCTTCTGAAATTGTTGCAAGCCCTGATCAGCCAGATCTACAAATGGCTATTGCAAATTTAGAGGTTGTCCCTCCTACTGTGGAGCTTACTTCTACTGTTTTGGAGACCTCTCCTACTGGAGCAGACGCCACACCAACTACTTTGGAGGCAGCATCCTCTGCTCCCAGCTCTCCACATGATCAACAGCCCCACCAAATGATTGTTGATCACACCAATGTCGATTCAGTTATTCAGAATGTGGTTCAGCTGGTCACCATCTCCTCTGCAAATAATGAACCAAGTGAATCCTCTCATTCCAATGATCATACTCAAGCGTCTGCTGCTGGGATTGATCAAGCCAATGCTGAACTGGATGCTCCGCACGTGGAAGAAACTGGAACTATGGATGTAGCTATCTCCGCCTCAACTGCGGCCCCTCATATTGACGCTACTACTTTGCCATCCACTGCAGTCGTCATTGCTCATCCAAATGCGCTTGCCCCTACTGCTGATATCCCGATGCTTGCCGGCGATCCGTCCATCGATCAGGAACTATCCGAGGGTTTCTTTGTCTTCACAAACCCTCTGGACGAGCCACCAAACATCGCTGCCCAGCTAGCTCATCTCTCCACCGCTATTACAGCACTGACCAATGATGTTCATAAGCTTAAGCAGGAAGAGAGGGCTGCAACTCTTATTTTAGGGACTCTTCAGCAGCAAACGGACTCTAAATTCCAGCAAGTCTACGCTGACCTAAGTAGTTTAACTACTACTGTCACTAGACTTCCAACCTTTGCTGAGAATGCGGTTGCAGAAGCAGTTTCTCATATTGGCCAGGCACGTATTCAGATCAATCAGAACAATGAATCTCTTCATACTGCCACCTCAATGGCTCTTGGAGAAAAGATTGACGACGCCAAAAAGATTTTGACTGATCAATTGGCCACCATGCAAGCAGCGTTTGCGTCTCAAATTCAAGATATCTGCAACAGTCTGCCTGCTGCTCCTAAAATTATCCGCAGGCTGCCTGAACCCAGTCGAACTGCTCCCTCTTCTCAGAGAGCTTCAAGTTCAGCTGCTCATTCATCCCCTGCAACTGGAGCACTCCCTCAGTCCAGACCCACTGCTCAACAAAGATCTCGAAGTCCGCGCCAACCGCCTACCGAAAAACGCGACTATTCCAAACATTGGTTAGGGCGCAAATAGTATCATTTTCTGACTCTCTCTTACTTACTCCTATTTACTTACTGTGTTAAATTGACTGTCTCTCTGTATTCACTATTTAACATAAATGCATTCAAATTTGTTGCTACCTTGTTTTTCCTATAAATAGAGGTTCGTGTTTGGTCACATAACACACATTCACTCATCATGCTTACTTTTAAGTTATTTCTCATTCCCTGGTTTTCTGTTAGATCCTTTCCCGTCTCATGGGTTTATTACTTATCTAAATCAACCCCTCATGGGTTGATTACTTATCTAACCCAGCTCTGATAAGCTTCAGCGCTTTGATCCTGTTCTGGTGCTCCTCATCAGTCAGGAACTACAAACAGCAGATGCCTGGGTGCTGATGACAAAAAGGGGGAAGAAAGAGATAGAGTATTCTCGACAGAGATAGAGTATTCTTATTAGGCGACTCCATAAAAATTAAAGGAGCTGCCTGATGAATATACATATGACTCTTCCTCTTCCCGACCTTCTCTCTGAAACAAGGTGGATCGAGCTCTTCCTCTCCGCAACTAGATGGATCGAAGCCTTCCGGTCTACTTTGTTTATTTAAAGAGAAATTTGTCATGTAAAACTAGACTTGTCTTAGATTCTATTCAAAGTGTAAGAATTCATCTTATATAAAGATGAATTTCTCTCAATTGTCCAGTTTGATTACAACTTGTAATCTGCTTATATTTAATGAAAATTTCTTTTTCATGATGTCTTCAAGTATTTTCAGGACTCTTATCTTATTTACTCTAGTAGGAAATCGATTACTGCTTAGTTTTGTCATCACCAAAAAGGGGGAAATTGTTGGGAAAACGATTTCTAAGTTTTGGTGATTACAAACACCTACTGGATGTTAAAGATCAACCGGATGCTAAAGACCTACCGGGTGAATACACCAACCGGATATTAAAGTCTCACCGGGTAAAGACATCAACTGGATAGACACCAACCGGACAAGCCATCAACTGGATAGTCATCAACCGGATGAAGACATCAACTGGATAGTCATCAACCGGATGAAGACATCAACTGGATAGTCATCAATCGGATGAAGACATCAACTGGATAGACACCAACCGGACAAGCTATCAACTGATAAAGACACTAACCGGATGAAGTCATCAACTGGTATGAAGTCATCAACCGGATGAAGACATCAACTGGATAAAGACATCAACCGGATGAAGACATCAACCGGATGAAGACATCAACTGGTATGAAGTCATCAACCGGATAAAGACATCAACCGGATGAAGACATCAACTGGATAAAGACATCAACCGGATGAAGACATCAACCGGATGAAGACATCAACTGGATAAAGACATCAACCGGATGAAGACATCAACCGGGTGAAGACATAAACTGGATAACTATCAACTGCAAAGTCTCTCACTGAACAAGGACATCAACTGGTCTTAAGAGGATGAACGACCAGTTGAACAAAGAAACCAGCAGAAGTCTAAGCAACAAGACAAAGTAAGTACAACATTCTCTGACAAAGGTACAACAGAGCGGCGCACCCTGCTATATCTCCGCCACCATTACCGTCAGAGTGAAAAGAGCCGTTGTTTTACAAAATAGGAAAGAAGACAACAGGTATTTGGAAAGCTAATCCATTCCATATACAAAAAGGCTATACGACTGATATTTCAAACGTTCAGCAAAGAGCAGACAAACCGCAAAACTGAATCTGTGACAGATTATTTTCAATTGAAGTCTGCTGCTTAGAAACTCTCAAAGCTAGAAAGTTTTATTCTGTAGAGAGTGTTGTAAAATCACTTGTATCCAAAAGATAAGAAGAGTGTGATTGCTAGGAGTTTAGGCCAAGTGTGTTAGTGCCTAAGGAGGTTGTATACTGTAAAGTGTAAACCAAGTCTTCTAGTGAATCCTTCCTGCAAAGGAAGAAGGGGAGACGTAGAAGCGTTGTGCTTCGAACTTCCAGAAACAACTCTCGTATTATTCGTTTATTGCTTTATTACTTCAGTTTTATTCCTCACAAGTTTTGTAGACGTCTTCCGCACTATAATAAGTGTCTACTGACTTGCCTGTTATTGAGAAGCAACTGTAACACTTAACAGTTTACAGTTAACCAAGAAAAAGAAATCGAAATTATATCTAGTGTTTATTCAACCCCCCCTTCTAAACACTACCCCGATCCCAACAGCTTCCCTTTGTTTGCGGCCATTGCTCATGATACTTTGATGAAGTGATTGAATAGTAAACGCTAAGTAAGCTCCCAGGAAAAAGAGAATCTCGATCTTTCCTAGAAAGAACTTCAAGATTCCCAGGAAAATTGGTGGGGTCACACTGAACCCGCTTAAATATCTTCCCAGCCAGAATAGTCAATACATATTCGCTTACCACACCAAAGCTCTACCCCAACAAAATGATCCTGCCTCTGATACAGTTGTTAGGGAACAATGACTGTTGCCATGTTCTTGCGGAAGTTGCAGGAGTTATAAGGGACAGAAAAACAACGCACACACAAAAATAGAGACACAAAAAATTGCGTGATTTGGTAAAATCTGCCTACGTCCATGGAGCACACACACTTCACTATATTGAATATGAAGGGATTACAAGAGGAGTGCAAATTCACAACTCTCGGAGAAGGAGCAAACTTGCTCAACTCAACTCTAACTCTCTCTACAAATTTTATTCTCTCTCAAAGAGCACTATACTTTGAGATTTTTTTGTGATTACAAATGAGCAAATGTTGCCCTTTTATAGCCAAACACTTGGTGTGAAACCAAGAGCAAACCTTGTGTGAAACCAAGGATAAATCCAATTGAAATGAGAAATGTAGGCATGGTTGTTGGCCAACTTTTGTGGACTTCAAAATTGTACACTTGTTGAATTCTTTGGCTCACATTAGTTGAATATTAATCCAACAATGATGATGACTTTTTGGCCCATGGTATGATCATATCATTTAAGGGACAAAGATGGGTTGTAATCCACCAGCTTTTTCCAGCCCGACTATTAATATATGTACATCCCATCATATTTTTTTCAATAGAACTATTAATATACGAGTAGATTATTAAAACGAACAATGATAGATCTAAAAAGTAAAAAACTCACAAAATCCAATTGACTTTCTGTCATCTGCAGGACAGACTTTTTCTGGGATTAAACTCACCAAGACATCATTCGCAATAAAGTAGAAAACAAATTTCTAACCAATATCATAGATATTTCTATTGAAAAAGAGATTGCTCTTACCATTGATACGAAGTTTATCATTGACAAATTTGATATTTAAGAACCACAACTTACGACTTAAATAATATTTTAATATTTTTTTATCTTATAATACCAATGTTTTCTATTTTTGTTCCTTAAGTTAATATAATACATATTGATTTTCTATGTTTCTACATATACTTCTGTATAATTTTTAGCCAACCAAATTAAAAGCTTCTAGTTATGCCCCTGGTTATGACAATTATGAACATTGTCAATTTGTCATCTTACTCCTATGGCAATTTCAATAACTAATCATATTACCGTATTCCACAAACAAATTATAAAATTATATTTCTTCCGCAAACAAATTATAAAATATTGACCAAGTCTAAAAAATAATTAACAAACTCAGTAAAAATAATCACACAAATGTTAATGTTTTGAACATAATTGAAAAGATTTATGAAAAACTGGCATAACTCCAAATTCTTTATAAAAAAAAAAAACGAGTGTACAAGTATGTAACGCGTGACGAGAGATGCTAAGACTCAAACAGGAATTTGAAAAAAATATTCTTTTTTTTTAGTTATACATAAGACTGATTCTTCACTAAATATAAGTTTTTAGAAACTTTTAGTGTAATTTAAGTTTGTCAGCAACACATGAGGACGGACTAGCGAAGATAAAGCCTATTTCGTTAGATTCCCATTATTTGGTTTATATTTCCTAACAAAATATAATATTGTGTATGTACGTGGGCCTCCAACACCGGGTTTTTTTTTAATTATCTAACCTTCATATTAACGTTATTTAACAAACTGACTCCATTTTTTTTTATTATAAGACTAACATAAGTCGTCATGTCAGATGACGACTTTATTTGAAGTTGTCATCTGACATGCGACTTCTTTAAAAAAAGATTTCTTTGACTTCGCCATGTGAAATGTCGAAATCAGTAAAAAAATATTTTAATATCTATCGCCATCTCACATGGCGACAACATTAAAAAAAATATTTTTTTAAACGATGACGGCACATAATGACGTAGATTAATTTTTTTAATCTTTGTTGCCATCTGAGCTGACGACATTGATTAAAAAATATTTTTTATTTTATGTCGCCGTCTGAGATGTCGACATCAATAAAATTATTCGCCTCTATATAACCATGCGTAATGTCATAGCATTGTAAACCAAATTCAAAGCAAAATCCTCGGTGTTTCTTCCGGTCGTTTCATCCGTTCGGCACATTGCAAGTACATTATTATATAAATATTCAAATTTAACAACATTATATATCATGTACTAATATATAAATTTTGTTGTATTTTTTACGGTATGTCAATTAAAGTTTTGTTGTATTGGGAGTCGATATATTGCAAGATTCAGAATCTGTTAGATATGATCATGGTCCGTCAAAAGGCATGACAATATCTCGCACTATTAATTATTTGCAGTTATTGGACGACATATATGATATTACTGGCATCAATCGTAACCAGATCATTCTGAAAAAAAATATTGTAAATATATATTCAGTGATTTTTCTCGGATGAAACGAACAATTTTTCCCGTTGACAGTGATTACAATTTAGCATAGCTATTGGATTCTGAACAAAATAATAGTTGTTTGGAGATGTATATACAACAGAACGAAGGGCTTATGATTTTATTACAGAAACGCCAACAACTGGTAGTAGTCCATTTGTAGTAGTTACAGAAATACAAAATACCTCTAGGATTCAAGATGATGCTCCCATAGTTGCTGAAAAATATTGTTCCCGGGCCACTAGCAGATAGTTTTGCAGATTTTGGATATGATATTCAGTCTGAACCGAAGGGGATTCCAATGAGTCTGATGTCGATGATGTTGATATTGAAGAAGTGCAAGTTAATGTAGCAGACATGACCACGAGAAATGACCATGACCTTATCCAATAATTCCATTTCTATCCACGACACATCCAGGCATTGACCTTCCAACTGGTAAGTGGGGGAGTTACTGCAATTATTCGAAAGGGAATATCCATCTGAATATGGTATTTAAAGATAAATGTAATCTTCAGGCAGCTGTGAAGGATTACTCTGTACGGATTGCAAAATGTGAGTATCTTGTTGTCAAAAGTACAAAATATTATGGAAAGTGGTGTGCAAATATAGTACACCAGATATGTGTTGCAGATGCTTTCTGCGAGCCTCACTGAGTAAAAAAAATGGATTATTCAAAATAACGAAGTATGGGGGTTCTCACACTTGTCTTTTGAGTGATTTATCGATAGATCATGCAAATCTGGACAAAAAATGTGATTGCTAGTTTGTTAGTGGGAATCATTCGCGTGATCCATCCTATGAGATAAAGTATGTTATTCAGGCTGTTAAAGATAAGTATGGATTTGAGATCTCATATACAAACGGCTGGTATAGTTTGAGACGCGCGGTTGAAAATGTGTATGAAACATGGGAGAGCTCTGTGAATAAGTTACCTTATTACATGGGAGCTTTGGAAAAATGGAACCCAGGCACATTCGTCGAAATGGGATCACCTATCGAATTCTAGACCAACAGAGATGACTTTGAATTACGTGTTTTGGGCCTTCCAACCATGTGCAGGTTGATTTCGACACTGCTGACAAGTTATAAGTGTAGATGGAACACATCTGTATACAAAATATCAACATAAGATGTTGATTGCCCTAGCCATGGACACTAACAATCAAGTTTTGCCTTTGGCCTTTGCAATCGTTGACGAGGAAAGTTTTTTGTCGTGGAAATGGTTTTTGGAGTTGATTACCACGGACATTGTTAAAGGATCTGCTGGTGTGTGCTTGATATCTGATAAGCATCCGGGCCTTATTGCAGCAGTTGATTGTATTATTGACTTCAATTTCTCGTGTAGAGTGAATCGATTTTGTTTGAGACATGTGTGCTCAAACTTTAATAGTCGCTTCAAAAGTGTTCATTTGAAAGACTTAATTTGGAAGGCTGGATCAGAAAATCAGCTCAAAAAGTTTGATTCTATAATGGAAGAAATAAAAAGTATTGAACCAAGAGCATTTGATTATTTGAATCGGATTTACAAGTCAAAATGGACTCTTGCTCATGATGGTGGATGGCGTTGTGGTATTCTTACAACAAATATGTCCGAGTGCATTAACGGAGTTATGAAGGGTGTTCGGCGTCTTCCAATCACCGCCATTGTGCAATTAACTTTTGATCGATGTGAGGTATATTTTCTTGAACGAATTAGGAAAGCGGGACAAATTATCCAGAATAATCAATATCGATCGGATTATGTCTTTGAAAAATATGCTCGTGCTGACCATCATTCCAGTCACCATGATGTCCGGATGTTCGATCGAAGACAATTAACCGCCTCAGTAATCACTAGGGAGCAAGCAGGATGTGGCGGCAATACCCGCATTATCAACCTCAAAGTAGGGGAATGCTCTTGCAGAAAATGGAAAAAATTCGGCATACCATGTTCACATGTGATACAAGTGTGTCAACATTATGGCTTAAATACAAAAACATTTGTACACCAATATTATAATATGTCTGAATAATGGAACACATATCAAGGACAATTCAATCCATTGTGGGCAGAGCATTATTGGGACACCACGTGCTTTGAGTTATTCTACAACTTCACTATGCGTAAGTCCAAACAGGTAGGTCATGATAGAACAACACGTATTCAAAAATGAGATGGATTGGCCAGAAGATCAAGCAAGACGACAGATGGGCTCAACTTCGTCGTAAAATCAGTAACTTTGTAATTTGTTCGAGTAATGTAAAAAATAATAATTTCATGTTGATCGTTGTAGAATATTATGAAATATCATTGTAATATGTTATGTTACTATTTTTTACGTTGTTGATGATATGTTATTATAATGTGCTATATGGTAATATAATAGAAACACACAAACAAACTGATGTAACATAACTCATAAATATTTACAACATAAATGATGACTTCAACGACGATGAAATAAGTTTCCTCCAGTACCACAAGGAGGAGGATTTGTCTGTCTTCGAACTCTTCGTTGTTGAATGACTTCTTCGCCCCTTTCCCTTGACGCAAGTGTCTTGCAAGGCTGCTGAATTGGCGTCAATTGAGGGAATACAACTGGTGAGCAAAGTAATATCTGGGTAAAACTAAGAATTCAAGCATAGAAAGATAAATGCACAAAAAAAAATTTTATGAAGCTTCGGAGGTGAAGTAATCATTCCACGTCTCGTCTTCTTCCAGCAAATGGAAGGATCCACTAGAATATTTTGATTTATACAAGTTGTTTGTACAAACCCACTCCAGCAAGTTTTCTCTACTTCGCTAAAACTCCTAGATACCTGATGGGTGTAAAATGTATCGCAAGTGTACGATGTCAAGTTTAGTTTATAATTTAAAGTACGGATGTCGAACCCACAAAGATTGAACATTAATTATACCAAGTACTCTAATTAGAATAGCCTCGACTATATCCAGGCAATCAATATTTAGTGAATGAATTATTTAATCTACTAAAATAAAATAATAAGATGAGTATTTAAGTGGAGAAAAGCAATTAGAACGGATTCTAGAGGTTCGACTTCACTTAAGTGTCCACTATGTCGTGTTCTTCTAGTTTATTAGCCAAGAATCATATGCTATTCTATTACCTCTCCCGAGTGTTAAATAGAACTACTCATCCGATAGTCATCTTGATATGCCTACCTAAGATAAATTACCAAACAATTTCAGTAGCACAATGTTTCTTTGCAAGGCTTCAATGGAGTCATACGCCTGTCTATAAATATCAAACGATGTAAATTTCTATGGTCCTATTCAAAATCTCATATCCTGAGTGATAGATTCAGAATAAATATGACGATTCAACTAGTGATCAATTAATTGAAATGCAATCAAATCAGGAATCACAAATAAACCATATGAAAAAACCAAAATATAATCATGTAATAATCAACGACAAAATTTCAAGTCAAGCCATGACCTCTAGAATATAAAATTAGTTCATGAATAAATTAAGTAAACACATAGACGTGTTCTTAATTATCATAAACATAAAGGAAAAGATAATCAAACGAATTGGATGATGGTCTCCCGTCCCCAGTAGTCGCCTTCGTCTTCTCTGTTGTCAAAACTCTGTCTTTCATTGTAAGTCTATCGCCTCTATTGATCTCCTCTTCTCTCTAAAGTAGGTCTAAGATATGATAGAATAATGAGGTCCAAAATTCGAGTTACAAGGGTTGGAGGCTAAAGAATTAGGGTAGGAATCAAATTGTGCAAGGAAAGCTCGAGTTTCTTTTTTCAGGGCTCTGCAGGCGCCTAGGCGCTTATGATCAAGCGCATACGTTTCTGGCCGAAAGTCAAAATTTGGCATGACAGGCGCCTACGCACCTATGTTTTTGCCAGGTGCACCACACTTTAGTAGTTTGGCCATAACATTCTCATACGATCGCCGAATTAAACGAATTAGTTGTCCACACGAATATAACATAAAGTTCTAAAACTTTTCTATCGATCACATTTCCAAAATATGGCTCAAACATGAAGAAAACCGAGGAGAAAGAAGTGGCATGTGTCTTGGATTCCGTTTTTTCTCTTTTGCCTCAACTTTCTTCATTCATCCATCGTTCTAGCTAGATTTCTTCATCTTTTCCTGGGCGTCGGTTATTTCATCTTTTCAACCTCAAATTGGATCATTGTCACATTAATGCACTTTTCATCATCTTTTAGTCATAAAAGATCTCATCTCTTGGATTCCTACAAAGCAACAAAAACAACAACAAAAGACGTAATTTCGCTCGAACACCAACATAGAAGTAAAGTAAAAGAGAATAAAATATATGTGTAATTTTGCATTTTTCAAATCCCCCCAAACTTAAACTTTGCTAGTCCCGAGCAAAATAGAAATTGAAAAAGACTAAGAAATAAAGAAAATAAACTACTAACGCAAGTCATTAAATGTTATAATAGCAAATAGGCCTCAAAGATCAATGTCTAAGATCTGAAGTCAAGTATGCATATCACTCTACTCAAGAGTTCTCAAGTATGTGTGTGCTACCACTTCCATTTAACCATTAACTCAAAGCAGTCTTTACTCACACAAATCCATAGGATTTTGCAAGGTTTAGGTTCAATTGCATTGTTCATAAAAGAAGTATAACTTTGATAAACAATAAACAATGCATCATATCAAGACAATGAGATGTGCGTGTGTGGATGTCAAAATCATATTCATTACAAGTGTTTCTCAAGTGTCCATAGGCTTAACTTTTGTAACCTTCTCCACTAGTATATTCGATGAACATGGCTCGGTCAACAGGTCTTAATTGACTTATCAAGTTAGGCTTCGACTCATGGCTTCAATAAAAGGATAGGATATTCAAAACAAGAGAGTAAGTTAAATATAACGTTGTTGCGCACTCTCATCTCAATTTCCAACTCATTTTGATAATTCAACATTTTCTTTTGAATTCAGACGTGACTAGAAATAGACATATTTATTGCGCTTAATTGTCTACGATTTGGTATATTTTTATGGATAAATTGATACATATGTTACCTAATAGTACACTTGTGTAAATGTAGGCGGAATCGAAGAAATCGAGCTAAGAAGGGCGAATAAGGATCAAGAAATGCATTGGGGTTAACAAGGGGTTAAAGTAGACAAGGAAAAATGCATAAAAGTGGACAAAGTACCACAATTGATCGCCACACAAGCACTGATCAATCGCTGACGAGCGTCGAAGAAACAACAAAAATGAAGACTCGGTGATCGACGACAAATGCCTCTATCGATCGCAAAAACACACTGGTTGAAAAATAAAGGCTGGCGATCGATCGCCATCCATCCGCGTTCGTTCGCCAGCAGAGTCCCAGAAAATATGTAAACTTGTTTTTTTTACCATCTTTTGGAGATTTGACCTATCTTAGCATCCATTCCTACCATATAACTCAAAAAGTCAGCCTCCAAACAAAATATTTCAGACTTTAGATTAATTTTAGAGATTTTCTTTCAACTTTAGAAGAAGAGCTTGAAGATTCAAGACACGGGGGACGGAAGTGACATTCCGGAATCGTGCTACCCTTTAGTAATCTTCCTTTGCTTGTTAATTTAATGCTTTCTAGATTAAGTTTTATTGTTTTGATTTAGTCATGATTGGCTAAACTATTTTGATTCTTGGTTGAAGGAAGACAATACCTTGGAATTTATGTTTTTCAAGAAATTAATGTTCTTTTATTGATTTTTATTGAGCATCAAGTGTTTTTCTATGATTTGGTGCTATGATTGTTGTGTTTTAATAATAAGATTGGCCATCTAATGATTTTACATACAATCTAATGCTTGGCCTTTGAAACAACTAAGACTATTGATTGCCTGTTGTTGATGTTAGGAAAAATGCTTGACTAGATTTAACATAGACACTTGGATTATGTTGTCTAAGTTTAAGCATTCTTACTAGTTTTGAAAGCTATTGTTGATATTAATCTTAACTGCTCTTGTTTTGATTAATTTAACGATACATGTTAACTTAGAATGCTTGTGGTATTTTAATTAGGCATAAGGTAAGATAGGAGTTGAATCTCTAATGGTGAATATTCAAGAAAAGAATTAAATCTTTGTGAATCGATGATTGAATGCATAATTCCAAGGTAGAGTCGACTGAGAACCAAGAATCATTTTTCTCATTTAATCACCTTAGTTTAATCTTGCATATTAGTTTAATCTTCCATATTAGTTTAATTCATAGATTTTTCATAGTAGTAGTTTAATAAATTTAAAAATCCCATTTTTACTAAAAATACATCATTCCTCGTGGGATCGATCCCTACTCACGCTACTACATTAATTATTACTATAATTTGAGATGGTTAATTTGGGTGTACGCGATAGACACTACCAAATTTTGGCGTCGTTGCCGGGGAAGGCACTATTTATTTTTTTGTTAATTTTGTTACTATCACGCACTGCTACTTTGGTTTGTTAATGAGTACAGGTGAACCCTCCGATCACGAAGATAATTTTCAATACGACCTGAGATTGATAGGACATTACATAGGAGAAAAAGAGACGCTGGGCGATTTGAAGAAGAGGAAGAGAGGAACACGATGTCTGCGAATCAAAGCTTGAGACAATTGGTGAATCCTACATTGGATCAACAGCCTCTCTGCATCACTTTTCCTGTGCTTGCAATTCATTTGTTGCCTTCTTTTCATGGTCTTGCAGATGAGAACCCCCACAAGCACTTGAATGATGATGCTAAAGATTGGCTCTTCTACCTACCCTCTGGATCTATCACCACGTGGACTGATTTGCAAAGAGTCTTCCTTGAGAAGTATTTTCCTGCATCGAGGGCAATAAACATAAGGAATGAGATATATGGTGTCAAGCAATACCATGAGGAGTCACCGCACGAGTACTAGGAGTGTTTCAAGAAATTGTGTGCAAGCTGCCCACAACACCCGATAAGTGAACAACTTCTTATTCAATCAATATTTCTTTGAAGGTTTACTTTCTGCTGATAGGAATCTCGTGGATGCGGTGAGCGGAGAAGCTTTTATTGATAAGACACCAGTAATAGCAAACATGGCTGCCAACTCCCAACAATTTAGACAAGCTCGACATGGACAAACGCCAAGACAAGAGGTAAATGTTTCCAACCTGGAACAACAACTGATAGACTTAGCCTCTATTGTGCGTCATCTTACAGGTGATAATGTGATGAAAATGAAGCCACGTGGAATTTGCCTAGCCATGAGCCATCCTACTGATGTATGCCTCTCAATCCAAGAGACATCCACTGAGCACATCAACACCGCGCGTGGATTTTTGGGTCCACCACAAAAGAGCTATGAACCATCATCAAGCAATTACAACCAAGGCTGGAGGGACTATCCGAACCAGAGCTACAGGAAGAACAAATGCACCAACCTCCACCCTACAGACCACCATTTCAGAGGCCTCTACCACCGCCAGTGCATGCCCCTTCTGACAGATTAGAAAATATTGTTAAAGTTATTGCTGAAAATAGTCTGCAATTTCAGTAGGAAACGAGGGCGAGCATTCAAAGCTTGACTATGAAAATGGGAAAATTGGCGACTTCGATCAACAAGATAGAGGGGAGAATATCAAATGGAATACCTTCACAGCCAGTGGTGAACCCAAGAGAAAATGTGAGCGCCATCACTTTGAAGAGGAGTGAAGATGAAGCTAAGGAGAAGGTGGTACTGACGCCACCCAAGCACGAAGATGTGGAAGAAGAAAAGGACACCAAGAAGGACAACGATGAGCTCATTCAAGAAAAGGAAACACAAGGTAAGTCCTCTCCACTTCGTGAATATAAAATTGAACCTCGTTCCCCCTTGCATTGAAGGTGAACTGGAAGGACAAGGGCATCAATGGGCTCTATGAAACATTTCAAAGGTACGAAAACAACGCTCCACTGTATGATGATGCCATGAAGAAAGTACATCGATATGCAGTATGGAAAACGGATAGGAGCAAAGAACTCAAGGGGTGCCCCAAGATTGACCTAGATGAGAATATTTATGCGGTCATCCAAAGGAGCATTCCCACCAAATGTAAGGACCCTAGTATATTTTATATCCCGTGTGTGATTGGAAACACTAGGATTGATAAGGCAATGCTAGACTTAGGAGCTTCTATCAATGTTATGCCTTACTCAATCTACACACAATTGAAACCTGGACCTTTGAAATGGAATTCTACTGTGATACAATTAGTTGATAGGTCCACGGGTTTTCCTATGGTGATAGTAGATGATGTACTTTTTCAAGTAGAGAATTCGGTTTTCCCCGCTAATTTCTATGTCTTAGACATGGAAAATGGTGATCCATCTAGCCCCATCTTATTAGGGAGACCATTCTTTCAAACCTCTAAGTCTGTGATAGATATGAATAACGGCATGTTCAGAATGGAGTTTTATGGTGAGATTGCGAAATTCCATATCTATGAACCCATTAAAACACATGAGCAATCTAGTTGTGCTATTGATATCGATGATGAACTCGAATTTGAGTTTGATGAATTGTATGATCTAGAAAAGGCCACTGAAGGCCTTGTAGAAGATGGAGGTACGGACTCAAATCTTGTGCATAATTTTCACACCATTGCTGCTTTATCTACTCATGATTCTGCTGACCCTATCTCTTCTCATTTGCAGGATCATATTGCTGAAAGGAAACACCCTCCGAATCGACCACATCAATCAACAAACGATAGAGGAGTAAAGAAGACTGGTGATGACCTCTCAAAGAAGAGCAAGGCGAGCAAACCAAAGTTTAGAGGAAATTAAGAAGATATTGAGGTGGAGAAGGAAGGATAGAGCGACACCGCATAACCCAGCTTGATCAAAGACTGGCGTCGGGCCACCAACGTAAAACAGAGGCTTTGCTTGGGAGGCAACCCAAGGGGAGTTACTTTCCCATTACTTTTTATTTTTTTATTGCTTTCTTAGCCTAATTTCTCTTTCCGTACAATTTTAACTTACGTCGGGGACAATGTAAGATTTAAGTAGGGGAGGCATTAGCAATGTGTTATTCCTTTCTTATTATTAAAAAATTTTGAGCTCTTAGTTAGTAATGAACGCATGCTAGAATCACTAGCCACATGATGAAACATAATTGATGACATGCATGCTTTTGAACATAGGTGTATTGTTAACCTTGGAACACTTTAAACTCTTATGCCAATTATGCTTTGACTTAATAGTTGAATATTTTGAGCATGAATTTGTCATGACTTGTGAAGTGTTCATAGCGTAGTGAAGATGGTGTGAACATTGTGATAGTCTTATGAAGTCTCTGATACATGCTAGAACTTAACTATATGCTCTTTGAGGCGTATGTCTAGACTACTTGCGAACATGAAAATGATATAGGCGATCTTTGATGCGTTTGAGCCTTTCAAGCCTACCATGTAAACAAAATCAACCCTAGTGTCCCTTTTTGAGCTTTAAAATAAAAGAATGGTTGTGTGCTAAGAAGACAAACAACCCCCGTTTAACATTCTTTGACTAGCTTATCATCCTTCCCTAATATGCCTAAATATGATTTTAATTCATACATTCGAAGGGAGTATGATGTGTTTTATTCACATGCACTTATGTTATCATTGAATCATTTATTTGTAAGCTTATTGTTAAATAAATGAAATGCATGAAAGAAAAGGAGTTGCCTTGAAAAAAATAGAAAAATATAACTCCAAGGGAGCCAAGTCAAAAAAGAAGAAAATAATAAAGAATAACGTTTGAAAATTCATGCAAGAAGAGAAGCTCTTTAGTGTGCATATCATCATACTCTTTTGTTTGATATACCTTATCATTTCTTTCATAAGCCAATACCTATGCCAATATAGAAGCTAATAATGACCTACTTGATTTGTGTTTGCAAGTGGCTAAGATAGTGGAGGAGAGAGTGCAAGTGAGCTTATACTTGTGTGGGTGTTAAACTTGAGCTATTGTGGGTTGCATTTATTGGATCTATAATTTGTGCTGACACTTGTTTATGACCACACACACATTCGCTGTCTAGTTGAGTATGAGATGTCTAGGGATTGAACTTGTTCCACTATTACCTTTTCACCGCCTCTCATTATTATGCATGTTTATAATTGTTAAGGCATTAAAGTGAAGATAAGTTAGTTTGTTATGATACTATGAGGCAACAAAAATATTGTAGTGTTGTCTGATTTACTCGAGGTCGAGTAAGGAGTTTGAAGTGACTAGAAATAGACACATCTATTGCGCTTAATTGTATACGATTTGGTATATTTTTATGGATAAATTGATACATATGATACATAATCGTATACTTGTGTAAATGTGGCGGAATTGAAGAAATCGAGATAACAAAGGCGAATAAGGATCAAGAAATGCATTGGAGTTGACAAGTGATTAAAGTAGACCAAGAAAAATACATAAAAGTGGACAAAAGACGGCGATTGGTCTCCACACAGGCACCGATCGATCGCTGATGAGTGTAGAAGAAACAACAAAAATCAAGACTCGGTGATCAATCATAAAATGGCCGCGATCGATCGCAAAAACACATTGGTTGAAAAATAAAGGCTGGCGATCATCCGCGATCAATCGCCAGCAGAGTCTGAGAAAATGTGGAAACTTGTTTTTTTTACCATCTTTTGGAGATTTTGACATATCTTAGCATCCCTCCTACCATATAACTCAAAAAAAGACAGCCTCCAAACAAAATATTTCAGACTTAATATTAATTCTTAGAGATTTTCTTTCAACTTTAGAAGAAGAGCTTGAAGATTCAAGACACGGGGACGGAAGTGACGCTCCAGAAATGTGTTACTCTTTAGTAATTCTTCCTTTGCTTGTTAGTTTAATGCTTTCTAGATTAAGTTCTATTGTTTTTGATTTAGTCATGATTGGCTAAACTATTTTGATTCTTGATTGAAGGAAGAAAATACCTTGAAATTTATGTATTCAAGATATTAATGTTCTTTTATTGATTTTTATTGAGTATCATGTGTTTTCTATGATTTGTTGCCATGATTGTTGTGTTTTAATTATAAGATTGGTCATCTAATGATTTTATATACAATCTAATGTTTGGCCTTTGAAGCAACTAAGATTAATGATTGCCTGTTGTTGGTGTTGTTAAATTCTTAGGAAAAACGCTTGACTGGATTAAACATAGACGCTTAGATTAAGCTGTCTAATTTCATCATTCTTACTAGTTTTGAAAGCTATTGTAGCTATTAATCTTAACTGCTGTTTTTGATTGATTTAATTACACGGGATAACTGCTTGGTCTATTTTAACTAGCCATAATGTAAGATAGGAATTGAATCTCTAATGTGAATATTCAAGAAAAAAATTAAATCTTTTGTGAATCGATTACTGAATGCATAATTCCAAGGTAGAGTCGATTGAGAACCAATAATCGTTTTTATTATAATTATAATCACCTTAGTTTAATCTTGCATATTAATTTAATTCATAGATTTTTCGTAGTAGTTTAATCAATTTAAAAATCCCTGCTTTTTACTATTTTGTTTATATCCTTCCTCGTGGGATTGATCCCTACTCACGCTACTATATTAATTATTGCTATTGACTTGAGAGGGTTAATTTGGGCGTACGCGATAAACGCTACCAAATTCACCCTCATTCTCATCCATCTTTTCATCATTCACCTCATTTTTTTTATTCTTCTCAATCACTATGTTTTTCACTCTTCAACATTTTTCTTCGCATTCATACCTTTTTTTCATTGTTTCTCACATTCTAGTTTTTCAATTACGAACATGGGAGATGGTTAAAGCACATATGGCTTACTCACTTGAGGGTAGGAAATAATGTATAGGCTTTCAACAAGGTGGTTGATGTTGGATTTTTAAATGATGACGAATGGGGGTTATTATATGCTTTTACACATACCATTCGTGTTTCAATTAGCTCAAAAGGGTAGCTAGGGATACAATGATTTCATTTGGTGGCTCGAAACGCACAAACGGATCAAAAATTGCCTAAATCATTCCTAAGCCACATAACATCTGTATTTCATCTCAAAGGGTACTAAGACAAGTTCTAGACTACTATCACTTCACAAATACTTCATATGATTTGAGCAATGTGCTCAAATTGTGTCTCAAAACCAAGGTAGTATCATAAACAAACATATTGTAAGCAATTCAATTCACATTCTTTTACATTAAGCTCAATGGGGATACTATTACAATTTTATATCAATGAATAAAGACCCAAAGTATTATCAAGAATCGCCTATATCATATTTGTGTTCGTTCAAGTCAACTTTAATTAACCGAATGTTCACGGTCTATAGTGTATGAATATGAGAGAAACTCAAGATTAAAATGAACAAAAAAATTTAAAATTTTCACAAGTATGCTCAATTCTTCATCATCGTCCTTCACAATTACTTCAAATCACGACTTATGACACAAAACACAACACACATAGGAATCCGGGAAACAAAACATCTTCAATATTTAAACACCCCCAAACTTAGAATGCGCATTGTCCTCAACGTACCATACAATGCATAAATCAAGGGACAACACACGTACCTACGACGACGATCGTCAGTAATCGTCGTCCATGTCATGCTCATGGGTATGGTAGAAGATGATGATAGGGACCTCCACATCAGTATAGACCTGCAATAGAGACAAATAATGAGAAACAACTCTGATTAAGGCATGCTACTAAAAATTGAAATACTGAAATAAACTAAATAGGATATAAGGCTTGGGTTGCATCCCAAGAAGCGCTTTATTTAAAGTCTTCGGCCAGACTGCAAAGCAACCATCAAATAGAGGCTTCCGCCCATAGTACATATCATATGATATCACATATGGGTCTTGGTTATGTATGCCTCAAGCTTGGCAAGATGTCGACTGTTGGAGCGACGCTGTTTAAGCCCGTTGCTCCAACAATGTCCTTCATAAATTAATAAGCATGAGAGAAAGATTCTAAACTTGGCTTCATCTTGTAAAGGAAATAATATGGTGAAGTTGCATCGATGGGAAGAACGGATCTACATATGGCATATAGGAGATCACCATCGATGAGTGCTCCTCACTAAGTCCAAAAATATGTCCATTCTCCAGCATCAACCTAAGCTCATCTTGACACAGGAATTTCTCAGATAACTTTTTCAGAGTAGGATCAACCACTTGAAGAGGTTCACATTCCCATGAGTCTTCTACATGAGTACGATCACTCCCCCAAACTGGGTTGGTTGATTAATCATCGTTATGTACCCCTAGATTTTCGATCTTTGTTTCAAATGATGCCACAAATTTGTGCACCATATCCTCCAACTGAGTAATGACTTTTTGATATCCGGAAATTATTGTGTTGACCCGGAGTGATTATAATCCTTAATGGATTTTAATTAGGGTAATTATGAGATAATTACAGTGTTGAGTTGTGTTGATCCCGGAGTGATTATAATCCTTAATGGATTTTAATAGGGTAATTATGAGATAATTACAGTGTGAGTTTCCCAAGGATTTTAATCCAATATCGGGGTTGTTGGATCAAAGGGTTGAGATTTATTCTCATTGAGGAGCTAAACCTTGGAATTGTGTTGGTAGTGGGATCTAGAGTCTGTGGAGCTTTGGATTGAGGTTTGTGATGTAATTGAGTGAGTGGGTGATAAGTGTGATTTTTACACTTAATTTGATATAAGATTAGGGGCGTTTTTGTAGTGATTCTTGGAAAATATTACTTTTCTTGGTTTATATTTGTATATTTCAGGAATCCATGGCACAATGCATAAAAGTTGAGGAAATAGGCTTAAAATGATGAAAAATGACCAAACTGAGCAAACCTGGAAAAAGGAGGGGCAAAATCGTAATTTGCTGAAAATAGAGGAGGCGACCGATCGCCTCAAATGAGGCAATCGATCGCCTCCAGGCAGTAGCAAGAGGCGACCCATCGCCTCATTTGACGCAATCGATCGCCTCGACTCGAAAAATTCGGGATTTTTTTTTCTATCTTGGTTATTTGGTGTCCAAACTTGGTGAAACTCCTCCTACCATAAATATGGATTATCATGGACTTTTTGGCTCATAATTAACCCGACATACTCAGCCACCATCACTCTCAATCATCCCCAACCATCCATACACCATAACCATTGAAGAAGAAACGCATCGGAAGAGACGGGACGACGGAGCAACGCAAGGAGTCATCGCCTCTCGTTATTTCCGTATTTCTAACTTTAGTTCTATATTTTCATTAGATTTTAATGCTTATAATGTTACAAAACATGTTTATGCATTGTTATTTGATGGAGATTGTTGGCTAGGTTTGTTATCAAGACTGAGGGGATCCTTTGTATGAACCCATGATTTTAATTGAATGTTTTTGATTGATTTCTATTATCTAAGTGCATAGATCATTGTTCTTCATGCTTTTAAGGGTTTGGCCATCCTTGAATGATAGTAAATTACAATTGAGATCGAGAGATAAAATTGTGATTCGATATAGTGATTTATGCCGTGGATTTCAGACTGATATCGAGAGATGAAGTCAAATACACGTGTGATAGCTATAGATATCTAGTAATCGAAAGCTAGAAGTTTTCACGGATCTAATACAATATTGTGTTGTTAAATAAGTACACGAGAGTGACTTACTGCAATGTGATATTAGGTTTAATATAACTCGAGAGAGTATATTAGATAAATTTTGAAAATTCGTCACCTTAGATTGTTTGAATTCTATTCTTAACTAATAGGTTAATTGTGGGGGATTATATAGGTGAACCGAAAGTCTTGATAATTGTTTCTTTTGATTTTATTCTTATTCGTTCTTGTGTTTTTGGGTTGATCTTGAGTTCATTAGTCAATTTAGTTAATTAATCACAACCAGTTATCGTAGACTAAATATAGTTAAACTAGTGGAGTTTGGTAATTATTTCCTAGTCCTCGTGGGTTCGACAATCCTTACTTTTCATATCATTATACTAAAACTTGACATCGTGCACTTGCGGTACACAATCGCTACACTGCAAAATATGTTTAACATAATAGCGATCAAGTTTTTGGCGCCGTTGCCGGGGACTAGTTTTAATAATATCAAACTAGATTAGTTGACTGTAGTTTAGTCATTTGTTTTTTTTATTTTTCGAATTTTTTTTCTCTTCTCTTCTACTGTTTCTTTTTGTTTTGGTTGATTGTTACAGGGTACTATATCTTGGTACATGCTAAGGAGTAACAACCATACACTTGAGCCTTTTGATCCCGAGATCGAACGCACTTGTCAAAGGAGGCTAAGGCAAGCAAGAATACTAATGGCCAATAACGAGGAAGTTCCAGTAGCACCAGTGGCAAGGTCACTCATGGATTATGCCCACCCTTCATTCCATGGATCGATGTCGAGTATCACAAGACCCACCATCAAGGCCAACAATTTTGAGATCAAGCCTGCTATCATACAAATGATCCAGCACTCGGTGCAGTTTGGGGGAGCCGCTACAGATGATCCCAAATCTTGGAAATTTACGACACCTTCAAGCATAATGGCGTCACGGACGACGCCATCAGGTTACGACTGTTCACTTTCTTGTTAAATAATAAAGCTAAATCTTTGTTGCATTCTTTGCCTACATGATCAATTACCACTTGGGATGGGATGGTGCAAGCTTTCTTGTCCAAATACTTCCCACCATCAAAGACTGCTAGGATGCGAAATGATATCACTACATTTGCGCAACATGATCCTGAAACACTTTATGAAGCATGGGAGCGCTTCAAGGACTTACTGAGGAGATGCCCACACCATGGCCTTCCCATCTGGTTGTAGGTACAAACTTTCTATAACGGTTTATTTTCTGATAACCGTTCTTTGATTGATGCAGCATCAGGAGGTACTGTGATGAGAAAGACGCCGGAGGAGGCCTATACACTATTGGAAGAGATGGCTGCTAATAGCTGTCAATGGCAGTCCGAGAGGAATATGCCAATGAAGCAAGATGGAGTTCATCAAGTGAGCGAAGTTACTGCGTTGACCGCTCAAATTGAGGCATCAAACAAGAGACTAGATAGCATGAGCATGACAGGGATGAAAGCTCAAGGGATTACTTGTGACCTATGTGGAGGAAATCGTGCGAGCGTTGAATGCCAAACAGGTAACCCATTCGTTCAGACTAATGAGGTTGTGCATTATGTAGGAAATCGGCCACAAAACAACCCCAACCCAAATACATACAATACGGGGTTGAGGTATCAACCACAACCACCACCGGGTTATCCACCACAGCCGAGCATGGAGGAACTATTGACCAAGTTCATATCCTCAACGGAAACAAGGATGAATAAGCAAGATTCATCTATCAAAAACTTGGAGATCCAAGTAGGGCAATTGGCAACTATCTTGGCTGGGAGACTACAAGGAACTCTACCGAGTGACACAGAGAAGAATCCAAGGGAGCAAGCCAATGCCATGACCCTAAGGAGTGGAAAGGAACTTGGTGATGAGAAGGAGACTGAAAAGATTGCTATTAAGCAAGAGGAGAAGGAGCAGCCACGCAACAAGGGTATGTCCACTCGAGACACTATATTTTTCTTATTTTTTGATTTTTTTCCATTATCTCTACTCTTCTACTATTTGTGTTCTTTTTGGTTGATTGTTACAGGTTGTTATCTCTTGGTGCATGCTAAGGAGTAGCAAACCTACACTTGAGCCATTTGATCCTGAGATCAAACGCACTTGTCAAAGGAGACTAAGGCAAGCAAGATCACACATGGCTAATACCGAGGAGATTCCGGTACCACCAGTTGCACGATCACTCATGGACTACGCCCACCCAGCATTCCATGGATCATTGTCGAGTATCACGAGACCAACCATACATGCTAACAACTTCGAGATCAAGCCTTTTATCATACAGATGATCCAACATTCAGTCCAGTTTGGGGGAGCAGCTACTGACGATCCAAATACCCACATCTCCAACTTCTTGGAGATTTGTGATACATTCAAGCATAATGGCGTTACTGACGATGCCATCAGGTTACGTTTGTTTCCCTTTTCTTTACGTGATAAAGCTAAATCTTAGTTACAATCGTTGCCTGCGGGGTCGATTACCACGTGGGATGGGATAGCACAATTATTCTTGTTAAAGTTCTTTCCACCATCCAAAACGGCCAAGATGCAAAATGACATCACAACTTTTGCACAATACGATCCAGAGACACTGTACGAAGCTTGGGAGCGCTTCAAGGATCTACTGCGAAGATGCCCACATCATGGCCTCCCTATCTGGCTACAGGTACAAACGTTTTATGATGGTTTATTTTCTGATAACCGTTCTATGATTGTTGCAGCATCAAGAGGAACTGTGATGAGGAAGACGTCGGAGGAGGCCTATACCTGTTGGAGGAGATAGCTGCTAATAGCTGTCAATGGCAGTCTGAAAGGAACATGTCAAAGAAGCAAGTCGGATTGCATCAAGTGAGTGAAGTCACTGCCCTAGCTGCCCAGTTGGAAGTGCTTAACAAGAAGATCGATAGTTTGAGCATGCATGCAATGCAAGTTCAAACTGTTACATGCGAGCTTTGCCAAGGAGGACATCCGAGCACTGAATGCCAAGTAGGTAACCCTTTCGTTACAACTAATGAAGCTGTTAATTTATTAGGGAACCGACCACCACAGACCTACCCCTACCCAAATACATACAATACTGGGCCGATGAACTATACCCAACCACCACCGGGGTATGCACCAAAGCCAATCAGGGAGGATATCTTAACCAAGTTCATATCGTCAGCTGAAACAAGGATGAACAATCACGAGGTGTCGATAAAGAACTTGAAAGTCCAAGTGGGACAACTAGCAAAGATCGTAGCTGGACGAGCACAAGGAGCACTTCCTACTGACACCAAGACAAATCCTAGGGAGCAAGTCCATGCCATCATGTTGAGGAGTGAAAATGAGGTCGCTGAGAAGAAGGATGTACAAGTTGAGTTAAAAGGCGAGGCGGACATCAAGCAAGAAGAGGGACAAACACGCGACAAAGATAAGTCTACTAAGACCCCTACACCCATCACACCTGCTAAGGTATATATCCCACCCCCATTCCCCGCTGCATATAAGAGAGCAAAAATAGATGCTATGTTTGCTAAGTTTTTAGAATTGATAAAGAATCTCCATATTGAGATGCCTTTCATTGATGCTATTCGGTACATGCCAAATTATGCTAAGTTTTTAAAGGAGATTATGTCAAAAAAGCAGGAAACTGGAAGAGCATGAGATGATAAACTTTACTGAGGAGTGTTCTGCTGTCATTCAAAATGATTCACCTCCAAAGTTAATGGATCCAGGGAGTTACACTATACCTTGCAAAATAAATTCTAAGTCTTTTAATAAATCTTTATGTGATTTGGGGTCAAGTGTCAATTTAATGCCTTTGTCTGTGTTACAGGAAGCTGGGCTTAGGAGAACTCAAAGCCATCAATGTTTGACTATAGATGGCAGACAAATCCATCAAGTACCCTCAAGGGATAGTGGAGGATGTACCGGTCAAGGTTGATAAATTCACCATTCCTGTGGATGTTATCATGTTGGACATAACTGAAGATGCAGACATCCCTCTGATTCTAGGAAGAACATTCCTAGCTACTGGAAGGGCATTGATTGATGTCCAAGAAGGGAAGTTGATTCTCCGAGTAGGGGGGGATCAAGTTACTTTTGACATGTTCAAAACTTTGAACACTACACGCACTGAGCACCGATGTTTTAGTATTAATATAATTGATACACTGTCTGTTGATGTGGTGCAGATTAAGAGCGAGAAGAAGGTGAAGGTCACATCGAAGGCCCATCAAAGAGGAGGTAAATATCGTGAAGATGACTTAGTTCAAATGAATAGGACAAAGATGCGACTCTTTCCATGGAAGTCTGACGCACCATGGGCTCGACCATTCAAAGTTGTCGATGTTCTACCATTCGATACCTTCAAAATGAGAAATGACCACGGGGTACTATTCACTGTGAAAGAAAAGTGGTTACGACATTACCACATCACAGACAAAAAATTGTCCCCCACTGGTCCTTGCGGCACTTGAGCCTACATGGTAAAAAGTTCAGCTTGGGACTATAAATCAAGAACTTTTTCTTATCCTTTTTCTTTGTCTTTGGTTTGTTTTTGTTTGTTTTTGTTTTGCTTTTGTTTTTGTTTTGATTATGGTGAGAGACTCCATGTGTGCTGTGACGTGTTCCAACATGATACCCCAACGAGCTGATGAGGAATTGGACAACGATCACTGACGGTCGTTGTCAAAGGTAAATGATTTGTTTCATTTTCCATGCCTAGTACATTGAGGACAATGCATGAATTAAGTTTGGGGAAGTGAATCTTATTTGGAAATTGATCGTTCTTGAGCACCAACAAAAATTTTCTTGAAAATGAGTTCAATTAATAAGATAAGAATAAATCATAGTAGTGGTCTCTATTCCATGATGATATTAGTCTCACTATGCATGTCAACTTGAGTTTTGATGATTGTAAAACTTGTTTGTGAATATCTTGTTTTGAGTAGCATGTCAAAGATAAGGAATATATTGAGCACAGTTGAGTCATAATCTTGTGAATTGCATTTGGACTAATAATAATCTTTGTGAACTTGATGAATTGTTTTGAGTATCTTAGAGTACCTCAGAAACTATTTTATGATGACACTTTGAGGTGATATTTTATAGTTATGAACTTGACTTGGAATCAATCTCTAGTAT
This sequence comes from Haberlea rhodopensis, assembly GCA_907163345.1. Lineage (NCBI taxonomy): Eukaryota > Viridiplantae > Streptophyta > Magnoliopsida > Lamiales > Gesneriaceae > Haberlea > Haberlea rhodopensis. Next base: position 202,429 of record CAJQUN010000262.1, on the reverse strand, counting down.
CCCATTTTGAGCCTAACTGAAAAAGAATGGTGTATGTTTAACATACTATTAGCCCCATTCAACAAATTTTTTTTTAGCTACTCATTATACCCACCTTTATGAGCCTAAATTGAAAGAATTCATCATCACCCTAAGGGAGTATAATGATTCTCATTAGATGCATATGAATTGCTACATTTGGATGAGCTTATTGTTGAAAAAAATTGATGAATGAGAAAAGAAAAAGATAGATAAAGCCTTGAGAAAAAAAAAGTGACTAACTAAGACCCAAAGTGGCCAAGGCTAAAAGAGAAAAAGAAGAGAAGCTCAAGTTGTGCTAAAACATTGAATATTACATGATTATACTCTCTTCTTTGTGCTATCATACATTTTCTTTGAAGCCAACACCTAGGCCTAACATTACAAGATTAAAAAGTCCTATTGATCAAAGTCTAGGGAGTAATTACATTAGTGGAGAAGTTGTTTGAAAATAGGTCTATGGAATGCTCAACGATAATCTTACTTTTCATTGACTAGCATGATTTGATCTATGAAAATTGCATGGAACTTGAAAGCGACAATAGAACACGCACGTTCTAATTTGGAGACATGTTGCTCGATATAGGAGAAAACACAACGTGTTGAACTTTCTGAGTGACTCTTGTTGTCTGTAAGAGAGATGTCTGAGCTACATGATTGACTTGCGAATTGATTTACTTTAATCTTTAATATTGAACTCTACTTTCTGATCTTATTTCTTGCTCGAGACGATCAAGTTTAAGTTTTGGGGGAGTTGATAAGTGTGATTTTTACACTTAAATTGATATATTATTAGGGGTGTTTTTGTAGTGATTCCTGAAAAATATTACACGTTTTGGTATATATTTATATATTTCAGGAATCTAGGTCCAAATGCATAAAAGTGGAGGAAATATGCTTAAAATGATGAAAACGGACCAAACCGAGCAAATATGGAAAAGGAGGGACTAAATCGCAAGATTGAAGATTTTGAGATCCGCGATAGATCGACAACTTACGAAGATCGATAGCCACCATGCAGAAGATTTCCGCATCGATCGGTAACGATTCGTGATTGATCGCCATTGTACAGAGAATTCTCGCGATCGATCGGTGGGAAGCCGAGATCGATCGCGGATATGAATATTTTGGCTATGAACGTTCAGTAGGAAGTGGTGATCGATCGGCACTGAATGAAGATCAATCGTCGATAAGTGTTTTATGAAAAAAAATGACTTTCCATGTTTGGTTCAAGATGGACTCCTCCCTACTCGGATTTTCCTTACTTATCAGACCTAGGCATGAAAATTAAAGGACTTTTGACACTTTTTCTGAGACATAAGGGCAGCCTCTTCTTCCTCCATCCACAACAAAACATACCACAATTCATTGAAGAGCAAGAGCAATGCAAGGAACGGAAGAACGAAGCTACACACGGAGTGACATCCTCGTTATCTTAGTATTTTTGAACTTAGTTATTTTAAATTTCAGATTATGATGTTGAATTTGTTTAAAGACATATTTTTGCATTATAATTTGAATATGTTTGTTGGCTAATTTTGTTTATCAAGACATATGGGATCTCATGTTTGAACCCTTGAGTTAATTAACGATTTTGATTCGATTTCCATGATCTTTGTGCATAATTATGTTTTTAATGCTTGTAAAAGATTAGCTACCTTTTGCATGATTTTGGTAATCGTGATTGAATTGATATAGAAGATTACGATACGACGTAGTAAATTAGGCCGTGTGGTTTTAGGTTGAGACGGACCAAGTAAAATCTAGCACACGTGTGATAGCAATAGATTTACCAAAATCGAAGGCTAATAGTTTTCACAAAGTGTTTTTCGGTGTTAATCGTTCAATAAGGACATGGGAGTGATTTATTGTAGATTAATGCTAAACTTGTTATAGCCGGACCAAGATATAACGAATGAAATAGGAAAACTCGTCACCCTAGAACATAGAATTTTGAATCTTAATTAATAGACAACTTTTGGGGGATTACATGGATGAACTAACGTCTTGATAATTATTTGATCATATTTCTTAAATAATCCATCGCTGCTGTTTAGGTTGATTTTTGTGTTTGAGTCAATTTAATTTGTTAATCATTCCATAATCGTATGCTAAATATAGTGGAGTTTGGTACTTATTTCCTAGTCCTCGTGGGATCGACAATTCGTACTTTTCATATCATTATACTAAAACTTGACACAGTGCACTTGCGGTTGAGAATCGCTACACTGAAAAATACTGTTTAAAATAAAAGTGACTTTCCCCTTTCCCTCCCATTTCTTCTCCCATGGAATAATCGAGCTAGGCTTGAGTTTGGGGCCAAATTTCTCGATGATAATTGGGTAAGATTCTTCCCCTCGCTTTTATCTTCGTATTGATATTCTTTTTATGGTATTTGGTTGAGCATGTAAATGGGATTGAATTCTTGGTTTTTAAAGATTTTTGGGTTGTTGTGTTTAAGGAGTATTTATGGTGTTTTGTTGTGGAGTTATAGAGTAGGGGGTGTTGGATTTTTGGATTTGGGAATTTTTACTCGAAAAACGCCATTTTTGGCTGAAACAGGACGGAGCGATCGATCGCTATGGATGAGGTGATCGATCACTGCGTCGTTGGTTAATTTTGGAAGATGATAAACAGTACGAGCGATCGATCGCTTGAAGCATAGCGATCGATCGGTGAGGCTGGTGATCGATCGCCTAGGTTGAGAGATCGAGCGCCAAGAGGCAGTGGCCAAAATCCATAGAGTGCATCGATCGATCGCCGATGTCTGATTTTTTGAAAATTTTAATGTTGTTGAAATTTTGTCGGGCATTGTATGTAACTCTGTGCACGTGATTAATTGTGAATTATGGAAATTGTGTAGCGCATAATTCACCAGGTCTCGGGGCAAGGGCAATGTTTGGCTCTTACTATGGGATTATAAGGTACGTGTAACATATGATCATAGTTGATATATTATTGTCATGTGCATGAATAATATGTTGTTGTTGCAATGATGTGCATTGAGAATTATGTGGTTCTGCTTTTGAGCGAGCAATGAGTATAACAACATCGTTGTTGAGCGAGTATTGGATATGACACCGCCGTTGATGAGCGTGCGAGAGGTTATGATACCGCCGTTGTTGAGCGATCGATGGGGCACAATGTGGTGAAACTGGGAAATCATTAATTGAGATATGTGCGATTTCTATAAATCATTAGTGTAATGATTTAACTATATTTGATATGAAATTGACATGGTGAGCATGAGTTTAGTTAATCAATGTAATGATTAACTGATTTTGGGAGTTTGACGGTTTTTGCTATTGTGAGAACATGAACAGCACGGGGGATCCCATATGATAACAATACTATACATGGAGTATCTTTTAAATTTACAGCTTTATATTCTGTAAATTATGGATTGTGATATTGCGGTTATTGAGATTGTGTTATTAGTATGCTCACCCCGTGTGGGGCTGTTTCTATTGAAACAAGTAAAACATGTACAACATTGGCTCTGAAGATGAGTTCGAGATGTTGAGGTACCAATATTGGTATTGGGTAACGTGTTTATACAATAGGTGCACATTTACTTATTCAATGCTCATTTGTGAGCATTCTCATATGTGTATGATTTGTATAAAGATTGTCAGATTTCTCTTTTCTTTTATGGTTTGCATGCAATTAATTAAGGGGTATTGCATGATGAATTAAGAATATGAGATTGGTGCATTGTGGTAGCGCTTGTCGTGTACGCCCAAATTAATCCACTCAATCCTCAAGATTGATAACAATAATGTAGTAGAGTGAGTAGGGATCGATCCCACGAGGATGTGTGAATTCTTGTGTTAATGAAAATCAAAGAACAAAACAATTAAAATATAAAGATGGGGTTGTGAGTGATTTATACTAATTAAGTTAAAACTAAAGATTAAACTAATGAAAGCGATTCTTGGTACCGGTCGACTCTACCTTGGATATTATCATCTATTTCATCGATTCACAAAAGACTCAATTTTATTTGAATATTCATCAATTGGAAATCTAATTCCTCGCTCACATTATTCCTAGTCAATTAGTCCAAGCGTTCTAATTTAACTTTCATCAATCAATCAATCTCTATATACACATTCAAGATTAAAATCATGACACCATTCAAAACTAGTGAGCGACGAATCTAAATAACATAAACACAAGCGGTTTATATAAATTTAGTATGTTTTCCCAAAGAATTTAATAACACCAACAGCAGACAATTATCAATCTTAGTTGCTTCATAAATTTGATTAATCAAACAATTATCAAATTTAGCATTAGATTACAAGCAAGTCATTAGGTTGTCAATCCAATATAAACACATATCATATCAATAAAATCAGAAAAACAATGATATTCAATAAAATCTGATAAACAAAAGCGTAGGAATCTCCCCAAGATAAATAAATCCAAGGTATTAGTCTTCCTCAACCAAGAATTAAAACTAGCTAAACATAATTAACAAGAAAAACAAAAAGTAAAAGAAATGAAAGAAGACTAATCCGATCTTCGCTCGTCGAGGTCGTCAATCCCGCATTCGCTTCGATCTTCATAGCGTTCTCCAACGAAATTGAAAGAAAAATTCTAAAAGTAGTCTAAACTACTCTACCTAGTTGTTTTTAAGCTCTGATTTTCATGCATATATGTATAGGGAGGCTGATGGATATGTTAGAGTCCATGTAGGAAAGAAAGAAATCAATAATCAAAACTTACCAAACCCAGTTGGCATACTTACGCCTTGGATCAGGCGTAGCTACGCCTGACGACGTGTTCAATTTATGCCTTTCGGCGTAGCTGGCGTATTTACGCCTTGGATCAGCCGTAGCTACGTCTACTTTAATTCTTCAGATTTTGCACTTGCCGTAGCATTGTCATATTTACGCCTCAGAATGTCGTAATTACGCCCGTCCTCCATTTTTCTGGTGAGTTTCGTATTTTGGCCATAATTTTCTCATACGAACTCCGAATTCGATGAATCAGCTGTCCACGCGAAGATAACAAAAATTTCTACAACTTTATATTGACCACATTCCCGAAATTTGTCTCAAACATAAATAAATTGAGGAGAAAGGAGCGACAAGTGTCTTGAATTCTGGTTTTTTCCTCTTTTCTTCAACTTTATTCATTATTTCATCATTTTAGCTTGATTACTTCAGCTTTTTTCCTACATTCACACAAATATATGATTAGGTAGCATATGCATCAATTTATCCATCAAAATATACCAAATCGTAGGCAATTAAACACAATAGATGTGTCTATTCTAGTCACATCAAACTCCCACATACTTAATCTTTACTCGACTTCGAGTAATTCAGACAAAGCTACAATATTTTTGTTGGCTCATAGATTCATAACAAACTATTTTATCTTCACTTTAATGCCTCAACAAATTTTAACATGCATAGTAATGAAAGGCGGTGAAAAGTTAATGATGGAACAAATTCGAATCGCTAAACATTTCATACCCAACAAATTAGTGAACGTGTTTGTGGTCATAAATAAGTGACATGTGCAAATTATAGATCCAATAGATGCAAACTCACAATAGTTTAAGTTGTACACTAACACAAGTATAAGTTTACTTGCACACTCTTCTCCACTATCTTAGCCACTTGCAAACATAATTAAGTAGGTCTTTATTTGCTTGTAGCTTGACCTATGTATTGGCTTACGAAAGAAAGGGTAAAGATGTATCAAACAAGAGAGTATAATATTTTGCACAATTTAAACTTATCTTCTTGCACGATTTTTTTCTCAAAACTTGTTCATTTTTCACATCTTGTATGTTTTTGCAAGGTATACTTCAATCATTTTTCTCTTTTGTGCCTTGGCTCCCATTGGAGTCATATTTTTATTAATTTTCTCAAGGCATCCCTTTTCTTTCATGCATTTCATTCTTTTTGACAATCAAGCTCTCAAAAATATATGAATCATTGATAACAAGTGCATGTGAATGAAACACATCATACTCCCTTCAAATGTATGTATTAGAATCATATTTAGGCTTATTAGGGAAGGATGATAAGCTAGTCAAAGAATGTTGAATGGAGGTCTTTAGTATGCTTAACATACATCCATTCTTTTGCAATAAAGCTGATTTTCTTTACATGGTAGGCTTGAAACCCTCAAACGCATCAAAGATCGCCTATATCACTTTCATGTTCACAAGTAGTCTAGACATACGCCTCAAAGAGCATGTAGTTAAGTTCTAGCATGTATTAGAGACTTCCTAAGACTATCACAAAGTTCACACAATCTTCACTACGCTATGCACACTTCACAAGTCATGATAGATTCGTGCTCAATATATTCAACTACTATGTCAAAGCATAATTTGCATTAGAGTTCAAAGTGTTTCAAGGTTAACAATTCATCTATGGTCAAAAGCAAGCATGCCATAAATTAGGTTTCATCGTGGGCTAGTGATTCTAAGCATGCATTCATCACTAAATATGAGCTCAAAGTTTTTCAATTTTTTTGATTTTTTTGTATTTTTGTAATAGGAAAACAATAACACATACTAATCCCTCCCCCATAATTAAATCTTACATTGTCCCCAATGTAGTAAATGTAGAAAGAGAAAAGTCTAACTAATAAAGCAATAAAAAAATAAAAAGGAAAGAAAAGAAACTAACACCCCTTGGGTTGCCTCCCAAGCATCGCCTCTATTTAACGTCGGTGGCCCGACTCCTATGCTCCCACTTAAGGCGATGCCTATTCGCCTTGCACCTCTTGGAGGGTTTTTGTCGTTCACTATGTCGCCTTCCTCCAAAGAAGTCAGTTGAGGTCGATCAAGATCTACCTCATGGCATCCTCTTACTTGTTGTCCCCTATGCTCGCCTTTGGGAATCTCATTCTGGTGAGTTTCCTTGTTATCCACCTCGACCTTTGTTTGTTCTTCAAGTACTGATGGCCTCAGTACCATCTTTTCAGGAGTTTCTACCTCTTTGCCACTGTCCAATGTGATGTTGTCTTCAAAAAACTCATCCCATAGATCCGTTTCATCACAGTATTCTATTGTCGATTCCTCTTCCACAACACATGATTCATCTAAGTATTCAACATAACACTCAGTTGGAAACATACCTTGCGGAGTTGTAGGATGTACAAGCTCATTTTCTTCTATTGGCACATGTGTCATCTCTTCTAGCTCGGGTGGCATCAGTACCACCTTCTCCATAGTCTCCACTTCTTCATCACTCCATGATCGAATGCAATCATGGTCTCCCTTGGTGCCTCCATCGTCCGGGATGGTATATTGTCGGTGGTTCGGGCTGCTATCCGATCGGCTGATCTTGTAAGTTGCTCCATTTGGTGACCCAAATTCTGAGTGCTAGCCCTGAATTCCTGTTGAAATTGCAAAGTACTATCATTAAGTGTTGAAACAAGATCCTCTAAAGACTCACCAGGGGTATGGTATTGAGGTTGTTGCGGCCATGGCGGGTATTGCGGTATGTATGGCGGTAAGGTGGACTTCATGTAAGGTGGAGGTGGGCTCATCCATTGATTGTCATAGTTGAGATTGGGATGATCACTCCAACTTGAATTGTATGTTCTTTGTACACTCCCTACGCCAAGTTGCTGCACAAGATACTCTAATTCATCCAAGTTACTATATTTCGCCGTGGAAATCAGTGTGCCTCAGTGGTTCGAGGTTAGACGTTTACCTGTAATCATGAACAAACCAAAGTAGCACAATGGGGAAAGAAAGAATGGAAAATAAAGAGAAAGAAAAAAAACAGAAAATATTAAGACAAAAATATACAACGTCTCCCCGGTAACGGCGCCAAAATTTGGTAATGCTTGTCGTGTACACCCACAAACCACACTCAATCCTCAAGATTGATAACAATAATGTAGTAGTGTGAGTAGGGATTGATCCCACGAGGAGATGTGAATTCTTGTGTTAATGAAAATCAAAGAACAAAACAATTAAAATAAAAAGATGGGGTTGTGAGTGATTTATACTAATTAAGTTAAAACTAAAGATTAAACTAATGAAAGCGATCATTGGTATCGATCGACTCTACCTTGGATATTATCATCTATTTCGATTCACAAAAGACTCAATTTTAGTTGAATATTCATCAATTGGAAATCTAATTCCTCCCTCACCTTATTCCTAGTCAATTAGTCCAAGCGTTCTAATTTAATTTTCATCAATCAATCAATCTCTATATGCATATTCAAGATTAAAATCATGACACCATTCAAAACTAGTGAGCGATGAATCTAAATAACATAAACACAAGCGGTTTATATAAATTTAGTATGTTTTCCCTAAGAATTTAATAACACCAGCAGCAGGCAATTATCAATCTTATTTCATAAATTTGATTAATCAAACAATTATCAAATTTAGCATTAGATTACATGCAAGTCATTAGGTTGTCAATCCAATAAACAAACACAAATCATATCAATAAAATCAGAAAAACAATGATATTCAATAAAATCTGATAAACAAAAGCGTAGGAATCTCCACAAGATAAATAAATCCAAGGTATTAGTCTTCCTCAACCAAGAATTAAAACTAGCTAAACATAATTAACAAAAATAAAAATAAAAGAAATTAAAGAAGACTAATCCGATCTCCGCTCGTCGAGATCGTCAATCCCGCCTTCGCTTCGATCTTCGTAGCGTTCTCCAACGAAATTGAAAGAAAAATTCTAAAAGTAGTCTAAACTATTCTACCTACTCTACCTAGTTGTTTTTAAGTCTGATTTTTGTGCATATATGTATAGGGAGGCTAATGGATAGGTTAGAGACAATGTAGGAAGGAAAGAAATCAAGAATCCATACTTTCCAAAACTCAACTAGTGTACTTACGCCTGGATCAGGCGTAGCTACGCCTGATGGCATGTTCAATTTCTGCCTTCCCACGTAGCTGGCTTATTTACGCCTTGGATCAGACGTAGCTACACCTACTTTAATTCTTCGCCGTAGCATTGGTGTATTTACGCCTCAGAATGGCGTAATTACGCCTGTCCTCCATTTTTCATGGCGAGTTTTGTATTTTGGCCATAACTTTCTCATACAAACTCCGAATTTGATGAATCAGCTGTCCACGCGAAGATAAAAGAAATTTATACCACTTTATGTTGACCATATTCCCAAAATTTGTCTCCAACATAAATACATCGAGGAGAAAGGAGCGACATGTGTCTTGAATTCTGGTTTTTTCCTCTTTTCTTCAACTTTATTCCTTATTTCATCATTTTAGCTTGATTACTTCACCTTTTTCCTACATTTACACAAATATACGATTATGTAGCATATGTATCAATTTATCCATCTAAATATACCAAATCTTAGGCAATTAAACACAATAGATGTGTCTATTTCTAGTCACATCACATTGTATAGTATATACTTGTGCTAGTGAGATTGTATTGGGATTTGAATGAGAAGAGGATTAATGTCAAAAAATTTATAGTTGTCATGACATTGCTAGTGAAACATTCATAAGAATTCCCTATGACATGAATATATGCACTAATGTTAGATGATAAATGCACTAATGACGAGATTATTTATTTGGGTCGTTACATTTGGTATCAGAGCAATGGTTAGCTATTTGGCCTGTTTAAGGGCCAAGAGATGTGTTGAGACAACTGAATGGCATGCTAATTTACATTATTATAGTTTGGCACTTGTGCGGTGTGATGATTATATACTTCTATGCCTATTTTATGATATGAAGTAATGGAGAATTGCGTTATTGCTAACCATTGTGGTTACATGATCGTATTGAATACGAGAAATGTGATATTGAACGATAACCGGTGATGGTAATGAACATAACCAATAAAGTGATATTGTTTGAGGATGACAATAAGTGGGTAACTATTTAAATAGTATTCATTGGTTGAATGTGAAGTAATAATGATTTGATATTGTTATTAATGGAAGGATAAATGAATTTATTTGAGGTGTGCATGATCGCTTTTATTTTAAATAATTATTTCCAATCTAGCGATTTTAGACTGCAAGTGCACGGTGTCAAGTTTTAGTATAGATAGGAAGATACGGATTGTCGAACCCACAGAGACTAACAAGTAAGTACCAAATAAGATGTCTTTTAACTATATTTAACCTACGATAATAAATTGATAATTAAACTAAACTAAATTAAACTACTCTAATCCAACCAAGTCAATAAAAGTAAACGAGAAAAATCCACAAGATAAGATTATCGAGACTTTGGCTCACCAATGCAATCCCCTACAATTCTCGATTGAATATTCAAATATTTCTAAGGTGACGAGTTCTCCCAATTTATCTAATACACACTCTCGAGCTATATTAAACCTAACACCAAATTGCAGTAAGTAACTCTCGTTCACTTATTTAACAATTCAATGTTGCATAAGATCCATGAAAACTCCTAGCTTTCAATTACTAGAATCTATGGCTATCACGCATGTATTTGACGTCATCTCTCGATCTCGGTCTTAAATCCATGGTATGAATTATTAATTCCGTATCATAAAATCATCTCTCGATCTCAATTATGATACTAAAATCATTCAAAGGTAATCAATCCTCTAAAAGCATGAAGAACATAAAACATACGCAAAGAATTATAAGAATTCAATCATTAAATCATCAAATCGAAGGTTCATAACAAAGGTTCGCCTAGCCTCGATAAATAAAATTAGTTCCTCATAATAAATCAAAACACAACAAAACTAAGAATTTGAAGACAAAGAAAAACTCCCAGCGTCGACTCCGGTTGTAGATCTTCACTCCTTCTCTTGCTTCCTTCTCGATCGTCTCTTTTTATCGCCTTGTTGGGTTGTTCCAATTCCTAGGGTGAAGTGGTGATGATGGATGATGGTGATGGAAGGATGGAGGTTGATGATGGGGAAGAAAAGGTGGACGTGTGAGAGGAGTGAAGGAAAGAGAGGTTTGGATGGTGAATGGGTGTATGATATATGGAAGAAAGGTGGAGGTTATGGTGGACGTGAGATGGATTGGAGGAAGAAGATGGTGTGTGGTTTGGATGGTGAATGGGTATGGAGGTGTGGAGGCTTTTCCTAGGGTTCAAAAATCTGATTTTCTCCAAAATCCTCATATATATGATGTCCATGAATCTACTGAATTATTAATCTCAATGTGGTCCCGTCTTTCCAAATGAAGTCACGGTTTGCTATATGTCATGCATACTGCTCACGTGCTGAATAAACTGTGTGACTTGGCTTCTCCTTTGTCGTCCTTCTTTCATGGATTAGAGTATCTAATAACAAAGTTTCCTTGCATGTGTGTGATCTGCTGCATAACAGATTTGTTTCCTTGTTGCTGTCCATGAATCTCTCTTGCAATGAATCTGCTCACATGCTTTGCTACGTGAAATATTCTTCCCGTCAAATTGTGTGTAGAATATTCTACTCTCCAATAATGTGATATCTTAGCACGTATAACACCTTACGTGAATCTTCAAACAATTGTTTACGTGAATTCCTCAACTCTCACGTGCTGATATCCCATGTCTCCTTATATGTTTGTGCCAAGTATTCAAGATGGTATAAATGCGTGAGCTTCAACATTGAATTTCTGAATTTTGTGGCAGTAGCATTGGCGTAAATATGCCACTTTGTAGGCGTAAATAAACCGCTTGTGCTGTTTTGAAAACATTACGTTCAGTGAGTGAGGCGTAGATACGCCACTTCATGGGCGTTGATACGCCTATTGCTTGATTTTTTTCTCTCTTTAAATTGATCTTTCAATCATCAAATTGGTTCCTCTACACTCCTATGCACTTTCCATCATTATTTGGCTCATTTTCTTCACTATATCACATTTCAACATTAATTCCTGAAATAAAGAAATATATACCATAAACCGTAAAATAATCCAAGAATCAACACGAAAACATATACATACCATAGCATAAAAACGCGTAATATTCAACCCTATCAACTCCCCCAAACTTATCACTTAATCGTCCTCGATTAAGCATTAAAATCATAAGGTAGAGTTCATTCTTGATATTTGAAACAATTATTTCATGACTTACTTTATTCTCAGAAATCTCATGCACATATACAAAAGTTGACAAGATATGTTTTCTCCTAACTCAAGCAACATATCTCAAAATCGGAACGTGTGTGTGTGCTATAGTCAATCTCAAGTTTCATGCACATATTCAAGATCAAATCATGCTAATCAACTCAAAGTCAATATTATCATCAAGCATTTCATAGGCCTATTTTCAAACAACTTCTCCACTAATGATAGTTACTCCCTAGACTTGGATCAAAAGGACTTTTTAAGCTTGTAATGTAAGGCCTAGGTGTTTGGCTTCAATAGAAAAGATAGGATACACAAAGAAGAGAGTACATTCATGTAAAATTCAAATTTTTAGCACACTTTGAGCTTCTCTTCCTTTCTTTTATAGCCTTGGCCACTTTGGGTCTTATTTAGTCAATCTTTTTCTCAAGGCTTCTTGTCTATCTTTTTCTTTTCTCAATCATCGATTTTTTTCAACAATAAGCTCATCAAAGTATATCAAATTATGTGCATTTAATGAGAATCATTATACTCCCTTAGGGTTAAGATAAAAATATTCCATTTAGGCTCAAGTAGGTGGGTATAATGAGTTTGCCAAATAATGTTGAATGGGGGTTTATAGTATGTTAAACATACTCCATTCTTTCTCAATTAGACTCAAATTGGGACACTAGGGATTGATATAAATCATGGTAAGCTTGAAAGGCTCAAACGTTTCAAAGATCGCCTAAATCATTTCCAAGTCTAGTTCATAACTATAAAATTTCGCCTCAAGGTGTCATCATCAAATAAGTTCTAGGATAACTCTAAGATGCTCAAGACAAATCATCAAGTTCACAACAATTATCACTATTCAACATGCAATCCACAAGATCATGACTCATTGTGCTCAATATATTCCTCATTCTTGACATGCTAACTCAAATTAGGATATTCATGTACAAGTCCAATAATCATCACAAATCAAGTTCATATGCATAGTCTCAAATTAGGATATTCATGTACAAGTCCAATAATCATCACAAATCAAGTTCATATGCATAGTGAGATCAAAATCCTCATTGAATAGTCACTACTATAATTCATTCTTTTCTCAAGTTTGAACTCTTAAAAAAATTTTAGCTCATAATAATCGGACGATTCAAGTGTCATTTAAGCACACAACATGTGGTTAAAACAAGTAAAGCATGCAAGCCACTCCCCCAAACTTAGATTCAAACATTGCCCCCAATGTTCAAATGAATCAAAAGGGAAAAAGTAAACTCCCCTGATCAAGACGCTTGCATGAGGGTTGAGGAAGATTGTCTTTTGAAAATTCCACTGTTGTAGGGGTTCATTGCTCCAACTGAGTACCTAGCAAGAGAAGAATACATATGGTAAAATATTCGAATTGAGAGATAAACAAAACCAAAATGAAAACTGAACAATAAAACAAAACTAAATAACAAAAGGATACGCTTGGGTTGCCTCCCAAGAAGCACTGATTTCTAGTCGTCGGCTTGACCATCAGAAGCAACCATCAAATAGCGGATGCCGCCCATAGTAAGTATCGTATGATACCACTAATGGGTCTTCATTCAATATGCCCTCAAGATTGGCAAGATTGTAGCCGTGTAAGCTCGTCGCTCCATCAACATTCTTGAATTGGATAGGCATGGGAGAATGATTCTCGACTTGGCTTCATATGGAGGATGTAGTGCGGTGAAGTTGGCATCGACGGAAAATATGGATCCACATATGGCATAGAACATATCTCCATCGATGGGCTCAAATCGGAATCTTCGAAAGTTTCTTCCTTCTCCAACATCACATTCGACTCATCTTCACATGGGAACTCCTCGGATAACATCTCTGAAATAAGCTCAATCTCTTGAAGAGGCTCAAGTTCCCTCGACTCTTCCACACTAGTAGGATCACTCCCCCAAACTTGGTTGGTTGAGTGATCGTAATCATATAACCAAACTCGATTCGTCGCCTCTTGATTTGTAGCCCTCATCTCTTCCTCTTGGCAACTAGTTGAAATTGTTTCCATGAGGACCGCCATTTGCTGCTCCAGGTGACGCATAGAGTTGGTTTGGCACTCCAAACTATTCTCGGTTGATGCCAAGAATCTTACTAAGGTATCCTCTAACTGAGTCGTGACATCTGCAGAACTATCTCTCCTCTCTTCGCGATGTTCAAATGGTTGTGGAGTATCAATAGGGTAGTGAAGCTCCGGTGGGTATTGGTGACTCCAACCTTGTAGTAAAGGATCACAATACCAGTGCTAATCGAAGTCCGCCATATCATTGAACAGGTACACCACACTGTCCTCATCTCTTTCAACCAGGGGACTCCCAGTCACCAGTGCTCCACTCAATACCCATTCTCGTGTCTGTACATCCAGCCCTTTGAAAAAATATTGCATGAGAGTATAGTTCAAAAAGTTGTGATACCGGAATTTGTCTGCCAATTCATTGAATCTCCCCCACACTGCATAAAATGGCTCAGAATATTGTTGGGCAAATTTTGTGAAGACTTGTTGATGAAGCATCACAAGTACCTCGCAATAAAAATAAATAAAACAATTAAATTTTTTTTTCGAATTAAATATATACAAAGGAACAAAAAAAGGTTAAATTACAGTCAAAGCTTCTAGTATGATATTACTAAAGTTAGTCCCCGGCAACGGCGCCAAAAACTTGATCGCTTTTATTTTAAACAATTATTTCCAATCTAGCGATTTTAGACCGCAAGTGCACGGTGTCAAGTATTAGTATAGATAGGAAGATACGGATTGTCGAACCCACAGAGACTAACAAGTAAGTACCAAATAAGATGTCTTTTAACTATATTTAACCTACGATAATAAATTGATAATTAAACTAAACTAAATTAAACTACTCTAATCCAACCAAGTCAATAAAAGTAAACGAGAAAAATCCACAAGATAAGATTATCGAGACTTTGGCTCACCAATGCAATCCCCTACAATTCTCGATTAAATATTCAAATATTTCTAAGGTGACGAGTTCTCCCAATTTATCTAATACACTCTCTCGAGCTATATTAAACCTAACACCAAATGCAGTAAGTAACTCTCGTTCACTTATTTAACAATTCAATGTTGCATAAGATCCATGAAAACTCCTAGCTTTCAATTACTAGAATCTATGGCTATCACGCATGTATTTGACTTCATCTCTCGATCTCGGTCTTAAATCCATGGTATGAATTATTAATTCCGTATCATAAAATCATCTCTCGATCTCAATTATGATACTAAAATCATTCAAAGGTAATCAATCCTCTAAAAGCATGAAGAACATAAAACATACGCACAGAATTATAAGAATTCAATCATTAAATCATCAAATCGAAGGTTCATAACAAAGGTTCGCCTAGCCTCGATAAATAAAATTAGTTCCTCATAATAAATCAAAACACAACAAAACTAAGAATTTGAAGACAAAGAAAAACTCCCAGCGTCGACTCCGGTTGTAGATCTTCGCTCCTTCTCTTGCTTCCTTCTCGATCGTCTCTTTTTATCGCCTTGTTGGGTTGTTCCAATTCCTAGGGTGAAGTGGTGATGATGGATGATGGTGATGGAAGGATGGAGGTTGATGATGGGGAAGAAAAGGTGGACGTGTGAGAGGAGTGAAGGAAAGAGAGGTTTGGATGGTGAATGGGTGTATGATATATGGAAGAAAGGTGGAGGTTATGATGGACGTGAGATGGATTGGAGGAAGAAGATGGTGTGTGGTTTGGATGGTGAATGGGTATGGAGGTGTGGAGGCTTTTCCTAGGGTTCAAAAATCTGATTTTCTCCAAAATCCTCATATGATGTCCATGAATCTACTGAATTATTAATCTCAATGTGATCCCGTCTTTCCAAATGAAGTCACGGTTTGCTATATATCATGCATACTGCTCACGTGCTGAATAAACTGTGTGACTTGGCTTCTCCTTTGTCGTCCTTCTTTCATGGATTAGAGTATCTAATAACAAAGTTTCCTTGCATGTGTGTGATCTGCTGCATAACAGATTTGTTTCCTTGTTGCTGTCCATGAATCTCTCTTGCAATGAATCTGCGCACATGCTTTGCTACGTGAAATATTCCTCCCGTCAAATTGTGTGTAGAATATTCTACTCTCCAATAATGTGATATCTCAGCACGTATAACACCTTACGTGAATCTTCAAACAATTGGTTACGTGAATTCCTCAACTCTCACGTGCTGATATCCCATGTCTCCTTATATGTTTGTGCCAAGTATTCAAGATGGTATAAATGCGTGAGCTTCAACATTGAATTTCTGAATTTTGTGGCAGTAGCATTGGCGTAAATATGCCACTTTGTAGGCGTAAATACACCGCTTGTGCTGTTTTGAAAACATTACGTTCAGTGAGTGAGGCGTAGATACGCCACTTCATGGGCGTTGATACGCCTATTGCTTGATTTTTCTCTCTCTTTAAATTGATCTTTCAATCATCAAATTGGTTCCTCTACACTCCTATGCACTTTCCATCATTATTTGGCTCGTTTTCTTCACTATATCACATTTCAACATTAATTCCTGAAATAAAGAAATATATACCATAAACCGTAAAATAATCCAAGAATCAACACGAAAACATATACATATCATAGCATAAAAACGCGTAATATTCAACCCTATCAGTGCACTTGTTATATATATGAATACAGTGTTGAGAAACTCGATTTTGTAGGGAATGAGAAACGAGATGTCTGATGACTGGAAATGTGGATAATACTGCGTTGTTGGTTGATAACAACAGATGAGATGACGATCGAGTATGAGTACGTTGTGATTTTGAGAATGCAGGTATATGTGAAGTTATACTCATGCATTAATATTTGATTTGAGATATTGGGGTACCGTTGAGATTATATAGAATGTGAGAGACATCTTGAGTCCAATGGACAAAGGGCTACAAGTATGGGGGTCACCTCTTGAGCCTAAGGGGCAAAGTGACGCGTACATGGGAGTCACCTCTTGAGCCTGCGTAGCAAAGTGCTATAGTCATGGAATATTTGTCGTTGTTACATGAAACGAGGGGTATTATTGGACCGTCATGTATTGACGATGAGTATTTCTGAACCGTGATTATACTAGCGATGAGAAATGTATGCCATTGTGGGTGATGTACTGCTATTGTATTAGCGATGAGATATGTGTGCCATTGTGGGCGATGTACCGCTATTATATTAGCGATGAGATATGTGCGCCATTATGGGTGATGCACCGCTATTGTGTTAGCGATGAGATATGTATGCCATTGTGGGCGATGTACCGCTATTGTGTTAGCGATGAGCTATGTGTGCCATTGTGGACGATGTGCCGCTATTGTGTTAGCGATAAGATATGTGTGTCATTGTGGGTGATGTACCGCTATTGTGTTAGCGATGAGATATGTATGCCATTGTGGGCGATGTACTGCTATTGTATTAACGATGAGATATGTGTGCCATTGTGCGCTATGCACCGCTATTGTGTTAGCGATGAGATATGTGTGCCATTATGGGCGATGTACCGCTATTATGTTAGCGATGAGATATGTGTGCCATTGTTGGTGATGTACCACTATTGCGTTAGCGATGAGATGTGTGTGCCATTGTGAGTGATGTACCGCTATTGTGTTAGCGATGAGATATGTATACCTTTGTGGGCGATGTACCGCCGTTGGGCGATGAAGATTGTGTACCACCATTGGGCGATGAGTATTGATTGTGTACCGCCGTTGGGCGGTGAGGATGGATTGTGTACCATCATGTGTTGACGATGAGATTGTGAATGTCATGTGTTGACATGTACCGTAGAGGTTGACGAGGATATCATGAATGTCATGTGTCGACATAAATCGTCTTGTGTTGACAAGGATATCGTAAATGTCATGTGTCGACATGTACAATCATGAGTTGACGAGGATGTTATGAATGTCACGAGTTGACATATACAGTCACATGTTGACGATGTATTTTACGATAATACAGTATGGCGGATGAGGATTGACTTGTGCCGTCGTTGCATGAATAATACATATAAGTTGGAAGATTTGAGGGTCACTGGTTGGTGTATGTATTCAGTTGTAAGATTTGAGAGCCACTGGTTGGCGTAAGTTGGTGTGGTGTGTCACAGGTTGACACGAGACCATTATGCCGAGCAGGTTCGTTTGATGGACAAATGGTTGTGCAGTATAGATAAGTGTATTACATCATGTGTGGAGGTAAATGTATTACGAGCAGTGATACCTTTGGGTATACTCGTTAAATTGGTTGTGGCCAAGTGACTTGTAGTGTAATGTAGTTGTCAATGGACCTACATACGTATATCGATGTGATATATGATGAATATGATTGCACATACATGTGAAAAAAAGTGGATAAATCCTAATGATTTAGGATTGAGATGTGATTGGTCTAGGACATTGAAATGTCCCTTGTGTATCGATATCAGAGAAATGTTAGATGATGATCTACTATCTCTAATTGTTCGTATTAATATAAGTAATTCATTATGTGATTCGTGAATTGGGAGAGTAGTAGTAGTATGGGAATGGTACGGTATTGTATACCAGGGTTGAACGTATGACACGTTGGTGGTTTTGTATAAACCTCAGGCGACTGCGATTGCTGGCCAGATATGATGATTTATTGTTGCAATAATATAGTGAGCTTGATGTAGCCACTATACTGCTTGACTGAACCAAGTATGGTGAATTGTATGATGATACGATGGGAGGTTATGGTGGACTAGTGTAGTCACTATAATGCTTTTGAGTTTGAGGTAAGAGATAGGAACTTGTGTTGTGACAGCTCAGTTTTGTTGAGAGTACCAACCTGAGTGTCAACGAGTCATTACTATCTCTATTTCAGTATTCTTGCATTGAGGATGCAATAGTGAAACGTAACTGGGGTTATGGATATAGCTAGCATTGTAACACTATTATATCGATTGTATCTCTTGAGGAGATAATGTTGTATGTTGATTTTTAGTTTGGAGCAATGCTGTCGTGGAGACAGTTAGTACCGATTGCTGGTTGATTTGTGAATCAATTTTAGTAAGCATTATGGACCTAGTAATTGCTTTGAGTTAATTGTGAGATGTACAAGGAGACGTCCCTATAGAGATGCTCGAGAGTGTTTGAGTACTATGATGTTAGTATGGAGCATCGTTCGAGTTTGTATACATCGGGTATACGGATTTGAGAGTAATCGGTGATAGTTGCATTGACGCGATATCCTGATTTATTTATGTATTTATTGGTTCATGAATACATTTCAGTAAAAATGTATCTAGATTGTTCGAACGATGGTTCAAGTTTGGAGAGTCACGGGTGCATGACACATTCTTTGTAAGGGAAGAGGTATTGAGATGTCTGTTGGAATTTTTTAAAGACTCGATGAGTCGGTGCGCGTGGTGTTGGTGTTGAATTCACACCATTAGTCGTTAACTCGTCAATTATTATTCTCTATGGTGTGAGAGTGATTGAGTGGTTGACAGTTGTGTTTGAGGCTTGTGAGTATGATTGGAGATACCCACGTCGAGTGCATTGATTATGCATGTGGTGTTTTGGTGCTCAGGCATATATATATCTGTATGTATATACGAATGCCATTATTTTTATGCTTGTTGAGCAACGGGTTGATGTGTTTAGATTGGTAAATCTCTGGTAAGAGATTGTGGTATCCTTGAGATTGGTAACCTCGGTGGGACAATTTATTCTGAGGAATAAACTGTGAAGTTTTGGTAGACTCTCTTTTGAGAAGAGGTTATAGTGGTTTGGGTCAAGGCAGTTCATTACTGATAAATTCGATGGTGTCCTTGTATTAGAATTGTTGATTCTAAGGGTAAGACAAGGGATGACCAGGATTCGAATTCATTTGGTGTCGTTGTTGACACATGTTATGAGAATGCAATGGATTTTCCTGCATGCCCTCTATGGGATTTTGAGACTCTATGGAGTTTCCGGAAGTGTGATGGAACCAAGATGTGATTCCTTGGAACACACTGATGTTGACATCTGTGGAGATGTGTTTTAGTGTTGATCGATAGCCGTGGGTTGCCTGATCCGAGTTGCAAGTATTGCAACTACTCCTTTGATGGAGATAGAATTGGAGAACGGGAACCGAGTTTAGTGTGAGTATACTATGGTATACTAGTGGTTTCCTTCGTAGCAATGTGTATTTGGCATCATAGACCGAGTTGTAGATATATCAGTGAGACGATATCTATGTTGGAATCAGGGATGATTCGAGTTGATAGTAGTTAAGGTTGACTGACTATTTTTGGATGGTTAACATCGAGGTATGTTAACATCTTTTTAAGGTTGTGATAGTTTGGGAGGATAACTCCATTCCAGATTTTGGTGCGAGCTCGATGTCCTCGCAGGTGGTGTGTCGTTCATGATATGTTCTACTCAATATTGCGCATTCAATTTGAATTGCGAAGTCTTGGTGGTACTTGGAGTACGCGTGTGCAAATTTCGAGGATGAAATTTTATTAGTGGGGGATAAATGTGATATCCAAAAATTATTGTGTTGATCCTTGATTGATTATAATCCTTAATGGACTTTAATTGGGGTAATTATGAGATAATTACAGTGTTGTGTTTCCAAGGGATTTTAATCCGATATCGAGGTTGTTGGATCCAAGGGTTGAGATTTATTCTCATTGGGGAGCTAAACCTTGGAATTGTGTTGGTAGTGAGATCTAGAGTCTGGGGAACTTTGGATTGATGTTTGTGATGTAATTAAGTGAGTGCGAGATAATTATTGAACACACGTGATTTTTTAATGAGTTATGGTGCGAGTATTTGAGACTCGTGTTTTTGGAGCCTTGGTACTATATATACCAAGTGGACTCGGTGTTCAACCATTCCCCACCTCACTTCTCTCCCCCTCTCCACGTTTCTCTCCCATTTCCCCTTTCCCCTTCCCACCCCCCCCCCCCCCCCCTTTCTTCTCCCGTGGAAGAATCGATCTAGGCTCGTGTTTGGGGCCAAATTCTCGAAGATAATTGGGTAAGATTCTTCCCCTCGCTTTTATCTTCGTATTGGTAGTCGTTTTATGGTTTTTGGTTGAGCATGTCAATGGGATTGATTCTTGGTTTTTAAAGATTTTTGGGTTGTTGTGTATAAGGAGTATTTATGGTGTTTTTGTTGTGGATTTATGGAGTAGGGGGTGTTGGATTTGGGAATTTGGGATTTTTTACTCGGAAAAACAATTTTTCGCTGAAACAAGACGGAGCGATCGATCGCTAGGGATGAGGCGATCGATCACCGAGTCGTTGGTTAATTTTGAAAGATGATGAACAGTACGAGCGATCGATCGCTTGAGACATAGCGATCGATTGGCGGGCGATCGATCGCCAAGAGGCAGTGGACAAAATCATAGTGCAGAGATCGATCGCTGATGTCTGATTTTTTGAAAATTTTAATGTTGTTGAAATTTTATCGTATGCTTTGCCCGAGTGTTTTATACGATTAATCATCATGTTTTGATGATATATATGGAGGTTGAGTACATGTTTATCTATGTAATTCTGGGCACGTGATTAATTTTGAATTATTGAAATTGTGTAGCGCATAATTCACCAGGTCTCGGGGCAAGGGCAAGGTTGGCTCTTACTATGGGATTATAAGGTACGTGTAACGTACGAGCATAGTTGATATATTATTGTAACATGCATGAATAATATGTTGTTGTTGCAATCATTTTGATGTGCATTGAGAATTATGTGGTGCCGCTTTTGAGAAAGCAATGAGTATAATGATGTCGTTGTTGAGCGAGTATTGGATATGACATCGCCGTTGTTGAGCGTGCGAGAGGTTATGATACCAGCCGCTGTTGAGCGAGCGATGGGACACAATGTGGTGAAACGGGAAATCAATAATTGAGATATGTGTGATTTCTAAAAATCATTAGTGTAATGATTTAACTATATTTGATATGAAATTGACATGGTGAGCATCAATTTAGTTAATCAATGGAATGATTTTGGGAGTTTGATGGTTTTTGCTATTGTGAGAACATGAACAGCACGGGGGATCCCATATGATAACAATACTATACATGGAGTATCTTTTAAATTTACAGCTTTATATTCTGTAAATTATGGATTGTGATATTGCGGTTATTGAGATTGTGTTATTAGTATGCTCACCCCGTGTGGGGTTGTTTCTATTGAAACAGGTAAAACATGTACAACATTGGCTCTGGAGATGGGTTCGAGTTGTTGATTGGGAACGCTTCCAGGACTGAGGTACAAATATTGGTTTTGGCTAACGTGTGTATACAATAGATACACATTTACTTATTCAATGCTCGTTTGTGAGCATTCTCATATGAGTATATAGTTTGTATAAACGTTGTCGGAATTCTCTTTTCATTTATGGTTTGCATGCAATTAATTAAGGGGTATTACATGATGAATTGAGAATATGAGATTGGTTCATTGCATAGTGTAGACTTGTGCTAGTGAGATTGTATTGGGAATTGAATGAGAAGATGATTAATGTCAAAAAATTTATAGTTGTCATGGCATTGCTAGTGAAGCGTGTATAAGAATTCCTATGACATGAATATATGCATTAATGTTAGATGATAAATGCACTAATGACAATATTAGTTATTTGGGTCGTTACAGACTTTATCATAACTATCATCATCATCTCTTTGATGCTCGAATGTATGGTGTGTAAAATGAGGGTAGTGATGCTCTGGTGCATAAATTTCTACAGTCCATTCAAAATCCTCTCTCCCAAGTGATAGATTCTAAATAAAAATGATGATTCAACCAGTGATCTTAACTAAATGCAATCAAATCAGGAATCACAAATAAACCATATGAAAAAATCAAAATGTAATCATGAAATAATCAACGACACAATTTATAGCCAAGCTACGTCTATCTCTAGAATATAAAATTAGTTCATGAATAAATTAGGTAAACACATAGACATTTTCTTAATCATCATAAATATAAAGGAAAAGATAATCAAATGAATTGGATGATTGCCCTCCATCCCCGGTAGTCGCTTTCGTCTTTCAGTTGTCAAAACTTTGCCTTTCATTATAAGCCTGCCGCCTCTATTGATCTCCTCTCCTCTCTAAAGTAGGTCTAAGATATGATAGATGTTGAAAAATGAGGTCCAAAATTCGAGTTACAAGGGTTGGAAGCTAAAGAATTAGGGTAGGAATCAAATTGTGCAAGGAAATCTCGAGTTTCCTTTTTTCAAGACTATGCAGGCGCCTAGGGCGCTTATGATCAGGCGCCTATGTTTCTGTCCGAAAGTCAAAATGTAGGGCCTCGTTACTAATTTATCCTGATTAGAGATAAGTATACAAACGCGGATGATTAATTAGTTAAGAATTTGGGAGAATAATAAATTGGAAAAGGAAGTCAATTTAAATATTCAACAACTAGAAAAATTGGAATTGAAGACAATAAACAAGTTAGAGGAATTTTGAGAAAAACCGGATGATTAAAGCATAGACCTCGAATTAAGGTGTTCCGGACCACAACGCTCTGTATTCGATTGGAATAAAATACATCATAATTTATAAATCTTACACATGCATGAACATATGGCACTGAGCATGTGCAATATACAAGAAACTATAGGACAAAACCTTGGAACCATCAACCATCACTTCTTCCACCTCATTCCACTACCTTGAAGTCATCAAAACCCAACTTTGTCTTCCTCGTTTCATTTTCTTGTCCTTCGCCCTTCAATTTCGAAAATTGCATGGCTTCTTACCTCAAATTACTCTTGAAAACACAAAAAACCCACATGCAAATTAGGCTTTGGGCACTACAAGGTTAGGGAAGAAGAACCCAACAAGATTTTTTGAGTTTGGAGCATTTTTTAGGGAGGAAAAAAGAGTTTGGAAGGAGAAAGAAGCTTGGGTTGACTCAAGGGCTTGGATTTTTGTTCTAACCTTCAAGTTGGTAGAAGGTATAACATGAATCTTGAGTTTTAAAAGTTTGGATTTAAGTTTGATGGTCGAATTTTGCTAAATTTTAGTGAATAATTGTTGTCAAGACATGCTTTACAGATTTCAACACCTATGTGTTGTTTTGTTTCGAGTTTATGACTTTGTTGGGGTTTGAATTTGTTGATGGTATTCAAATGAAAGTTGTCAATTACCTTCAATTTGACAATAAATTCATCTAACTTAGAGTTTAGATGAAAAAGTAATGATGATTTTACTAAACTAGGTGGAAATTGAATCCTGCATGTTCAAGCATGACACATACAATAGCTTCTTCGAATTTCTGGGACAAATATGTTTCAACTTTGAGGTTGAGGTCCAATAAATGTTGTAGATCTTTAAATTACCTTCAATTGTATAGTAAATTCACTTAGACTTAGTATGCATGAGATATGCTAATTTTACGATAAAGTAAACAATTTGGAAATTGCATGTAGGAAAGTTGAACATGCAACGTTTTCATCGTAACTCTGCGTAAAATGTGTTATGAATTATGATTTATGGCATGAATAAAAGTTTTAGTATATTGATCTAGCTTTAATTGACCACCAAAATCACTCAATATGAAAACATTATGCTAGTTTTGCTAAAAGTGCTCAATCTGGAAAACAGAGTGAGTACGAGTTTGTAAGTCTGAGTGAAAATGCTATGTATCTACCTAAAAATGAATGAACTAGCTTACGCACAAGAAAAATGAATTGCAGTATGCTGAGTTAACGTGAATTCGCCACTAGAATCAGGTGATTTGGATATTGTATGAATTAATTATGATTTTTCTACCAAAAGGGGTCAAGCTGGAATTTAGAGTTTTCCCTGTTTTGCATAGGTACTGTTTAGACCCAATTTGCCTTAGGTAAATGAACGAATTTAGGGAAGTGTCAAACATATGAAATTTCATATTTTAAGTTAGCTTTCAAGATAAATTTAACCCATGTCATTTGATTAAGTTTTGAAAGAGTTACGGTTTACTCTTGGATGCATGTTGCTGAAATTTAGAGTAGGCTTGAAACATGATCTCTAGATTAATAATATTGATGGCCTTGGTATATATGAATGAAATTTGGTCAGGTGACTATATCCCAAGATCAATTTGAGGAGTACATAAATTCTCAGTGTTGTTTAACTCGGATTAGGTACGTGGAAAATTGGTTCTACCACGATGTGTGACAAAGACATGTGATGTTCTCGGGGTATGATTTACTTGTCATTATTTGATTCATATGTGATTATATGACATGTTGAACTGCAGTATAAGTGATTATATGATACATTGAACTGCATGCAATTACATGATATATTGAGCTGCATCATATGAGATTACACGATACTTATCATGTTGATCATAACGATTCTTTGATACTTGTATCACTTTCCTTGATATCTATGGTATGTGGTCTTGGGGATGATGGGTACATCGATGGCTCAATTTAGGTAGTAACTATAGCGCCGAGTGTGCCAGTGTTGCCCAGACACGAGGGATGATGGACCACCGATGGCTCGACAGAGAGATATGTCGTAGCTCCGAGTGTGTCGCTATCTTAGCTCGAGCTTGATATTGTTGATGATGATTCTTTTGATTCCAGATATATTGAGACTTTGAGATTGTTACCCCGCACATTCATGCACGATATGCATCGCATGGTACTTTGTCATACTATTGTTATTTTATCTATTTCTTGTACTGGGGTTAAAGACCACCTTCGTGGGGGCTGTCATGTCTTTGTTGTGTGTGCATGACAGGTAGTACATGCAGACATCATGCAGACTTTAGAGATGATGCATCTAGGAGTACCAGAGCTCCGTGAGAGTGAGCTCAGGTTTATTTTATTGAGTTTGAGTCACAGTACTTTAGTAGAGTGGTTTTAAAAACTATTTCTATTTCACCGGGGTATACCCTGATTAGATGTATTTTGAGTATTTAGTATCTGCATACTTTATACTGGATTTTATATTTGATGGATTATGTATATGGAGATAAAACTGGTATTACATATTTTCAGTATTTAGTATTAATAAATAAGTTATGGATATATGTAATCAAGTCGAAATTTTTAGGGCCCCGTTTTGATAAATTTTGAAATAATCTTCCATTGTTGACATTAAAATAATCATTCTGTGATAACTAAACGCATGATTAGGACAAGATCCTCACACAAAATTAGCCTGAAAGGTGCCATAGGTGCCTAAGAAGTGGCGCTTATGCGCCTATATTTCTGCCATGTGCACCACAATTTAGTATTTTGGTCATTACTTTCTCATACGATCACCGAATTAAACAAATTAGATATCCACGCGAAGATTACAGAAAATTCTACAACTTTTCTATTGATCACGTTCCCAAAATATGGCTCTAACATGAAGAAATCGAGGAGAAAGAAGTGACATGTGTCTTGGATTCCGATTTTTCTCTTTTTCCTCAACTTTCTTCCTTCATCTTTAGCTCAATTTCTTCATCTTTTCTTGGGCGTTGACTATTTCATCTTTTCAACCTCAATTGGATCCTTGTCACATTAATGGACTTTTCATCATCTTTTCGTCATAAAATGTCTCGTCCATTGGATTCCTACAAAACAACGAAAACAACAACAAAAGGCGTAATTCCGCTCGAATACCAACACAAAAGTAAAGTAAAAAAGAATAAAATATAAGTGCAATTTTGCACTTATCACTACCTTGTTGTTATTCAGCAGTGAACTCATCTAAACACTCAATCTGTTCATACAACAAGTCTGACAGTTACACAAATCACATCTACTTTAAGATCTCAATACAAAGGCTGAGTGTTTGTGATGTATGTTTGATCTCATAATCCATCAACGATGATGCGTAATATTCCTGATGAGTTTTGTAGAGAATTGGGTCGTCCATCATGTTGTTCTTAAATCTTCAAAATATATAATTAGTCCCAACAAGGATTTGTCTGCTAGACTCAGTAATATGTCTGTTGAGAAATACTTGTACGATCTTGACTTCTTTGTATTTTCTTCTTACTTCTTTAATGTTGATATTTGACTTGTTGACTATCTGCAGCTTGTTCTCTGACCTTCCTAGTAACCTTCTCTTCATGAGATCTTGTAGGTGATAGTTTCGTTGGTATCTTGCCGACAATCACTTCGCAGATCTTATTCTTATATATTACTTTGCAGCGTGGTAGAGTTACTCAACTCCATTGGTCAATGAACTAGTCTTTCTTTGTCTGAGTTCATCGAGCCATTTTGCTATCCTGATGTAGATTCGTTCTGTCAATCCTCAACTGGATATGGAGATTGGTTTTGCCAATCCTCGTCTGGAATCAGGTCAACTGGCCTTAGATGGTTGATCAATGTTGCTGACCATTTTGCTTGTCTGACCATCTGGTGTGAACTTGAGCTACTTTGTTGGTGCGTCTTAATGTTGAATGAGTTAGTTGCACACTTTATAGATTAATTAGTAATAACAACAAAACAAGTTTTGCTAACATAAAAAATTCAAAATAGTAAGGTTTTCTGAACCTGACAATTTTATTATAAGATTTGTGTGTATTATATATTACAATATAGTAATTAATATATATCCTAAACAAATTTTGCGTTTCTATTTTAGAAACATATCAATTTTTAACTACGAAATTATTTTTTCTTAAAACTAGGGCTGTGCAGTCGGTTATAACCTAACCGACCGAACCAAATAGACCGAACCGATGTAACAGAATTTTATTTTTAACAAACCGAATTGACCGAATTGTTTTTTTTAGAAAATGAAATAACCGAACCGAATTAAAATATGTTATTTCGGTCCGTAACTAAATTAACCTATATTTTTATTAAAAAAATATGAAAATTTTAAAAAATAAGATAATTTGATTTAAAAATTTTAAAAAATAAATCAAATCAAATAAATCAACTAAAAGATAAGTGTAACTGATTTTATAAAAAACTTTAAATTTTTAAAAATATTAAATATTTTTTTTGAATTTATAATTCGGTTAGCCGATATTTTTAAAATGAACCGAATCGAATTAATTGATTGCTCTGTTAATTCGGTTTAACCGAAATTTGGCTCATTCATACTTAAATTACTTCAAACATACATCAATCAAGCATTTTGTCCCACCAAATGGGATCGCCAATATAGATCTAAATTTGTCAATGTTTTATGATGTCAGACTATCTAACTCATTTCATCCATGGATGAAGAGATAACTCCATCGAGGGGCGAAAGATTTTTTTATTTATTTAAAAAGAAAAGCTCATTCCAAAATAGGGGACGGGGTGGCAATTGGCATAGCTAATCTATCTTTACATAATTCACATCTCAATTACGTTGCACTCTACATTGTAGATACGGCAGAAAATAATATCCCGCTCTACTACTGCTAGCTACTCAAGTTATCCCCATTGCTTCACACCATTCCCTCTATATAAGGAACTCGTATATCAAGAACCTTTACACTCACTTCTACAAATCAAAATTTATTTAGAATCCCAAAGTTTTCCTTCATTTCGTATACATGGCGTTAAAAGCTATGATAATAATCAGTAGCTTGGTGGTAATGTGCATGGCAGCACATTTAAATGCACAAGGCATAAGCTGCCAGATGGTGGTGAACAGCTTGCGGCCGTGCAGAACATATCTCACGCAGGGCGGTGACCTGCCAGCTGCATGCTGCGATGGCGTTAGTTCTCTTAACAGCGCCGCTAACACCGCAGCTGAGCGCAAGACGGTCTGCCAGTGTTTGAAGGTCATAGCAAAATCTAGCGAGGTCAACCCTCAATATGCTTCCAGCCTGCCTGCCAGTTGTAATGTTAACATCCCGTATCCCATCAGCTACAGCACCAACTGCGACAGGTAAATCTTTCTTAATTATTACATCATTATTATTATCTGCATACCCCAAGAATTGTGTGTCTGTGTGTACATATATGTTGTGAGTTAAAGTTCAAAATTCTGATTCTAACAGAACATAACTGATCACATTACGGCTAAAATAAAAACACAGAACTTTCCTTCATTTCGCTTTAAATAACTTATTGAAGTATCAAGCGAGTTGGGGCAAAACATTATCGAAGAAAAGATGATCCCATGCATAGTTGCAACATTGGATGAGGACGACGTGATTTGTTTATCTTCTCATTCATTGTTTTCTGTCAATTTCTTGCAGTGTGGAGTGAAAGTATGGAGCTTGCTGCGACGTGGAATAAAGTGATATACCTTGTAGTAATCCTCTCTACCATGCATAGGCAGAGTTTTTAATAAATATAACATATTGGAAGGAATTAAATGTATTTTGATTCTTGCCTCACACTACTGTGTTAAGTTCTGTCAGATTACATGTAAATCAAAAAATATTTTACCATTACGTTCTTACACTATTATCTACAATGGGGTCACAATCAAATTAGTTTCTTTCGATGAAGTTACTTGAAAGGTGGTGGAATCGATGTTGATGACTGACCATGACTTCTTAGCAAACGTACCAAAAAAAATTTCATAAATCATAACATATGCTTCATTATCTAATCATATTTAACTGACGGGAGACAATATCGCTTGATTGGTGGCAAGGACATTAAAATTGTAGGGGCACAACAAAGTTGTAGCCTCCACCATTATTTAGCAAATATTCTTAGCTACCCGTGAGGTGAATCAATAATCCTGATTTATCAGTATCCCACCTTTTTGCATTGGATTCAATCCATTGATAAATTTGAATCATTGATCCAACATTTGGTGTATTAACCAAACATTATTCTAATTTAGCATCATAAGTTCAAGTTCTTGTGCATCAGATTCTGGTACAGAGGAAAATTGGGATTAGTTATGCTAAGCTAATGTCAAATTGCAATGTTTCAACAGCTCTAGATTAAAAGAACTTCAAATTTTGAGTGGTAAGTGGTAGTAGACTCCAATTTTTTTCTTCGATTCAACAAAATGTAAATCAAAACTAGAAGAAACAAAGACATACTTCACAGTTTCTCCATACATTAACATGTTTGTAAGTGTATGTCTGGCAATCTAAAAATATTTTTTCCACCATTTATGCGTTCAATTTGTTAAATTCGTAATAATATGCGATACACTGTTCATCATTCACTTGTGCTTCAAGTACCACACAAGATGAAGTTAAAAAACATATCAGTATCTTCCTTAAATCCCAAATAAGCTTCAACCAAGCCAGCGCTTATAATCAAGCTTCATCGAGTCATAGCTAATAAACAGCATATATCAATAAGAAAAAGAACATTCACGATCGAAGAAATGAGATAGCAGGAATATAATTGACTATATCTGGGGTAATTAATAAGCAAAATGGATCCTTTCTGTATGACAATAGAGAGAAATAACCCACACCCGCGTCACATTACGCAACAAGTACGAGCGCATTGGTAATGATTCTAATGATCATGATAACTGAAACATGAAAACTGAATGCAATATCAATTAAAAAGGTAAGAGAATGATGAATAATTATCAACTTATTCAATCATTTCAGTCACATAAGTTGAAGCTCTACATAAAGACCCATACACAATGCAGAGAGGTACAGGCCAAATTGTGATAGACACAAGAATATACAACGAGGCAGATTCTGTGTGAGAGCTTGAGAGTTTTTTGAGGAGCAATTGAGTGACTGATTCCGTAGAAGGAATCATTGTAAATCATAAGAGTGGATCGGAGAGGTAAGAGTGGATCGGAGAGGGAATCGTGTAATGTAATTGCTTGGTGTACTCGATAGTGATCAATGATGCTCTAAAATCTGTTGGAGTCTAGAATATGATACTTGGATTGAGGTGGAGTTTCGAGGGTGAGATTAAAGCTAGGTGGAGCTGCGGATTCTTGGAGAATGAGCAGTGGGCTTCAATCTCGGATATGCCTCGTGCCATTGATTGTTCCAGAGCTTGATCATCAAGATGGTTTGATTGAATGAACATTAGGGTCGTGCATGTTCTTGGTTGAGGATATGAAGGATGATTGATTAAGTTGATAAGGTGGAGATTTGATAAATAACTATCAAATTATCCAATCATTTCAGTCACATACATGAAGGTTGCACATGCATTCTGATTCAGTGCATTAGTTGGTGCATTGGTGCACAAGAAGCTTTCAGAAGGAAGTTAGAGAGCAGTTACATGGTTACTTGTTTACCTGTTGTGAAGGCAGTTACTAACTTGCTCAACAGGTGACAAAGTTGATGCTCTATATAAACACCCATAAACGCGGCAGAGAGGTGGAGGCCAAAATGTGAGAAACACGAGAATATACAACGAGGCAGATTCTGTGTGAGAACTTGAGTGTTTTTTGAGGAGCAATTGAGTGACTGATTCCATAGAAGGATTCATTGTAAATCATAAGAATAAATCAGAGAGGGAATCATGTAATGTAATTGCTTGGTGTACTCGATAGTGATCAATGAAATGGGGCCTCCGGTGGAGTAGGATGTTCATATCCGAACCACGTAAATCGTGTCTTGTGTTCTTGAGTTCCTTTATGCATTTCATTCATATTTTTGCCTTGTGATTATATTGTGTGTGCTCGGTCATTATGTGCCTTGAATCTACTGTCATTAGGCGTCTTTTTAATCTGTCAATTGGTTGTCCAATGGGTTTAAATGAACATCAGAAATGTTCATCGCATTTGTTCTGCCACGGTTGTCCAAGTTCTGGTCTGTTGGTTAAAATGGGTTCAAGTTCGTGCTGAATTCTGGCATTCAGTTGGCATGCAAATGGGAAATTCTTGATCGGGAATTAAGTGAATTAATTCATAACAGAGAACAAGCAGTTCTGCTAGGTCATCATTATCCATCATCATCCTCATACAAGCAACTATGCCATATCTGAAAGATAAATTCAAACTCACATTACAAAGTGAGGCATTGAGTGATAACAACTGATCCAGTTGGTGTTCCATTATTTCACATTGGCTCAATAACCGTTCCCAAAAAATTTCAATTTCTGACTACTTTGACGTCAATTCAAGTCTCTAAAGTTTCTGATAAATGTGAAATTTGAACAAAGCAGAAATTTGACAAGCATTGTATAGAAAGCAAGGTATCGATAGGATCAGTGTGAAGTTGGGTTCAGCAAGGCTCTTCAAAATAGCAGTAAACAAATCAATTCAATCCCTCATTTACACAATTCATAAATGTGTAAACAGAAGCACCAAAAGATACAATTCTTCAAACCAATCAAGCCTTGTTATAGTCAAGAGATTAATGAAAACAATTAGTGAAATGACATCATCCTTAATATAGCTGATTACTTCTCAGTGACTTGAATTTGGGAGTGTATCACTGTCGTGATAGAAAGTGATTACTTCCCAATAGCATAAACGGGCAATATTTAAGGAGCAAACAAGCAGATTTAGCCAAGCTATATCAACATGCTCATCAAATCATATCTACTTGCAAATAACATCAAAAGTTTAAAAGCTGAGGACAAAATTATAGAAGTAATACACCTCATCTTCCAGCAGAAGTACCATTAGTCATTAAATTTTCCACAGAAACAAATAATCTTTTACGAGAACATCAGCAACACACAAGTTCATTTTCCCTATAAATAATCATTTTATAACAAAATCAAATTAAATGTAACCAAATATTTTAAATACTTGGGAAACTTGGAGCAAAATTAGACCGCCTCTGTGGTTCAACCAGTTAACCAAATCTTCCAGGAAAGCTACAGCCCTAGCAAAATCATTTACTTTCTGAAGGTCTTCAAGATAAAAAAGAAATCATGAATCAAACTTTTCACTTGAGTCTGGGAAAACAGTGTTCCAAACATGTGTAATGAAAATATCCTAGTAAAAATCTACCTCATCTGCCAAGCCAAAAGGCTCCGGTCTCTCTTCAAGAGAGTACACTGTCATTTTTATGTTCACAATACGGCGGCATTATCTCTCTCTAGATGTAAATATCGTACATCATGTCTTAGAATTACTGGTTTTTCAGAGCCCCAAAATCACTGCAACATCTAATGTGGATATTGTGATCTTGGTTAGCCGGAACGCCGTTATCACATCGGCACCGTTCCATAACCGGAACGACAATGTGGTGTGCGCTTATCATGTACGCCCAAATTAGTCATTCTCAGTTAACAACAAATTAATGTAGTAGCGTAAGTAGTGATCGATCTCACACGAAAGTGAGCATTTTTGTGAGCACATATATCAAAATAGGGAGGTTTTTTCGAAATTCTTTAACTATAACTAAATTAAACTAAAACAAGCAAATTACTAGATTATCAAGATTAGAAAAAACAATTCTTGGTTTCTGGTCAACTTTACCTTTGAAAATTATTCACTTGATCATCAAATCACTAAACATTTGAATTCATTCAATTATTCATCAATTGGAAACTTAATTCATCCCTCACCTTAATCGTAGTCAAATAGGAAACAACATTCAATTCGACTCTTATCAACTCTTTAACCAAAAACTGCAGCCGTTAAGATTAAATCAATGATAGCTTCAAAAACTAATAAGTTTGACGAATCTAATCAATAAAAACTACAGCCGTTAGAATTAATCATCCAATCATTTTTCCTAAGAATTTAATAACACCAATGACCGCGTTATTTTTAAACAAAAATAAAAGATTTCAGAGTGTGACGCGATACTACCGCAAGTGCACGGTGTCAAGTTTTAGTATAGTTAAATGAAAGTAAGGGTTGTCGAATCCACATGGACTAATGTCTAAGTACCAAATAAAACTAGTAAAATTATATTTAGCCTACGATTAAAAAGAGGGTAGATTAAACTAATGCAACTCTAGAACTAATCCTTTGTGTTGCTGCTCACCATCAAACTTGTCAAAAAAAAAAAAAATCGCCCTGATGCTTATTATATTAAAATATAGGATAAAAGGATCTAAATAATTTAATATTATTATTTTATGTGCATAGCTTTTTTATTCCATCAAACGGAATACAAAAGAAAACGTGCCTTAGACTCTAATTTCTAAGTTTATTTTTTCTAACATTAAAATTAACAACCCCATGTGAAAAAAAAGAATATATGGCTCTTTTTTCGGTTTAAAAAAGTTTACCATTTTCCCAAGATGTATTTCTTCTTATAGATCATGCTGTCAAAAAAATAGTATACAAAAAAAAAAACCAGCTCTGGTGCCTAATGATAATTTGGAGATGTCAAACTGTGATTGCGATATAAGCTATCTAGCAAGTGTTGATGAAGAAAATATAGATGAAATTTAACTATACTATTTTTTACTTATTCTATTATGCTATTAAAAAACATTATGGGATCTTAGCTTCGCGGCTCGGATTCCGTGCATTTCATTATGCTATTTAGTAACAACATTTTCTTTATTAAAAGAATGTAAGTTTCGAGTATTAGATTTTCCCTTTTTTAAATAATCCTTTGCCATAATTAAGTTGTTATACTTAGATTGTGCTTTTAAAAAAATTCTCCTTCTTTCCTGTGCTAGGTTCATATCCTTTTCATCTATTTGTTTTTATTGGAATATACAGTCGTGATGCTTCTGCTATGTTGTTCATGTGTTTCAATTGCTCCATTTATATTTCGGTTTCTAATAAATGTATACGTTATATATTACTACATGTGCTTTAGTTTTATTCCTCTCATATGTAATGTGCACAGATCATCCTATACAAACATGCTTGATAGGTATCACTACCTTCATAATTAAGGTTTAATGTTAAGGATGCTCGGTTTGGACAACTTTCACCCACATTTGTATGCCTAGAATACCTAGAGTCGGCTGCAAAGCACTGCAATGCTAAATAATCGGGTATATAACACTCTCTACTCCGACGATTCCGTTATCGAATCAGATCCCTTAGCTATGCACGAATTCTTTACCGATCATGCGATAGTTTTTAGCCTCCATTTAATAACGACGGTGTTGTCCACTATTGGGTCTTGCTTCTCATGTTCCTCAAACTGTACAGATACTTTCTTGGTGTGCTGAGGCCCGAGCCGTTACACATGTTACTCATTTGTAGTTTCCTCAAACTGTACGAATGCCTTCAATGACATATTCTATTTACTTGCAGCTTCACTCCCTTGTTCGTCGGTTTTCATTTGGCCCACTTTTCATCATCTTTGTTGTTCATATGGCTTCTACGCGTGATCGTCTGGCCAAACGTAAAGGTAGTGTGCTTCGACTAAATGGATTCTCCTTCTTATGCTCACCCTCACATCTGTTTGCTTTACGATATAATTACTTTATTAACGTTTTCCCCTATGCAATGTTTTCAGCTACTTATAATGATTCGGGGTCAAGTCTGCCTACACTAGATGTCCCCATATGCCGTTCTCGTCGGACACACCTAATAGGTAGGTACTTATATCTACTCTACGTTGTTATGATACTAAGAATATGAGCTTGTTCCTTGCATTCTGCCTTTGCAATTTGGTAATCTTTCACACTATTGTGTGGTCGTACAATTCGTCTCATAAATTTTTTAAAATGCAATTTTCATGCATACCTCTACGTTTCTCAAAATTCTATTGGAAACGATACATTCAACTCAGTCTTAGGTAAAATTGTTTCGAACCCCCTAAAGTTGTACTAACTCCTTTAATTGGAAATCTTTTTCCCCTGCTTCCTTCAACTTACTTATTTTTTGTCACGTTAACTGTTAATCCCGAGATGTATGTATTACTTCAATCAATGTTTATTTCTTTCGTTTGCTAGATTACGCTGCTGGAGCATCACGCAAGAAGCGAACAATCCCCCTAAAATATATTGACCGGATCAGTTCTATACCCAAAGATTCATGGGCGCTACCTCCAGCTGCAGATTGTGATTATTGTGGTGCGCGTCGGATGGCCAGAGAACCTCCAGGCTTTTGTTGTTCGAGTGGGAAAATTGATTTAGAACGAACCAAAATGCCACAACAACTGTGGCATCTTTATGTTGATGATACCTCCCATATCGCTGATCACTTCCGGCAACGATGCCGGACATATAACAATTCGTTTGCATTTACTTCGCTAGGGATCTATTATGACCACGAACTGTGCAAAGCATCTAAGGGGATTTACACATTCAAGGTCCAGGGCGGTATCTATCACTTCATTCGTGACCTTGTTCCCAAAGAGGGGTTTGGCCGACAGCTCCAGCTATATTTCTACGGAACAGAAAATGAGATTGCCAATAGGTTAGCACAGTCAGGTGATCTAGACGACAAAGTTGTATCATTTATCATAGCGATAATGGAGCTCAATCCATACGCAAACTTTTTTAGAAACTTACGTGATTTACCAGACCTGGACTCGTACAAAATTGTTTTGCGTGCTGATCCTTCTTTAGACCAACGAGTTTACAGCCTGCCGGTTATTGATCATGTCGCAGCTATATGGAACGAACTGTCTGATACACCTTCGGATCAGCCACACGACGTCCGGGTGTACACAAAAGCTGGCACCACGCAATTTGTCCATTATTATTATGGGTGCTATGATCCGTTGCAATATCCTTTATTATTCCCCTATGGAGAGCCTGGCTGGCACGCAGGAATACGGAAACATAACTCTGATGACCATGCTACTGAGGCTACATCCTTAATACTCGACGATGAAGATTCTGTTCTTTTACCTGATCAACATGACTCTGGTGAAGCTCTTTTGGATGTTGAACATGCAAGTAATATCCTTATCCATTCTCTAAAATACATATTTCTTTCATTTTTAACCTATGATAAATCATAATTTGTTATCTGATTTGTTGTATTTAACTATACACTATTTTCCACTTCAGATCTGGAACGCAATCGGGATAACAAGAGAAATGTTGCAGCACGAGAATTCTATTGTTACAGATTCCAACTACGACGCGACGATATTTCTAACATACTTTGTGCTGGCCGCCTTATCCAACAATATCAGATAGACATGTATGTAAAGATTGAAACCCAGCGATTGGATTACTTGCGTAACGCATTGCTGATAGCATGGTATGTGATGGTGTAGCCTATGGCAAATCAATAGGCCAACGTATAGTTCTACCAGCTTCATTCTTGGGTGGCCCTCGGGATCTTCGACGTCGGTACATGAATGCTCTTGCCTTGGTCACCACCTTCGGCCGGCCAGATTTTTTTATCACCATGACATGTAATCCAAATTGGCTGGAGATCCAAGGAGAACTACTGCCGGGAGAGCATGCACATAATCGAGCAGATTTGCTTGCAAGAGTATTCCGTGCGAAAAACGAGGAATTAAAAGACGAAATTCTAAATAAAGAAATTTTTGGTGAAGTTGGTGCATACCTATATGTGGTCGAGTTCCAAAAGTGAGGGCTTCCACATGTGCATTGGCTCGTGATTTTGAAAAA
Organism: Haberlea rhodopensis; assembly: GCA_907163345.1. Taxonomy (NCBI): domain Eukaryota; kingdom Viridiplantae; phylum Streptophyta; class Magnoliopsida; order Lamiales; family Gesneriaceae; genus Haberlea; species Haberlea rhodopensis. Next base: position 165,083 of record CAJQUN010000262.1, on the reverse strand, counting down.
AATAAATAAAGTAACTTCCGTTGAGGCATATGATCTCTTCGTGTCAGCGGAAATACCCGATCCTGATGTGGATCTCCATCTACATGCATGTGTTGCGAAGCACATGATGCATGGCCCTTGTGGAGATTTAAACCCAACCAACATTTGCATGAGGACGGGTACTTGTAAAAATCATTATCCAAAAGAATTTATCGACATCACTGCACACCGCACCGATTCTTATCCAGCCTATAAACGCAGAGACGATGGTAGAAAGGTGATTGCACGTAAAAAAGCACTAGATAATCGTTGGGTTATTCCGTACAACCCTTATCTATTGGCAAAATTTGACTGTCACATTAATGTCGAGATATGTGCCGACGTGAAACTCGTGAAATACCTTTACAAATATGTTTGCAAAGGAAACGACAAAGTTGCATACAATGTCATTGACACTCCCGCTATTGAACACATAGACGAAATACGCGACTTCCAATCAGCACGCTGGCTCTGTGCTCCTGAAGCAATGTGGCGTATTTATGGTTATACACTTTACGAAATGAGTCCTACGGTTGTGCAACTCCATGTTCATCTACCAAATTCTCATTACATATTTTTTCATGCATCACGTTCTTTAGAAGATGTCCTATCCAATCCTAATAATTCACGAACTCAACTAACAGAATTCTTCTCAATGAATGATAGCCATGTGCATGTTCGGGCCTTGAATCTACTTTATCGTGACTTTCCTAAACACTTTGTGTGGAACACAACACAGAAGAAATGGACACCGCGCAAACGTGGAACTGCCCTTGGCCGTCTCGTCACTGTTAGCCCTGTTGAAATTGAAAGATACTATCTGAGATTATTGTTGAATCATTTGAGCGCACCTACTTCCTTTGCGTATTTGAGAACCCATAATGGTCAATTACTCAATAGCTTCCGGGAAGCTGCTTTACAATGTGGTCTTTTGGATACAGACAATGATATTCGCTCAGCCATGGAAGAGGCGTCAACTTATCAAGTCCCATATACTCTACGCCGCTTGTTTGCCACGCTACTGGTTTTCAACTTGCCTTCTGACCCTGCCTCCCTGTGGGACGAGTTCAAGGTTCATCTTTCCGAGGATTTCCTACGTGAGCCTGCCCATCCACATAATGTTGCATTTGCTCATGCTCTCCGTTCAATTGATGTGTTCCTTCAATCGATGGGAAAAATGGTCGACGACTTTAACCTCATCCCATTTAAGACCTGGGTTAGCGAGGACGAGCTGCGTAGCAAAGATTTTGAAAATGAGCTTAACATTTGCGTTTCTGAACAAGACCTTGGTTCTGTGTCTGTATTGAACTCTAAACAAAGAGTAGCATTTGATCGAATTTTAGCATGTGTTGACGATCCAAATGGCGGTGCTTTCTTTATTGATGGTCCTGGGGGAACTGGCAAGACTTTCCTTTATAGAGCGTTGCTTGCAGTCGTCCGATCAACTCGCGGCCTCGCCCTAGCCGTTGCCTCATCTGGCGTCGCAGCATCGCTACTTCCTGGTGGGCGAACCGCCCATTCAAGATTTAAACTTCCAGCTGTGATTGATCAAGCAATGTCATGTGCTATAAAAAAACAGAGTGTCCATGCACAACTTATTTTATCTGCCAAATTAATTATTTGGGATGAGGCTTCTATGGCCAATCGAAGATGTGTTGAAGCACTAGATTTGTTCTTGCGCGACTTAAAAGAGAAACCCATATTATTCGGGGGCAAAACTGTTGTTCTTGGTGGTGATTTTCGACAGACCATCCCGATTGTTGTTGGGGGTTCTCAAGAGGATGCAATAGATTCTTGTCTGGTTAATTCACGATTATGGCCTTCCATTCAAAAATTCCATCTCACTGAAAACATGCGCGCAAGGGAGGATCCTCTTTTCGTTGAACTTTTATTACGTATAGGCGATGGGATAGAGCCAACTGTTTCCGGTTACATCACGTTACCAAAGAATATGTGTGTGCCTTACGTTGATTGTGAAGACCCTCTTGATCATCTCATTGGAGAAATATTTCCTTCATTCGATGGCTATTACACGGATCCTTTTTCCATCATCAATAGAGCAATTTTGACCCCGAAAAATGATTGTATGGACAGCATAAACAATGCTCTTATTGATAGGTTTCCAGGAGAGCTTGTTGAATATGTAAGCAATGATATAACAAAAAACGTGCATCAACAAAGTCAATACCAAGATTTCCTGAATGGTGTTTCGGCGACAGGCTTACCTCCCCATACTCTTCGTCTAAAAAAAAACAGCCCTATCATGCTTCTGCGAAATATCAATCCATCTGAAGGGTTGTGCAATGGCACACGATTGATTTGTCGTGATTTGGGGAAAAAAGTTAGTGGTGCAGTCATTGCATCTGGTGAATACATCGGAAAATATGTTTTCATCCCAAGAATACCACTAGAACCTTCAGATAATATAAAGTGTCCTATCCCTTTTAAAAGACATCAATTTCCCATACGTCTTTGTTTTGCAATGAGTATTAATAAAGCACAGGGCCAAACCCTTGATAGAGTCGGAATATATTTGCCTCAACCTGTTTTCTCTCATGGCCAGCTATATGTTGCACTTTCTAGGGTTAGAAAGGCTGACGCCGTAAAAGTGTTAATCAAACCACCAACCCCGATATATTCTGTTCATAACCAAACAAAAAATGTTGTTTATATGGAGATCCTGAATGCTGCCAAGTGAAAAAAAACAATTGTCTTGCATCAACACTTTACACTTGTTCCTTGTTCCTTGTTCCTTATGTGTTTTGGTGTTCCATCGATGCTTTTGCATGTGTGCCTATTTCAAATTCATGATTTTGTGCTTCCTTTGGATTTATTATATGTAGCACGAAATCTGACGGCAATAACTTTTGAATACTGTGCGTCCAAACATGTCATTTGGTTACAATTGATTTTTGGCTTTTCTATTTCCCTCACTTCAAACAAAAGAATATCAGCCCAAAATGGAAGAAAAACTGATGCCCCTTCATGCAATCACTGATGAAACCAAGAAATGGTCCGCCAAAGTCCTTGTGGTCAGCAAACTCACTGAAAAGACAGCGATTTATTCTCCGATTCAGTACCAAAAGATTATCCTCGGAGACGAAACGGTTAGAACGTAAAAAACTCCAAATGAATGTTTTTTTTTGTTTTTCATGCAAAAAAAAAAAATCTAATAATTGCTTCTTTTATTTTCAAATCAGGGGGACATCATTGAAGCAATCATTTATAAGAATGACATAGAGTTATATAGGACAAGCTGGAGGAATCAAAGACCTAGAAGATCTCAAATGCTAAGGTTTCTAAGGTAAACAAGATGTATAAAAATGATCTGATTAGTAGTCCATACCAATGGACTATTAATTCACATACATCCGTCATGCGTGTCTATGATGACGTCATTCACTCCACTTCCTTTCGACCGAACTTTTTGGAATATGACAAGTTTGTCGGATTTCGTAACTCCAAAAGGCCCATATGTGAGTGGCTAATATGTTGTCATCAATTTGTACCATCATTGTACTATTTTATGAAATAATTAACTTACCTTGTTTTGCGTTATCGTTTTATATTAGGCACTGTATGTGTGATCATTGAGAGAAAAAACCCCAGGAAGATTTCCGTACATGGCAAGCAAGAGGTTCTTCATGAATATGCGGCTGTTGACAAATAGTGAGCCACTTTTTTCATATCCCTCGACGAGTAATTTACCAAATTACTTCATACTAATTTTTTCCCATTTAACTACCAGTCTACAGCCCTTTGTCGTCACTTTTTGGAGTAATATTGTGTCTGATGCGACATATGCTATCTTAGATGCATATCATAGGCGTCCGGTTTTTGCTCTTCTAAATTTCACTGTGAAGGGCTACTATGGTTGGTCTCTAATACCTCAATTGTACAAAATTATGATTGATATTACATACATTTTTCTCATTCATATTATGTTGTTTATAGGTTTATCTCTTAGCTCCACATCTTCGTCAATTGTGTTGAGCAATATGAGCAACGAGACATTCATAGAAATGCGAGCATGGTCAGGCTTTCCACCATGCATTTTCATTGCATAGATGCTTACAATATGCTTCATTTACATTATCATTTGTTTGGTTATTCAGGCGCGTGGAACAAAAACTACTCATAGACGACATGGTTCAAATGGGCGGTTTTTTCGAGGAGAAGATTGGCCATACAGCAGGGGCCGAACCACCAATAAATACTGTTTCAGAAGTTCTTCAATCAGATAAGGTTGCTTTACTTATTTGAATCTCTTGATTTATTTTTTTATCCCCTGAAATTGCCCCAAAGATGATCAATTGTGTTCATTTTATTTCCACTCCTACAGCTTGGCATGTTCAATGTTAAAGTAAAGGCAAGCCTTGACAACGAAAAGCAAAGCTTTGTTTATATGTGTTGCGAAGAATGTCGACATGGAATTAATGTTGATTATAATGATTTGTTCAATTGTAATACATGTCAAGCCAATAAAATTGCCAAGCCTAGGTAACGAATACACCATCACTTTACATTCAGGCTTTTCATGCAGTTCGTATAGTGCCTACATTTGTACGCGTGACATATTTCTTGCAGATTTAGATTCTGTTTATCTGTCCAAGATGAGACAGGGTCGTTGGAACTCACGATATTTGGGAAAGATGGAGAAACAATTCTTGGGCTGTCTGAAAAGGACTTCTATGCACAAACTATTAAGGTAAGAGCTGGCATACTTCACACCATAACTCCTCTTTCATGACACATAAAATTTATAAATTGTTAAACATGCAATTTATCTTGGTTTAGAATGGTACACCTCCAATCCATTCCGTCAATTCCAAGCTAAAGGACCTCGTCATCTTCATGAAAATACGTTCAAGCCTTTTCAAAAGCCCAAATGGGAAGGAAACGACAGTATATAGTTTGTTAGCTATGGAGTTCGCTGAAAACTTGTCTGGTACGGATCCCTCTCTAACACCAACCCCAACAAAACATATGTCTCTTTCTTCCGCAAGCACCCAAAAAAATAAAGGTACTTTTCTATGAACAAAGTGATTGGACCATTATGATAATTTCTTATTATGCAACCGCAATAACATCACATGAGATTTATCAGGTGTGGGTTGCTCAACTAAGAAAAAACTGGACTTTGATTCCTCAGTCATTTCATTGGATAAGGAGACTGTTCCATTTAATTCACAGAGCTCGATAGGTACCTGTGGAGAAGGTAAAGCATTCATTGTCCATCTCCCACATAAACTTTTGCACCAATGTATCTGCTACATGTAGTATGCTACACTATGCTTCAATATAATATATAGAAGATATGGCCTTGAAAAAAAAAAACAAATCAGGAAAGGGAAGTATAAAATTGGTAAAGACAATATGCTGGATAAGGCAGACAAGTTATTGTACTGATAGATAATTATTATATTTTTAGCAGTGGACCTTATATGTTACAACCAAAGACAAAATACAAATCAACTACTCATTACATGCAGATGTGGCGAAAAATGCTAAACCATTTGAGGATGCCACTTTCAATCCCGTTGATTTGCATGACGATTTTTCTGACGATGGCGAGATTAGTATTTCAGGTCATTAATTTTTTTGATTCATTCAAAAAAAAAAAAAAAGAATTGCCACATCTTATTCAATGATATACTGTTTATGTTATGTTAATATGCGGACAGATTTCATCCAAACAAACAAGCTGCGACGCTTGTCCAAAACAAAGATTCCGGACAAAGAAATTCCTGGCAAACATCATCGACCCATAAATGAAGATCCTGACTTGAAAACAAGTACGTTATTAAGAAATACTCATTTCTTACTATAGTTAAGATCACTCAGCATGTCTAGGAAAAAAGGCCTAAGTTTGTTCAATCTTTTATATATGTCTAAATTGTGCAACTTACGACCAAGTGCAGAAACCCTTAGTCAAGAAGTTGGAAAAAGAATGTTCCCATCAAAGTATTCACAATGTTACTTCTGATTAAACCATTAATTCTCACTTGACCCCGTTATTTTTTCGGCAATCAAACTACCATGGTCTATAAGATATCATTGTTTATGTAACCGAAAAAAATATGTCGTTCAGTGGACAAGCCAAAGAAAAAGTACATTAAGAAAAGATCTTTGCAACAAGTTGTGCTCGATGACATCTCTGGAGATGAGATTAATGCTGGTATAAAGACTGGAAAAAAAGAAACTACCACAGAAGGTTGGCACTTTAAAACTGACATCATCTATTTGTAGTTTTTGCTTATATTCTTAAAGACTGAACACTGTATGTATGGTTCTATTTTGTAGATGATGTTGCGTTGATAAAAGACATAAAAAATTCCACAAGAGGGAGAATGATCAAGCGCAAGAAACTAGACTAAATGTTTGACTCGACCCCCTGTTGTACTGTACGGGCCATATTTTGCATTTTGAACTGCCCCGGTTATTTTTTGTGACCTATTACATATCTATTGTATATGCTACCCCATTTGGGATGAACTACTTTTGGAATCAAGAAGTTTGCTTATATGTGTGGTCTTTTGTGTTAAACAAGTACAAGACACCTTTTTCATTTACGTAATCTAATCATTTGTATGTTCTTAGATATTCTTTTACCATATAGATAATTGTCCTTGCTTAGTTTCCTATCCATTTGTCCTTTTAAGTATTCCGTTACTTTCCTGTGCATTTACACTTTTGAATATTAGTTTTTTCTTCGGCATGTCATAGTGTATATATATGCTTCCTATATGGAGTCAAAATGAATATTTCCTATTTGATAAGTCCTATTTTTTCCCTCCCATTTTCCCAACATCATGTGTGTACATTAACCATCCTTGTTTAAGTTTTTTTCCCTGATGTTTGTCTTTGTGACAATATATTGTTAGATAGAGTATTTATTGCTAAAACAGGCAGTACGAGACTATGGACACTGCATTATCCCACTGTAAGCTTTCATTTTTCCTGTCTCATTTCCCACGTTTTTTTGAGCTCCCCATTATTGTGCACTACATATTGATCCAATTTAGGGTAGGTTTTACTGAGATCTCACCCAATTTAAACCCAATTTATTACTGATCAAATGTAAATCATGAAAGACAAGATTGGATAACTACATTAACTAGAGAGGATGTCAAGACATGGTAAAATATGCTTTATTTGTTGATACTTTGAATAAAATTGCTCTGAGCTTTCATAGAATATGTGGGCCATGTCAATTTGCTTTTGGTTTGTCCCCCTCTCTTCGGTTCACATACATTGAAGGTGACAATTTTCGCGATGATGTTCCTGAAATATTTGATAATAGGTATCTAAGTTTATTTATTTTCCATCCACATGTTCGAAAAGAGATTAAGCTCAATGTAAAATATGAATTTTTTCCCCCTCTTGCTACTTTGATGGATAATTTTCGGGCTTTGGGGAACCAAAAGAAATGGAAAATGGGTTTGATGTAGTTCAAATTAGGTTACTCAGTTTCGATTATTTTTTGTCTTTTTAATTCATAAATTGGATGTTGTTTCAACTGATTTTGTTCAGATTATTAATTTGCTACTGTGCATTCATAGAAAACCACATTTTTTTGCCATGTTGAGACTATTTTTTCATGCTTAGAAAAAAAAAATGTGCATAGGATGAGCCCTTGATCCTGAATACGTGTTTTGTTGTCTTTATAAGAGACTTACAGTACAAGCTTGATCATTGACACAACCATAATGGACATGCATTAAGTGTCCTGCTGGTATTTCCTATTCTATGTGGAGTCCTGGCAATAGACACATATTTACCACATCAGGGTTTCTGTTGCGGTTCCCTGCCTGGTCTTTTCCAGATACGGCATAATCACATATTATTTTATGGTTGAATGACCTCGTATGATTGTGAAAGGGAAGCAAAAAAACTTAAGACTTTTTTCATTGAAGTTATTTTTCAATACAAATGCATACGACATTATTTAAATTTATGTTTGGTGGGTGGTGTATATCCAGCTCATTGTAATGTTTTGGTTCACTTGTTGCATGAGTCTGCAGCTGATAGTCTGCTTGTGGTCCCCCCCCTGGCTCTCTTCGCTAGGCTTTACATCAATTTTTTTATTTTAGGCTTTCTAAAGGGTGGTGGGTATCGGTATTTCCCAGCCCGATTAAGTGGATCTTCTATCACATAGATAATGACAGTTCCCTATTTTTAGCAAGTTAGTTACATATTGTCCAACCTATAATCGTTTACAACAACTACATAATGGCTTCTAATGATGAACTCTAAATCTAAAAAAATAATTGAAACTGAGAAAAAACATCGCCAATATTTTGGTACCTGGCACCGCGCCTTGCGCGGTGCCTAAAAAACTAGTTTATATAGAATCCCAAAGTTTTCCTTCATTTTGTATACATGGCGTTAAAAGCTATGATAATAATCAGTAGCTTGGTGGTAATGTGCATGGCAGCACATTTAAATGCACAAGGCATAAGATGCCAGATGGTGGTGAACAGCTTGCTGCCGTGCAGAACATATCTCACGCAGGGCGGTGAGCTGCCAGCTGCATGCTGCGATGGCGTTAGTTCTCTTAACAGCGCCGCTAACACCGCAGCTGAGCGCAAGACGGTCTGCCAGTGTTTGAAGGTCATAGCAAAATCTAGCGAGGTCAACCCTCAATATGCTTCCAGCCTGCCTGCCAGTTGTAATGTTAACATCCCGTATCCCATCAGCTACAGCACCAACTGCGACAGGTAAATCTTTCTTAATTATTACATCATTATTATTATCTGCATACCCCAAGAATTGTGTGTCTGTGTGTACATATATGTTGTGAGTTAAGTTCAAAATTCTGATTCTAACAGAACATAACTGATCACATTACAGCTAAAATAAAAACACAGAACTTTCCTTCATTTCGCTTTAAATAACTTATTGAAGTATCAAGCGAGTTGGGGCAAAACAGTATTGAAGAAAGAATGATCCCATGCATAGTCGCAACATTGGACGAGGACGACGTGATTTGTTTATCTTCTCATTCATTGTTTTCTGTCAATTTCTTGCAGTGTGGCGTGAAAGTATGGAGCTTGCTGCGACGTGGAATAAAGTGATATACCTTGTAGTAATCCTCTCTACCATGCATAGGCAGAGTTTTTAATAAATATAACATATTGGAAGGAATTAAATGTATTTTGATTCTTGCCTCACACTACTGTGTTAAGTTCTGTCAGATTACATGTAAATCAAAAAATATTTTACCATTACGTTCTTACACTACTATCTACAATGGGGTCACAATCAAATTAGTTTCTTTCGATGAAATTACTTGAAAGGTGGTGGAATCGATGTTGATGACTGACCATGACTTCTTAGCAAACGTACCAAAAAAAATTTCATAAATCATAACATATGCTTCATTATCTAATCATATAACTGACGGGAGACAATATCGCTTGATTGGTGGCAAGGACATTAAAATTGTAGGGGCACAACAAAATTGTAGCCTCCACCATTATTTAGCGAATATTCTTGGCTACTCGTACGTGAATCAATGATCCTGATTTAACAGTATCCCATATTTTTACGTGGGATTCAATCCGTTGATAAATTTGAATCATTGATCCAACATTTGGTGCATTAGCCAAAAATTATTCTTATTTAGCATCATAAGTTCAAGTTCCTGTACATCAGATTCTGGTACAGAGTGGAAAAAAGACTGTTGGGATTAGTTGTGCTAAGCTAATTTGACAATGTTTCAACAGCTATAGATTAAAAGAACTTCAAATTTTAAGTGGTAAGTGGTAGTAGACTCCAATTTTTTTCTTCGATTCAACAAAATGTAAATCAAAATTAGAAGAATCAAAGACATACTTCACAGTTTCTCCATACATTAACATGTTTGTAAGTGTATGTCTGGCAATCTAAAAATATTAAACATCACTGTGTCAATGTTTAATTTTCTATGTACTAGTTGAACCAAATCAAATAAAATAATAGAACGTGAAATTCTAACTGGTCTAACTGGTAGAATGCTATATTCGAACGATCCGTTTCCAATAATAATATTACCACCAAAATATAACAGCACGGAAATCGAATCCATTTTGGTTTTTCTAAGAAATTTTTGATTCGTAAAATTTTGATGCACCGAAAATATTGAAGAGGAAAATATGTTGGAAGGATTTTGTGTCGAAAACATATTATGTTCATATTATTTATACATGTTTCAAATATAAGTATGATTAATTTTCGTCGGTGCCAATATAGAATATTATAAATGAAAGTTCACGGGTGCAATACGACGAACTGCAAAGGGATATATAAGTTGACGGACGGGGATGGCACAAAGAAAAAGCACAGGTGAGGGGTGGGCCGAAGAGGGCGGCCGCTCCTTTGTTAGGAGCCCCACAAAGAAAAAGCACGGGTGAGGGGTGGCCGAAAGAGTGGCAGCCCTCTTGTAGGGCCGCCACCTTCAGCGTTAGGAGTCGTCTGCTTTACAGGTGGCTCCTAACAAAGGAGCGATCACCCTCCAAGCAGGCGGCCACTAAATGAAAGAGTGGTTGCTAATTGTACAAACGACCTCTTACAAAGTATATGGCTGCCACATCAGATGATTTTTGGGGGTATAGTTGCACACTCCACCATTTAGAAGTATTTTTGAAAAATAATTTTTTTTTCGAATAAATTTTTTTAAAAAAAAAACCAGTTAGGTTGGTTATTTTGAATTTGACCGAAATTTGGCCATCCGGGTCCGAGAACCCAAGTTATGGGCATCTAAGATGAGTTGGGCTTCATAATCACCCTATTAGGGCTTTGGGTTGCAGGGCCATCTCTAACACAGATTTACTCTCCTTTTAGGCTCCATCGATGCCTTTCTTCTCCACTGATGTTGCAGGTAAACCAGCAGCAGCCATGGAGTGTCGAAGTTCGAGCAAAATCAAGGAACTTCTATTTCAGTTTAAAAGCGTCGAAAATCTTGCCCCTCTCCAAGATCTTCCGGTTTTGTCTCCGGTTTAAGCTCCACCCATTTGTCTTTAAAATCAAATCTGAACCTCATTCCTCGTTTTCCTGGAAACCAAAATCTTTGAAGCGCAAGCTGTTTCGGATATTACGTCCCAAACGCACCAAAAGGGATGACATTATGAGGACATGGTGTGCTCGTGAGGTATTACACTATCGATAGATGAAGGTTTCGGTTTTTACTACCCATGATTATATTTTGCGTATCAATTTTGTTTTTTGTCCCCTTTTGAATCTGTGACCTGTGCAGTGTTCTGTTTGTGTGAGTATGGCATTGGTTGGAACAATAGTCCCTCATTTGTGCAAATTAATGTGGGATCATGATGGTTCCGCATTCTTGAATTCATTCCTGTGGTTGTTCTTTCTGGGTTTGGGATTGAAGAATTGGTGGTTCGGAGGAAGGAGAAGATATAGCTATTGGTTGATAGTTCCGGCGTCAGCAATGGGTATGCAGCAGCTGAGTAATTGTGCTATTTGGTACTATTTTAGCAGATCTTGGAGTTCATTTTCTAGGTATTTACTGTCGTCACATCGGTGGTTTTAGCTTGTCGTGGCTTAATTATATTTGTAGAGTGATTGATGAATAAATTGTTAATGACATTTCAGGTAATCTACAGCGTTTGGTGTATGGGATTAGGCGTCTGGTATAGGTGGCGGATCTCATTGTTGCCCTAGCGAGTTTTTTTTTTAAGCAACTTTTACAATCGCTTGGGTGTGGAGAAGAGACTCAACCATGATACCTCAATGTTACAATTGAGGTCGATGCCAAATGGGGGACAAGCCATCGGCTTGCCATAGCGAGGTTTGAGTAGTTGTTCCTGCATGAAAATATTCGCATCCAATGATTGATTTGTATCTCTGAAAGCAGTGTCAATAATTGCATTTGTCTCGAGCTAAGTTATTGATAATAAGACCACTCTTTATTTTTGATTAATAATGCATTTAATTTTAGAAAAAGTTTGGCATATAATACTCATACATAACATTTTGGAGGGTCATGCTTTTATAAATTTTTTGTTTTAAGATCATTTCCCAAAATCTTTCTAGTACACGTCTATGGATAAAAACAGCCCGAGAATAAAAATATCAGCCAAAACTAGTATTTTGTGATGTATTGTTGCTATATTTTGTCAACACTAACATAGAGACATTTGCTGGAAGAAATATTAGGGGTGTTGAAAATCAAATTTATCAGTTATATTAAATAATAAATCAAACACACCATGAAAATTAGGGCGAAATATCAAAATATTATAAATTAAAAAAAAATTCTAGCCCGAAATTTTGTACCAAATTACCGGAACTCATTAAAAATAAGTTGGCATCAATCCAGTACTTAAAAAAATAAAAAAAAAAAAACAAGGCTTGAACTTGTTTATTAAAGACACGAGTTCAAGCCTTTTTCTTTTTTTTATAATATATATATATATAATAATTATAATAATTTATATATTATAATAATTATAAATATAATTCGAAATGAGTTGTCCTTTTCAATAATATAATAATAATATAATCGAGAAGACAACTATTTCGAATCAAGGACATAATAACTTAAAAAAATTTCTATGTATCAAGGTCTAAGGGCCCAGATGCCAATAACTCTCAGCGTGGGATACATCAAAATTTGTTTTTACATAAATCACTAATAAAATTTGGTGCACAGTTAATTTATTTTTTATTTAATATATATGTTCATGTTTGCGTTAGCTTTAATTTTGAAGAAAAAAAAAATTGAATTGAAAAAATTAAATTAAAAAATTAAATCAGTACTATGCTCGCTAATTTTTATATATGATTTGTGTAAAAGCAGTTTTTGATGTATCCCGCAAGGTATCTCACGCCGAGGGTTTCCGGCATGTGGGCGCTTAGGCTTTGATGTATATCCAATTTTTTTAAAATATTATAGTAGCCTAACAGGTGTCCAGTTAGGGATGGTAATGGAACAGGTCTAAACCCGATCAAACGGGTCCCGGGGCGGGTCTGGACCCGGTCAACGGGTTTATGAGGCGGGGCGGGTTCTGGGATTGGCTGGACCTAACCCGGACCCGCCCCGTATACATATGAATTATTAAAAAAAAAAAATTAGTTCTACATTTTTGACTTGTAGGTGCTTGTTCAACTGTAGGTGGTTTATCAGCTTGCCTTTCATTGTTTGATGAGGAAGAAGATGATGAAGAATATGAAAATCTACTGTAATTAGTTTGTAAATGCTAACTCTTTAATTTGATGTAGTTTTCACTTTTGAGTTTTGATTGATGTATTTTTTTTGTTGTTGTTTAATTTAGTTACAATTCCTATTCAAGGTGTTCGATAATTAAATATTGACTGCTCAATCGTATTTACAATTATCACATGACCACCAACATTATAAGTACTCTGCAAAAAAAGCACAAAAAAAACGAAACGGGTCCGCGGGTTGAATCCGCCGGGTCGCGGGTCCTGGCGGGGCGGGGCAGGTCCTGTTGGCGGGGCGGGGCGGGTCATGGATTTTTTTTTTGAGGCGGGTCGGGTCCTGGGATTGACCAAACCCTTCCCAGACCCGACCCGTTGCCATCCCTATGTCCAATCTTTTATTGGGGTGATCGGTTGGGGTGATCGGTCCTTGATTCGAAATGGGTTGTCTTACTCGGTTACATTATTATTATATTACCGAGCATGACAACATATTCCGAATTATAATTATAATTATTATAATAAATAATATTATATAGTTTATATTTATATACATTATACATATTATTATTTTATATATAATATAATAATAATAATTATTATATATATATCTATATTTGTACTCGTTTCTTAAAGAAACGAGTTCAAGCCTTGTTTTTATTTTTTTTAATAATGGCTTGAACTCGTTCACCAAGAAACGAGTTTAGGACAATTTTTTATTTTTTAAGTAGAAACGAGTTCCGATAATTTGGTAAAAAAAGTTCGGGTACTGTATTTCATTTTTTTTTTATTTTATAATATTGATATTTAGCCCTAAACAATTAATCAGAAAACTTGGATTTTTAATTTGTCTGAGATTAAGGTTTTTTTAACTAAATATTTTGATTATTCTTAATCATAATTTAAATTACTTAATTTAATTATTATAAATAAACAAATATCAATATTTAACAATACAATGTATAATATTTCAAGTTTATCATGTTGTCAACCATACTATAAAAATATCTCTTAAAAGTACACAGAAGAAAGTAATAAAATTTAATACCATTTAATTTTTTTTATTGGTGATCAAATGTGTAATATGATCATTAACCATAAATATTTTGATTGCTTTCTAAGTAATACGACGGAACCAAGTTGTGATATATTCTTCTGATTTTGAATTATGATATTGCACGCCTCCAAGTGGATTTTTTTAGTCGCCCTTAGTTACGATATCTCACGACACGACACGATTTATTTTTAATCTCCCTTTGATTGTCCAAAGGCATGTATTGTGACCTGATAGCCCGAATCTCCGAATCCATGTATCCATGCATAAAAACAACTCGTGCTGTATCATCATCATCATAGTAACAATACACGTAAAAAATTATGTATATGGAGTTTTCTGTCCAGTCTTGGTTATGTGCTAATATTTGGTGTTTAATTACTGCTGATGGTATTATGTAATATTTTTAGTATGGATCGTGTGCTGGATACTTATTGTGCATGATGTGATTATGTAATTACTTTCTTTACTAGGAATATTGATATATGTATTTTGTTTAGGTATGCCCCTCCTATGGGGAGATCATTCTGAAATTTTTTTAGGGCCACGTGTTTTTTAAAATTTAATTAATATTTCGTTGTTGACACTAAAAAAATTGTTGTATGATAATTAAATATTTGATTATAAACGGACCCTCATAATTGTAATAGAGACACCAAAATCTTTTTCAATATTAGCCTATTTTAGGTTTTGGCTTCAAAATTTAGCCTATTGCAACGTGTAGTTTTTTTTTTTCCACTCTTTCATATTTGTCTGTACTATCATGATGCCGACATATGAGAAATTTTCAAATGGATTTATCGCGACACTGTAACTTCCAAATCTCTCCCGAAATTTATAAAATCGTTAAATAGAAATTGGGCTGTTAGTTAAAGATAATGGTTCATGCAATAACGCGTCTCTGTCCGAAGCTTCCTTTCAAGGGAAAAGTTGAAAGATATCAATGTCAAGCATACCACATAGGGATTACGGATTTCATTGTTGCTGTCCTTAAGGGCACTGTTCTCAGGGGCATCATTCATTATCCATTTAGAATCTTTTTTTTTAAAAAAATAGATTCCAAATGAATGGTGACGATGCCCCTAGGCACTACCCTTAAGGCATCATCAGACAAACCTGGATTACGTTACGCGTCGACTTTTCTATTGCCCCATTGGTTTTACACTGGCATTTTCAACTCGGGCTTCATTTTGGAAGAAAAATGTCTCCGGTTTACGACAATTGGGGGAGACTGGTGGCTGCTGCTATGCGGAAACAGCAGCTTTGGGAACTTTTTCATGAACAATCGAGTATCAGCACCGCTTCATCAGATTCCAGCTTTAGTTTCCATTTGAATTCTTCCATTCATGATGTTTCATTCGCCTTTTCGGTTTCCAGTGTTTCTGCTTCATATCAGAAAGAAGATTCCCTTTCTGGGATGGTTTCTGTTTCGTGTTTGGAAGATGCAGTTGATCGTGCTGTTATTGGGAGTGAAGAAATAGACGCAGGGAACCCATCAAGGTGGAATCTTGTATTTCGGTTTACATTCATCAGTTTGTTTTTAAGTTCTCTGATTTTGATTCAATTGGTGAAATTTGTAAGACCACATTTAAATCTGTGTTCGATTGTTTTGTCTATTATGTGATAACTTTCTTGGTCTCTAATTGCTAACTTTGTAACTCGGTTTGCATGTTTCTTGTTTGACCTGAAGCATTCTGGTGAAGAATCAATCTCCTGTTGTTTCAGGGGATCTTCCTTCCAATGGAAATGTCTCCTCTTTACCTCGTAGAAAACGAAACCTGAATATTCAAGTGCCAAAAGTGCGGTTTCATAATGATGGTGACTTTTTCCACGCTCCAAATCGTTCAGAAAATCATCCAAATCTTAGTCCTAGACGTCATCAAAGAAATGGAGAAAGCAATCCCAAATCACCGTGCACTTGGCCTAATTATGGCAAACAACAGAGCTTCCCCCTACCCCTTCCTCCCACATCAACTTCCAATGCTTCACCTCCCTTCTCTCGTTCGAGTTTAGCCGCAACATCGTCACTGCCACACAGTCCTGGAAGAATGGAAAGTCATATAAGCTCTGGCTCGCATTGGAAGAAAGGGGAGTTGCTCGGTAGAGGTGCATATGGATATGTTTACGTGGGTTTTAATAGGTGAGCAAACATGAATAACATGCAAACTACCATTCTATTTTGTGCTAGATTTTTCTTTAACATTATATGATTTGTGTATTAAGAATACCCTTTTGGTTCTATCTTCTTTTTTGTATGGGGATGGAAACTTTAATTTATTTGGACATAATGAGAATTGGAACTTGTTCAATTGCTGGGGAACAATGATTGCGGCTTTTTTCGAGTGTGGTGCAAACATGGTGCTTGGGGTGCTGTTTGAAAGATTTGAATTTTGTCATTGCCACTAGCTAAAGTTTTTTGATACAACTACAAGTGTTTGATACTACATAAAGTTATCAAACCATTCACTATATTTATGCTAATCATCTGATATTTACAAAGTTAATCATTCAAATGGAAATTCCATGTTTCGACTTGTTCATTTGTTCTGAATTTGGTGAGTGGTGCTCTGCTGGTTTTTAGTGAAACAGGTGAAATGTGTGCCATGAAAGAGGTGTCACTCATCCCTGATGATGATGATAAATCGACTCAAACTTTCAAGCAGTTGGTACAAGTGAGTTAATGATTCTTTAGACCATTAGATTACGAATGACATTTTTTCGTCAAACAGGAGTCCTATTCTCCACTGGATGCAACTTTTGATTTCAATCTTTCTGACCTATTTCTGTATCTTGTTAATAAGTACATTCATTTTCTGTTCCTTATAGGAGACCCAGCAACTGAGTTGCTTGAAGCATCCAAACATTGTGCAATATTATCATTCTGAAGTGGTTAGTTCTTATCATCATCGATTTGTTGTTCATTTCTTAAAGGTTTCAGCTTTATGTTAAGATTTGTATGTGCAGGTCTAAGTATTTGTTCTCCAAAGGCATTATGTGTTTGAAACCACATTTTCCAGCTGATTAATTACACCTAATACATAACTTTTTTTGTTTTATTTGTCATGGAATTTTGGCAGCTGTTACCAAACAATATTTGTGGGTTAACCATATTGCAATTTTTGTGGATATAGTTGGTTTACTTGAATTTCTATTGATATTGGATTTTATTACCACAATCAGGTGCAGGATAAATTGTATATATATATGGAATTTGTATCTGGAGGTTCCATCTATACGATACTAAAGCAATATGGAAATTTAAGAGAACCAGCCATCCGCAGCTACACTAAGCAAATTTTAGCAGGACTTGCATATTTACATTCTAAACATAATGTGCATAGGTAAATCTGACATCCTTCTATCCCAGATTTCTGCTGATAAATTTGGTTCTGGTCATTTATAGTTAGTAAACATTCATGATCATCCACAAATAATTGTGCTTTTTATATGGAAGAAACATCAAAGCAGCCAACATACTTGTGGACCCAAATGGCTGTGTTAAGCTTGTGGACTTTGGCATGGTGAAGCATCGAAGCCAGGTAATTGTTCGAAGTATTTTAAGGTTGTCTTATTTCCAAACAATCTCAACCAATGCCCAAAATGAGAGATTAACCATTAATGTGATAATCTGTTGGTGAAATGAGTAAGAATTGGTGGAAAAATACTCGAATGATTATTATTACTTGGTCAAAAGCCTGTAAATAAATGTCAAAGTACATACAAAAGGACAGAGAAAGAAAAAATGACATGTAAGACTAATTGGAGATTCTGTAGTAAATGGAGAGTAATTCCCCTATACATAGCCCAACAAATCAAGAACTCTGATAAAAAAGACGACAGAATATTTCAATTGTGTTTTTTATACAATCAACAATTAGATTATAGAATTTATTGATGTATACAATCTTATAATTGGTACAGTGGTCTTTGGTGTTGGAAAAGGTCACTGGCTTTTCCACGTTTTATATCAGACACAGAGCTTTGGTTTCATTTTTATTTTATATATTTGTTTTGTTTTGCTTTTTGTTTTTTAAATTTTACATGAGCGGTTTTCCAGATTGCTAGGCAATCCAGTCCATTATTGTGTAAGGATAAACTTTATTGGATGGCACCTGAGGTTAGCTATTGTTATCTTTGGTCTTTATGGCTTTGGTTTTTCCAGATGCATAATTGCTTTGTTGTTGTTCACATAGGTCATAAGGAATTCAAATGTTTGCAATCAAGCAGCCGATATATGGAGTCTTGGATGCACTGTCGTGGAAATGGCAACTTCAAAACCACCTTGGAGCCAGTATGGAGAAGTACTGAAATTTCCCGAACTGCCATTATTTCCCCCTTGTGTGTGATTTAACACTATCTTACAAATTTTATCTGCTTTCTGTGCGAAGGCTGTGGCCATGTTCAAGATTGTGAACAGTAAAGAACTTCCTGTGATCCCTGATTATGTCTCGAATGAATGCAAAGATTTTGTAAGGCAATGCTTACAGTGGAATCCCCTGCAACGTCCAACTGCTGCTCAGCTTTTGGAGCACCCGTTCTTAATGAAACGTGGTGTATCCCTGGGCAACCAAGTACTTAATTCTACACTGTCAGATCAAGTTGCGAAACAAGTGCTGTAATATCCTTGGTACTTTTACCCTTTTTCTCCCCCATCATCATTGTGATCAAGAAAATTTGAATTCTATTGGCATGCTGAGGTTTTGTTCAGTAAATTTTGCATTAGCGTGCAAACAAAGACTTATATTCATATCTGAAGGGCTGTTTGCATGCTTCTGAATGCAAATTCGAGTCTAACCCAATTTTTACGAGTGCAAAGGGAGTCTTAAGTCCACAAAGTTGAACTTCTCTAGTCTTTATGATTTTTAAGTTATTTGTTCAGTACATAGAAGCCCAGCAAAGCATGCATTGGTGTATATCTTTCCACCTTTATGTAGTTATGTTTGTCTTGAAAGCTTTGGTCAGTGCTAGAACATGACCTTCGTTTGATAATCTGTATATGAATAATTTACAGGGCATTGATCATGCGAGAACTCTACACCAGTTGGATTCAGAGAGTCTTGCTGTGCATTCCTCTTCTATATCAAAATCTACTTCTAATTCTAGGTCTCTCTCACACACTTGTCGTTATATTGCGGTATTGCTACTTTTAACTCATTATTCTAGTGATATTTGCATGGCAAGGAACATGTCAAGATCGGTCTCTCCGGTCGAGACTCCTCTTCAACATCCAAGATCACCTCAGCACCTACAAGGGACAATACCCTCATCATCCAAATCTATCTATCGCGCCTCATCTGACACTTCCACTCCTATAACTGGTGGATCCGGTGGTTCCATTCTATGTAGTCTCGATCATTTTAAGTTGCTGCAAGAACCAAAATATCCCAACAGTCCACCTGGCAGTAGCCCGTCTTACTGGGATCCCAACATTCTCCATCGTGTGCATCCAGTTTCTCATGATTTCAGGGAACCAGAAACAAGTATCAAATATGCATTAGGAAAGCAGTTCGGAAGGGGGCTGCTAATGGAGAAATTTATGATGGGGAGTTAGTGTTGACCCATCGTATCTCTCAGCAAATTCCTTAGCAATGAAGTTGAATCCTTCCGCTGCATTGGCATGCCACTACATAGATAGTGTATATATGTACACTCATAATTACACACACACATATATGTATGTATACCTCACCCGTATTTATTTATTTATCCGTAATATTAGAATTTTGTAGATCAAAATTATGTACAAATATGTTTGGCATATATATATAAAAGAAGCGACGAGTCTAACATACTGTCATTCATTGAATGATTATTAACATATGAATTATATGTACAGAAAATTCTTACATTACAGGATGTGGGGCTCGGTCTATCCATGTATATGAATTGTGGCCCACATCCGGTCTATGTAAGAATTTTCTGTACATATAATTTAACTTTCACTGAGTGGTTACTAGGATATATATTAGATATATACATCTAAATACACAACTTCACTTCCACGAAAAAGACATTTTAGCAAAGGATCTAAATTTTCAAAAAAACTAGGATCACGAGTAGTCCAGATAAGGCTGATCGTGCATGACATGACTAATATCCGATCCTTGGCAAGTCGAGAGTTCCCACAATATGCATTCTTGAGCAGACTTCAGCACGGTCCTCAATTTAAATCCTAGCCAACTTCGAATTCCGTCCAATAGGCTTCTAATAAGGTAATGATATTACCATTGCACAAAGAATTGGTGCCATATCAAATTTTTTAAATTTCTAATACCTCTTTTGCCAATTTTAAGCAAATACAAGAATAAGATTAATTGAATTTAAAATTATAAAAATAAATTTAAATATTTTTAAAAGAATAAAAAAATTCTTATTTCTGTTAATATTTTTAAAATTAAAATTGAAACCAAACCAAATTCACCAAATTAACCGATTTTTATAAAAATCAAAACCGCATTTCTGAATTACCGAACCGAATTTTCGAATTAATTTGGTTCGGTCTTTTATTTCGATTTAACCGATATTTTGCTCGTACTTAGGGCAATGTGATTTTATTATACAAATGTTGCAGAACTTCGATATGAAATTTATCTCGAATGACAATGTCACAAAATATTTGTTTAATAATAAATTCATCAATTTTTTCCTCATAAAAAAACGGTTTAATATTAAATGATGCAATTTTTCATGTAAATTGATTGGCTACATAATTGGTACATTATTCTCAATTCAGGTTAATTCATAAATTCGGTTAATTCATAAATTCAGTTAACCATTTTTCTAAAAAATTGGTTAACTCGGTTCAGTTTCGATTTTAATTTTAAAAATATCGGTTAACGAATTAAACAAGATAGCAAAATTTTGAATTTCTTTATTTTTTAAATAAAATTAAAAATTTTAAAAAAGTTTTAAAATATTTTTAAAATCAATTTATCTTATTCTTACTTATTTTTATTTTTAAATTTTGTAAAATCAAATTATCGCATTTTTCGTTTTTAAATTTTTTTAGCTAAAGGGATAAAATTGAAAATTTTAAAAAATTGATCTGGCAACAACACTTTGTGCTTTGACAATATAATTTACACGTATATAAGTGTAGCTAAAGAAGATGACATCATCTCCCCCTGGCTCTGGTCAGTAAGGGATGAACTGTCCGAAAACGTTGTATTGGAGTTTTATCGATTTCTTGTGTTTTCCCGCAAGTTGTTCCATCTTTTCATCACCAATGGACAGTAGCTTTGTAAGGCCCCGATACTGCATACCATATATGAATGCGATGTATGAATGGGTACAAAGAATCGAATCTCAAGATACCAAATATCGGAGTCCAAAGGAAGGTATCATCAATTAATATCAAGCTCGAGCAGAGGGTGACAACACACACACTTTGCGCTAGGAGAATCATCATGTGATGTGCTCGTTATCCCTCGTGTCTAGGTCCTGTAGCAACGCGCGTGACTATAGTTGCTACCTAAACTGTCTGTCATCGCCGTGCCCGTCGTCCCCGACACTCAGAGTAAATCAACATAGTCATCATCAAGGATATCAAAGAAGTGGATAGATCAATATGATATGCCCATGAATCATCTATGTATCATATGACATATGCAACTCAATATGTCATGCAATCTCATGTGAAAGTCAATACATGTATGTACTGTAAAACAACCTAGACTAGTACAACTCCTATGCAGTGGTTCAACTCTGATAGGGTTGATTATTACGCGTATTTAGGTCTTGATTTGTATATATATATATTCGTATAGATTCCGTGAGGATGTTATGCTTTTTGGTATTTATTTGCTTGTTTCAGGAATCTAGGTGGAATATGGAAGAATTGAGCTACAAGGAAGAAAACATATCAAATCAAGCCAAAAATGAAGATTTTGATTTCTGGAAATCTTGATCAATCGGAACAAGCTTCCGATCGATCGATCGAGGCAGAAGAATGGCCAACAAAGATTTTGGATTCTCGATCGATCGGAACATCATTCTCGATCGATCGACTCAGGCAGAAAGTTGAAAAAGAATTTGAGAAGAAGTCTCGATCGATCGGAAGATTCATCTCGATCGATCGAGAGAGGCAGATAATTGAAGACTCGGATGTTGAAGACGCTCGATCGATCGAGACATAAGGCTCAATCGATCGAGACAGAGATTTTTCAGAAAATTAAACTCTTGATTTGGTCTGATTTTATGGAAACAATTCCATATCTCCCCTCCTCTATAAATAAGGAAAAGAGGCACGAAAATTGCATCCCTATTCTGAAGAATAATCAGACCTAATTCCATATTTCTTAGCCGCCTTTCATCTCCGGAAGGACAAGGTTGAAGAATCATTTGAAGTGCAAGGAAGGAAGCGAGAGAAGAAAGATCGTTCAACGCACGACGTCCTCCTACGTTTATCGTATTTCTAAACTCTAGATTAATTTGATTTTCATATTTAGTTGATGTTTTTGAGGTTGAGAAACAATTGAACATCTATATGAATTTGATTTGAATTTAATCTGGTTTATTCTATCAATTTTAAGTGATTTGTGTTTGAATCTTTGATTTGGTTGTGTTTGAGTGAATCAATATCTTTTGTTAATGAATTATATGCTTCATGCTATCGAAGCCTAGCTATCTTTGATTGAACTTGTGAATTACAATTGAGATCGAGAGATAAAATTGTAATACGCTCAAATAATTCATGTTGTATGTTTAAGATTTAGATCGAGAGATTAAATCACATACGTGGTCACTTTAAATTGAACAATTTGAAGAACAACGGTTTTCATAGAGATTTATTCGGTATTAAATTGGTATTAGTGAACGAGAGTTACTTATGTCAATTTATTACTAGTTTCAATACAGCTCGAGAGAGTGTATTGATTATATTCGGAAATCCGTCACCTTAAGAATTGATTGATAAGAAATTGTTTTAGCAAACAAATCATTGACGACGCATAATTGAACAAACATCTTGGTAGATTTCTCGAGCGGAATTCCTTCGCATCTTCAAAGGAATTGTGTTAGTTTTGAGTTTTTAATTCTTTAGTTTAATTCATTAATTAATCACCTTTTTCGTAGGCTAAATATAATTTAATTAATTTTATTTGGTACTTATACGTTAGTCCATGTGGGTTCGACATCATTTCTTATATAACACTATACCAAAAATTGACACCGTGCACTTGCGGTAGAATCGCTACAGTGAGAAATAATTGTTTAAAAAATAAGCGATCAAACTCGCAGCGGAATAAGACTCACAATCTCGTCCTCCCACGTCTATGAGTCCCTACAGAAACAATCACACAACATGAGTATAGATAAACAACCAGCTCAGTGCTATATCAATAATGAATATAAAACGATAAAACACTATAATGATAAGTTGTGATTGTTCTGTATCATGCATCATCAAATGCAAATATGTCATGACATGTCTCATCCCTCATCCTGTTATAACCAGACCAATATGATATACCTATCTCAGCTCAATATGTCAGTGGAACCTTCTCACATCTTCATATTAGCAGCACATATAATAGTACCGTCCTCACATGTTATAACAGCCAGAGCATATACCCAACCGCCGTATACCTCTCATG
Source organism: Haberlea rhodopensis (assembly GCA_907163345.1). Taxonomy (NCBI): domain Eukaryota; kingdom Viridiplantae; phylum Streptophyta; class Magnoliopsida; order Lamiales; family Gesneriaceae; genus Haberlea; species Haberlea rhodopensis. The sequence goes on along the minus strand of CAJQUN010000262.1, from coordinate 141,257 downwards.
CCAAAGCATATGTAGTATACCTATCGTGGCAACAATCCCAGCCAAAGCATATGTCCCACACTGGCATATCTATCGTGGCAATGATCTCAGCCAAAGCATATGCGACATATCTATCGTGGCATCTATCTCAACAATATAAACCTCATGAATGCACATGTATATGATACCACTAATCATATGTTATAATGTCCATATCATCATCACAATAATATCATATACTCGTACGTCAAAACATACCTGTTATGCGACACAAAAGATATAAATTAGGCGTCAATGTCTAACCGCTTCGTTGTCCCGTCCCCTGTGATGATGCTACAACAATATCAACAATATCATGTTACAATAGGCTTCAAAATTCAATCCGTTGATAAATTTGAATCATTGATCCAACATTTGGTGTATTAGCCAAAAATTATTCTTATTTAGCATCATAAGTTCAAGTTCCTGTACATCAGATTCTGGTACAGAGTGGAAAAAAGACTGTTGGGATTAGTTGTGCTAAGCTAATTTGACAATGTTTCAACAGCTATAGATTAAAAGAACTTCAAATTTTGAGTGGTAAGTGGTAGTAGACTCCAATTTTTTTCTTCGATTCAACAAAATGTAAATCAAAATTAGAAGAATCAAAGACATACTTCACAGTTTCTCCATACATTAACATGTTTGTAAGTGTATGTCTGGCAATCTAAAAATATTAAAAATCACTGTGTCAGTGTTTAACTTTCTATGTGCTAGTTGAACCAAATCAAATAAAATAATAGAACGTGAAATTCTAATTGGTCTAACTGGTGGAATGCTATATTCGACTATCCGTTTCCAATAATAATATTACCGCCAAAATATAACATCACGGAAATCGAATCCATTTTGGTTTTTCTAAGAAATTTTTGATGCGCAAAATTTTGATGCACCGAAAATATTGAAGAGGAAAATATGTTGGAAGGATTTTGTGTCGAAAACATATTATGTTCATATTATTTATACATGTTTCAAATATAAGTATGATTAATTTTCGTCGGTGCCAATATAGAATATCATAAATGAAAGTTCACGGGTGCAATACGACGAACTGCAAAGGGATATATAAGTTGACGGACGGGGATGGCACAAAGAAAAAGCACAGGTGAGGGGTGGGCCGAAGAGGGCGGCCGCTCCTTTGTTAGGAGCCCCACAAAGAAAAAGCACGGGTGAGGGGTGGCCGAAAGAGTGGCAGCCCTCTTGTAGGGCCGCCACCTTCAGCGTTAGGAGTCGTCTGCTTTACAGGTGGCTCCTAACAAAGGAGCGATCACCCTCCAAGCAGGCGGCCACTAAATGAAAGAGTGGTTGCTAATTGTACAAACGACCTCTTACAAAGTATATGGCTGCCACATCAGATGATTTTTGGGGGTATAGTTGCACACTCCACCATTTAGAAGTATTTTTGAAAAATAATTTTTTTTTCGAATAAATTTTTTTTTTAAAAAAAACCAGTTAGGTTGGTTATTTTGAATTTGACCGAAATTTGGCCATCCGGGTCCGAGAACCCGAAGTTATGGGCATCTAAGATGAGTTGGGCTTCATAATCACCCTATTAGGGCTTTGGGTTGCAGGGCCATCTCTAACACAGATTTACTCTCCTTTTAGCTCCATCGATGCCTTTCTTCTCCGCTGATGTTGCAGGTAAACCAGCAGCAGCCATGGAGTGTCGAAGTTCGAGCAAAATCAAGGAACTTCTATTTCAGTTTAAAAGCGTCGAAAATCTTGCCCCTCTCCAAGATCTTCCGATTTTGTCTCCGGTTTAAGCTCCACCCATTTGTCTTTAAAATCAAATCTGAACCTCATTCCTCTTTTTCCTGGAAACCAAAATCTTTAAAGCGCAAGCTGTTTCGGATATTTCGTCCCAAACGCACCAAAAGGGATGACATTATGAGGACATGGTGTGCTCGTGAGGTATTACACTATCGATAGATGAAGGTTTCGGTTTTTACTACCCATGATTATATTTTGCGTATCAATTTTGTTTTTTTGTCCCCTTTTGAATCTGTGACCTGTGCAGTGTTCTGTTTGTGTGAGTATGGCATTGGTTGGAACAATAGTCCCTCATTTGTGCAAATTAATGTGGGATCATGATGGTTTCGCATTCTTGAATTCATTCCTGTGGCTGTTCTTTCTGGGTTTGGGATTGAAGAATTGGTGGTTCGGAGGAAGGAGAAGATATAGCTATTGGTTGATAGTTCCGGCGTCAGCAATGGGTATGCAGCAGCTGAGTAATTGTGCTATTTGGTACTATTTTAGCAGATCTTGGAGTTCATTTTCTAGGTATTTACTGTCGTCACATAGGTGGTTTTAGCTTGTCGTGGCTTAATTATATTTGTAGAGTGATTGATGAATAAATTGTTGATGACATTTCAGGTAATCTACAGCGTTTGGTGTATGGGATTAGGCGTCTGGTATAGGTGGCGGATCTCATTGTTGCCCTAGCGAGTTTTTTTTTAAGCAACTTTTACAATCACTTGGGTGTGGAGAAGAGACTCGACCATGATACCTCAATGTTACAATTGAGGTCGATGCCAGATGGGGGACAAGCCATCGGTTTGCCATAGCGAGATTTGAGTAGTTGTTCCTGCATGAAAATATTCGCATTCAATAATTGATTTGTATCTCTGAAAGCAGTGTCGTTACCAAACTAAGTGATATTAAGAAGTAGAAATGGAATAATTGCATTTGTCTCGAGCTAAGTTATTGATAATAAGACCACTCTTTATTTTTGATTAATAATGCATTTAATTTTAGAAAAAGTTTGGCATCTAATACTCATACATAACATTTTGGAGGGTCATGCTTTTATAAATTTTTTGTTTTAAGATCACTTCCCAAAATCTTTCTAGTACATGTCTATGGATAAAAACAGCCCGAGAATAAAAATATCAGCCAAAACTAGTATTTTGTGATGTATTGTTGCTATATTTTGTCAACACTAACATAGAGACATTTGCTGGAAGAAATATTAGGGGTGTTGAAATATTGTTTGGTTGGTTATTGATAAGAGTTAAGTCAAATCAAATTTATCAGTTATATTAAATAATAAATCAAACACACCATGAAAATTAGGGCGAAATATCAAAATATTATAAATTACAAAAAAAAAAAATTCTAGCCCGAAATTTTGTACCAAATTACCGGAACTCATTAAAAAAAAGTTGGCATCAATCCAGTACTTAAAAAAATAAAAATAAAAACAAGGCTTGAACTTGTTTATTAAAGACACGAGTTCAAGCCTTTTTCTTTTTTTTTTATAATATATATATATATATATATAATTATTATAATAATTTATATATTATAATAATTATGAATATAATTCGAAATGAATTGTCCTTTTCGATAATATAATAATAATATAATCGACAAGACAACTATTTCGAATCAAGGACATAATAACTTAAGAAAATTTCTATGTATCAAGGCCTAAGGCCCAGATGCCAATAACTCGCAGCGTGGGATACATCAAAATTTGTTTTTACATAAATCACTAATAAAATTTGGTGCACAGTTAATTTATTTTTTATTTAATATATATGTTCATGTTTGCGTTAGCTTTAATTTTGAAGAAAAAAAAATTGAATTGAAAAAATTAAATTAAAAAATTAAAGCAGTACTATGTTCGCTAATTTTTATATATGATTTGTGTAAAAGCAGTTTTTGATGTATCCAGCAAGGTATCTCACGCCGAGGGTTTACGGCATGTGGGCCCTTAGGCTTTGATGTATATCCAATTTTTTTAAAATATTATAGTAGCCTAACAGGTGTCCAGTTAAGGATGGCAATTGAACGGATCTAAACCCGGACCCGTATTGAACTCGTCCCGTTTGGGACGGGTCTAAACCCGATCAAACGGGTCCCGGGGCGGGTCTGGACCCGGTCAACAAATATTAACAAATATCAATATTTAATTATTATAAATAAACTTAATTTAATTATTATAAATAAACAAATATCAATATTTAACAATACAATGTATAATATTACAAGTTTATCATGTTGTCAACCATACTATAAAAATATCTCTTAAAAGTAAACAGAATTAAATAAATTTAAGAAAGTAATAAAATTCAATACCATTTAATTTTTTTTATTGGTGATCAAATGTATAATATGCTCATTTTAACCATAAATTTTTTGATTCTTTCTAAGTAATACGACGGAACCAAGTTGTGATATATTCTTCTGATTTTGAATTATGATATTGCACGCCTCCAAGTGGATTTTTTTAGTCGCCCTTAGTTACGATATCTCACGACACGAGTTATTTTTAATTTTCCTTAGGGGTGACATCTCGCGGTACAAACCATTTAATTAATCATAGTTATTAATGTATATAATCTGAAATTTTCTTTTTAAACGTGCATTACACTTGTTGTTCAATATACTATGTATTTTATTTCATTTTATGAACATTAAATTAATAAAAAAAATCATAGCAGCACGACACGTCACACACAAAAACGATGGTATTGATTAATTTTTTGTTTAATTAAGAGAAAACTACACCTGAAGTCTATGTTAAGCAAAGTCAAATATGAGATTCAATGTGACATCAATTCCAACAAAAAAATGGTAATTGAGTCATTTTTTTATAAAACCTTCACAGATTTATCATAAATGTACTATATATTAAGGAGTTATTAATCTATATTTTGCTTGATTTCTATATGACTCTAGTATATGTATTATCTTATATAATTTAGCGAATTATTAATTTAGCACGTTGTTCCAAGGCTGGGATCAGCCAAACAATTATTTAAACGAGATTATTAATTAATCGAGGTTTTGCCGTATTTCATTATTCTCCATCTAACTGAAAATCAAAGAGGCAAAAAGCATAATATTAACGAATTTCTATCAGATCTATTTTTTTTTTATCAGTTTAAGAAATTATTATCATTTTTAGAGAATATTCTTTATGCCAACACCCTATAATATGAAACACATACCCGAAATGAATAGATGCAAGAAAATTGTTTATCAAGTTTCCAATGATAGGCCATATGATGCATGAGATTGAAGAAGTCATTCATCACCCTTAGGCTAGCTTCGAATTTTTCTGTGCGCGGGGTTACTTTGGATCAGGTGCAGCAGCATCTGTTCTTGCCCCCTTTTTACCAAGATCAAGAATCGGTCCCGATTGCGCCGACCTCTTCTCACAGACGCTTGGCAGCTAGCCGGGCTCCATCGCCCTAGCATGGCTTGGTTGAGGTGCAGCTCAAACGATAGCCTCTCGTACTGGTCAAGCAATGTGCTTTGTTCGTCACCAAATCTTTTGGAATTGTCAGCCATTTCCTCTATTGTTTCCAATTGGGACAGCAAGTTGTTGAAGATAACCACTGACATGATTGATATAAATTTAGGTGCATTGTTAAATGATCGGTCAGCACATTTGAGTTTGGATTTATTAGCAAATTAGATCATAATAGAAGGACTAAAGCCAGCAATCTTTGAAAAGGTGGATAACATTATATGACCAAAGCATGAAAATATACAGAACAGAAAGGAAAAAGGTATATAATTTGATGATTTACTCTACATAGTAAAGTTAAAAAAAATAAAGAAACTGAATCTCTCAAAAATTTATAACAATTTTTGAAAATGCTTTATGTTGCCACCTTTTTTGAATTCAATTTATTATTGTTTGGACCGAAGAACAATGATTCTTTTAATCTGTCTTACTTAGTTTCCTGAATCTTCTGTTACTGATATATTTTATATTGATGACAGTAATATTACGGTCAAGTTGCATGACTTCTCTGGGTTGAGGCAATTTTTTATTATTATTATTATTATTATTATTATTATTAATGGTAGGTTGAGTGTCGTGATTATTGGTATTTTGGTATATCAAGTCAAGATCGGTCTTGATTATGGCCTATTCCAAGTGAGACCGAAAATAATAAAGGTGTGTTGTTATTATTTACGCCACTCTATCTTGATTTTGTTTAAACTGAAAAAATCTATCTTTACGCAAAAACATTTAGTGTAAAACTAAATAAACTTCACATAAGTTAAAGCAGTCAAAACATATCATGCTTTACTTATCTGTTTCTGCTTTTATCTATTTTATCTTAGAGAAAGAATCAATGAAATCAAACACTCAAAATCTTTTTTTTTTTGTCTGAAATCAGATAAGCACTTTTAAGAAGCATTTGCAAACACCATCTAAGTACGGGTAGAGATTGTTTTATCCATATATTTAATGTTATTAAAATAAATAAATAATGAGGCAGAAAAAAAAAAAAAAAGGAATAAAACGAAAGCCTATAGACAACAAATATATATTTCTTTCAAATGTATGATTACACTCTCCCTAGAGGCAGCTGATTGGGTACCTCCCCTTGATTGTCCATAGGCATGTACTGTGACATGATAGCCCGCATCTCCGAATCCATGTATCCCTGCATAAAAACAACTCGTGCTTTATCATCATCATCATAGTAGCAATACGCGTAAGACAGCATGGTTGGTCGAATGCATATATACCCGGATCCTGTACTTGTATACAGCGTATCCAGAAACCCCTGCCACCGGCCAGCGATACAATCACGACCCACATAAACTCCCAACCTACTTCTCTACTGCCATCTTTACCTGAAAAATGAAAAAAAAAACTTAGCCAACATAACTAAATCTCGTTAACTTACATGGTGAGGGGTTGGTTTCTATGTAGACCCGACAAAGGTCAACATCGATCTTGAACCGGCCCGTAGTCAACGGGCCGGTTAACCGGGTCAACGGTTCGAAGGGTCGGACCCGTAACCGGCCCGTCTATAGAAGGGCCGGTTAAGGGTCATAATTTTTCTAACCCGTGAACCGTCAGTTAACCGGCGGTTCAAGGGTTATTTTAATATTTTTTACATTTTTAAATTTAAAATATATGTTATGGTGTAGATTGAAACTCATGACCTCCAAATTGAATAATTAGCTTCAACCACTAAGCTATAAGAGCCTTGTAGATCTAAATATATTGTTATAATTTATATATATTAACCAAACAAATATATCTTACACATTTTAATTATCTGAGCTTGAATTTATTTCATGTTATTTTATATTTAATCCATGGATGAAAACACATTCAAACACATTTTACACTTTATTTCAAATTTTAATAATATTTTTAATTTTGTTTAAAAAGTAAGGGTCAAACCGTAACCGTAACCGTTGGTTAACCGTAACCGGAACATGAACCGTAACCGGCGGTTCATGAACCGTAACCGGAACCGTCAAGGAAGGTTAAGGTTAAGGGTCGATGTTTTTTGAACCGTCGAACCGGCGGTTCTGAACCGTCTAACCGGCGGTTCTGAACCGTGGCCGGGTCTATTTCTATGTATAAAATTATGTGTGATTGACCAAAATGCCTTACGCTTACTTATACATGTGTCATGTTCATGTATGTATATAGAGTTGCCTCTACAACTGCATTCGTAGCTTCCCCAGGTGTTCTTGCATGCAATCTGCACATTGGCAGGCCAATTTCTCCTTGGATTCATCAATATCTAACAGAAAAAATCCGAGTTAAAACTCACGTATCAGACTCTGAAGCTGTAATTTACACACTGACAGGGTTACCTTCACAACTCTCAACTCCATTACCCCTGAATCTGTTGGGTTTCCGTACCCCGGCGCCAGATCCAAACGCAGCGGAAATAATACAATAAACAGATCTGACCCGGGGACGGTCGATCGCGCCTGATTCATGTATTAACATGCAAATATCATAATATAATGCACGAAAAGGAATTACCGTTCACCGACGTGAATCTGATAGCAGTGACCCTCGAGTCCAACCAACCTGACCAGATCTACAAGCTCAGCACCAGTGCTAGTTTGGTATGAACTTTTAGAGAGCGTGAATTGATTGAGAGTGATTGGAGTCAATTAAGAGTTACTTCTCCTTTAACCCTAGAATATTTATAGTTGTAATCAGCTAACTGGGCCAGGGTTAACATAAAGCCCATCGGGCCAACATTTGGCTTGTAGGGCATTTATGCTAACAATCTCCCACTTGCCCAAAAGCCAACACAAAACTTCAAACTCATAATCCAAGTAACTCAATCCAATTGAATAACTTGATGTACTACCAATGTACATAATTATGAGACATAAATATATCAAACATTTTAATTTTAGAACTTTCTATAAATGAAACATTTTCAAATATAGAAACTCCACTAAATTGAGGAGCATTCAAAAAATTAAATTCATCTCTTCTAAATCACTCAATTTGAGCACTTAACATTTAAGTCTCAATTCTCATTGATAGATCGGCGGCCGGTTGATTGTGACCCAGCGAGGCTCAAGTGTATCATAGCAGTAGGATCACAACCTTTGTGATTTTAGAAGTCAAACAACTTCTTGGGCTTACCCTGGATGCCCCATTGCCAATTAAACTCCTTTTAATAGACAATGCTGAATATAATTCCAGCAACAACCTACCGATCGTGGGTAGTGCCTAGCATCTGCGCTTCACGAAGACCTAGATACAAATGACTAGCAACGTACGAGAACCTGTCAGCCATAGTTAGCGTGCGGTACATTCCTTTCACTCAATATGTCCCGATTGAATCAAGGGCATTGGTTGATCGAGACCCTTTATGATTTCAATAACTATGTATTTGTTTCACGTTATATGATTCCTTGTGTGCGTATATGAAAAACTCTTTTTTCACAAGCACTACCCACTCTGGCCAGAGATTCCTCGAATCATATATAGAAAAACACATAGGACATCCTGGTTCATCAAGACCAGTGGTGAATCCCCAACGACAATCATAGGCCTCTGACAGCATCACTGAATACCCAAAATAATGACTTTATGACCCACATGTGATCAGTCATTAAATCAAAGTACACAACTATCTATCAAGACCTCAATGACGCCTCGGGTCATGAGGAGTAATGGTGCACAACTATGACTAGAAATTCTATACTCGACAAATGGTAACCACTTATAGAATTCCGAGTAGGGTCGTTCAGTGAACTCATTCCTAATGAGCACCTATTCATGTGTGCTGACTTCTCCAAGCCAACGCCGATGAAACGCGGCGCACTACACTAGACACATCATGAATACCAGTCTCTAACGAGCATATATCGATATCTCATTCTCGAAGGCTCATCGACCAGGAACATTTAGAAATCGCAGTCGAGAATGTATTTCATGGTCACCATCATATGCGTAACCACATTCTATGGACTATAGCAATCTCAAGGACTTCATCAATGCATCAAGATGCATGGGTAAACAGATGAAGAAGTGCCATATATATTAATATTCAAACAAAGATTTGTCATAATAAGATTATAAGTACAATCAATCAACTATTGATTTACTTAATCATGTATGACAACAATATCTTTCACTTTCCCAAAGCCAACTACTCATGTGTCTTAAGACCATCTTCCCAAGATGTCTATCAGACACCAATCATTGTAAATGCTTTGTCAGTGGATTCACTATATTTTTCTGTTGAAGCGATTCTCTCGATAATAATGTCGCGTCTACCATCTGTCTCATTAGATAGTATTTTCTCAATATATGTTTGGATTCTGATGAGATCTTGGCTATTCATAATAGCTCAAATGTTGTCACAGTACACAGAGACTGTGTCAATTGCACTAGAAATTACACCCAACTCTTGGATGAAATTTCTTATCCAAACTGCCTCTTTGCTGCATCGTATGCTGCAATGTATTCAGCTTCAGTGGTGGAATCCAATGTGGTGTCTTGCTTGGAACGTTTCCAAGAGACATCACCATCATTGAGCTTAAATACAAATCCGACCATCGATATGGTATCATCTACATCCAATTTAAAAACTAGCATCAGCTTTGCCTTCAACTTTTATTTCTCCACTTACAGATCCAAAAACCATGAACATATCATAAGTTCTTCATAAGAACATGAGGATTATTTTCACAGTTTTCCAGTGACCTTCACCGGGATCTGTCTGATGTCTGCCCATTACTCTAAGAACATACATCAGGCCAAGTACATACCATAGCATACAGTATGCTATTAAAAGTAGAAATATAAGGTACCAATGTCATCTTTTCTCTCTCCTCATCAATCTTAAGACCCATTGACTACAGAGATGAATACTATGACATATTATGAAGTAACTCATTTTTCGACTATTCTATGCTAAACCCTTTTAGCACAGTGTTTATGTACGTAGATTGAGAGATTTCAAGCATCCTTTAGATCTATCCCTATAGATCCTTATGCTAAGCACTTATGATGCTTCTCTCAATCTTACATGGAGAAATTAGTAGATAATCATGCTTTAATTGATTAATCCAATACCATTCACAATGAGCATGATATAATCGACTTAAAGCATCACAAACCATGCTCCTACTAACCCTTTTGCACACACATGCCACTTCCGGATTTTAACAAAACCAAACACTTTGATGATGTTATGAAAACGGAAGTTCAAACTTCGAGATGCCTTCTTAGGCCCATAAATGGACCTCTGGAGTTTGAAAATATTTTTCTCATTAGAAGAAGTTGTAAACACATTTGGTTGCTACATTTCTACCTCAATGCCACCACTGAGAAATGTTGTGTTCACATCCATTACTCATATCTCATATTCATAATATAAAGATATAACTAATAAAATCTAAATAGACTATAGCATCATAACCGATGAAAATTTTCTCATAAACAACTCTTTGCCTATGAGAATAATCGTTTCTCACCAGTCAAGCTTTGAAGGTCACTACCTTTACATCCACTCCAATCTTTCACTTGTAAATCCATGCAGCCAATGGGAACAATTCCCAAAGATGATCTACTAAGGCCCATACCTTATTGGAGTACATGGAGTCCATTTCAGCTTTCATGGCATCTTGCCAATGTCCCGAATCAATATCTGACATCGCCTCCTTGAAAGTCCAAGGATCATATCCATGGTCTATTTCTTGACTACTTTCAAGGAGTATATTCATTCTATCAGGAGCTCTTGAAACATTTTCAAATCTCCTTGGTGTGTGTAAATCAAAGGTTATGATTGACTCAATTAATTTCGTCGTTTTCACTTTTCTAATGGTTTGTGGTTCTTGAACCCTTTCAAGTTATATTATATTATCATTCCTTTCTAATAGAAACATTTTCTCTAGAAGACTGCACTTGCGAAGCAAACTCTTTGCCTGCAATTGATAATATAAATTTCCACAAAATAACATAAGATGGATCAACTATCCAACCCATCTCCCACTGGCTGCTTCACATAAGCAGAACAATCTCAAAATAAAAATTTGGATTATTTTTCAGTCCATATCGTATACAGAGTTTTGGTCACTGCATTTGTATGAATTATGTTCAACCAATATGTAACTTTAGAGAGTTACTGGGAGAGAATCATATCCCCTTTAAGATAACTCAACATCATCTTGCACTAACATTTAGTGCTCCACATACGTCCATATGAATCAAATTCAATGGACATTCAGCACATGCTAAATATATGTTGGATTTAAGTTATCATTCTTTTTATATTCTTTGAATATAATCATACTAATCATTCATAAGTTCACCAAATTCAATAAAACATGCATTCTTAAAAATACTGCAAATCACATTCGCATATTTAAAAGAATATCATTCTCTATCAAAATAGGAACAATGTTCATTATTAAATCTAGAACAAATAAATGATTGCTCAAACCAGTTCCTAACCAGTTCAAGATTTTATATTAAATAAATGTTTCAAACAGCCTTTGCAACAACTCTTGCTACAATGCTTAGCCTCAGGTAGGTTTCACCTTCCTAGGGCTCTCTACTTCTCCACATCACATGCAACTCTTTGCAAAAATGCGAGCACAACTGGCATCATATACCAAAGAAGTAGAACCAATAGAAACATTTAATTTTAATATATAACATACCCTTTCTAGAACGCTTCTAGTCTAGGTATTCTTTACAATTTTGCGCCAGTGACCAGCAGTGAAAACATAGATGCCTCTCCTTTCTTAGTTGCTACTATATGCTTTTTCGTCTTTTGAGGTTGAGAGCTATTTCTCTTCCTCTACTTTATCCTTGAATCATTCCCACGAATTGTAGAAGATTCAACAAGAAGAACGCGTTTCTTCTTTGAATCAAGGATACTTGAGTTTCCAACATTTTGACTATAAGATCAAATCTACAGCCAGTTAATGAGGATTTGTCACATTCAGATTTTCCAATTTATCAAGAAGAGATATTTTCTTACACCATGCTCATAGACCGAAGCCCCATCTTGCATGTGAAATGAAAATAGCTCTTTTGAAGTCACGAGTCTCAGTAATCGTGTCCGTTCACCAAACAACATTTGTAGGTGTTGGAAAATATCAGTAATGTGAACGAGTTTCTCATATCTGTGTTGAAACTCATTAGTGACATTGATGCTATCATATAGCACCTAGCCGAGAGATTATCGTCCCACCACTTCTCAAGTGTGGCGATCTCTTCATGAGACGAACGGGGAGACACTTCAACAGGAGGCTCCCACCAAGGGTATATAGCAACCTTTTAGAAGTGAGCACTATTTTAAAATAATAGTCAATCATAATAATTTGGTGCGGTTACTTTGTTTGTATCGAGAATTGATGCAATCGGATTCATGGCAATCACAATACTGAGAATAAACAGAAAATACATGCAAACCGTCTGATTATTAATTAATTCAAAAACTATGGACTTTAGTTATTGAATGCTCCCACTAAATTTTTCGAATTCATCACCCTCATGACAAATGAACGGAAAATCATATTTTCTTAGTGGGCTTGGAGTCCAACTAGCTCATGAAAACCCCGGACGTGGGCCCACCGGCTTCATGATACTAAAGGTAGATCACAATTGCATCATATGCAACCCCCAAGATATTTGTCTCGCGATTGGCATAACCCTACGTGGGCAGGACAATTATGCCTTCTCACGTCAAACTAACCCATCCCATGGATGGAAATGTCACGCCCAAAAGACCCCACGTGGGTGAGTAATCTAGAAGGTTAACATAACCACACCCTTAATTAAGTGGCAGTTAAACGCACAGCTTTCCCATGCCAGATGCCCCCCACGTGGGTGAGTAAGGCAATATGACACAAGTAGCGTCTCATGGCTTAACTGTTGATGGAAGACAGGAAGCAACAAACCCTTTTGAGCTCCCCTTATCAGTTTGATATTAAAAGTTTTGAATCATATTCAAAAGAGGGATTTAATTTATTTTAAAATCTCATCAATTGCTTGTTTGTTTGTTTGTTTGCCGGATTCATGCAACTATGTTTTATTCATGCAATCATTTGTACTAATAAAACATACAAACAAACACTTATCATACATCACATGCATAATAAAAATAAATATGGACGATTACGGCCTTTTCTTAATTGATCCACGTGAGCCATACGTGGATCACAAGTCTGTCTAAGGTGATGCAGGTATGCAATGCAATCCTATTACATTTTTGCTTCCATTATACATGTCTTGATTCTTGGTGCTCCATCTTCAATCTCGATCTCCCACTAATTCTAATGATTTTACATGTAAATCGTGCAAACAAGAGAATAGGGATACAAATCCGGGGTGGGATACATCAGAAAATAGAGAGAGCAAGCTCGCAGGCCCGAAAACCAAAATCACAATTATAATGAAACATTAAAAACCTAAACATTCACCTAAACACATTGGTCAAGGCCCGTAATCATCCATCATGCAATCACAATATATGTAATTAAACATTAAAAAAAAAAAATCAATTACATCATATGTAATTGTACTAATCACATCACATGTAATTAGAGCACAATAATTAATTTATTCTATCGTTTCCCCACTAATCGCATCATTAATTGAAAATAAAATTAACAAATTAAATAAAACCATTTTATTTAATTTCTAATTAATTAAATTTCAATTAATTGGTAAAATCTCTATTTTACCTTTAAATCATATTAATCGAAAATAAAATTAACAAACTAAATGAAACACTTTCATTTAATTTCTAATTAATTAAATTTCAATTACTTGGTAAAATCACTATTTTACCTCAAATCATAATATTAGCCAAAAATAAAATTAACAAATTAAATGAAACATTTTCATTCAATTTTCAATTAATTAAATTTTCAACTGAATGTAAAATCTCAATTTTACACTTAATAAATTAAAAATCACATTTTTAATAAATTAAGTATTATGATTTATTATTTCAAAAATAATATCCGGGTAAAACATCTAAAATGACCCAATATAATTTATGGACTCCAAACAATTTGGACCCAAAAATTAAAATGCAATTTCAACCCAAAATACATATCAATTTTTCGGATTTAAATTTTTTTTTTTTTTTTTTAAAAAAATTCTGAAAACTGCATTTAATCACTCTTCATCATCTCTTTAAACATGCTGCTAGGGTTCGAAACCCTAGCTTGCCAGCGCCGCCGCCACCTTCAGCCGCCCTCCTCCTCGTTTCAATCGCACCAGCCGCCATGAACACTTCATGACCAGTGGTCTCGTCCAGCCACTTAGTGCGCACGATGGAACTTTTCTTTCGAGCAGCTACAACCCCAATCGCGACTGGAGATCGAGAAACTCGATCTCGCAGAACGTGGTTTCGGGTCGCACGAGTTCCAGACAGTGAACACTTCACCGGAGGTCGAGAGAAGAACCATATATTTGGTCGTGCACGCCGCGTTTCCTTCTCCGGCAGCGCAACTCTTGCGCAGATCCAGGAAACCAGCTGCCAACCTTGCTCGGCGCGCCGGACTACAGCTTCCGACGGGATCTGGCGGCGTACCGAAAACGTTTTCCGGTACCTGTGATTTTGTTCACTGATTGCCGATGATGAACCAGAAACGATTTCTGAATCATGAAGTTTGGGTCGACAAACCAGACGATTTTTGATTAAATTTCTATGTTTTTTCGGATACCAAAATTTCTGAAAAATCAAACACAATTAGCTTTTTTGGGAAACGATCTAATGAAAATTAATTATTGAATATATGAATCAAAACGCAACCTGGCTCTGATACCACTGTTGGGTTTCCGTACCCCGGCGCCAGATCCAAACGCAGCGGAAATAATACAATAAACAGATCTGACCCGGGGACGGTCGATCTCGCCTGATTCATGTATTAACATGCAAATATCATAATATAATGCACGAAAAGGAATTACCGTTCACCGACGTGAATCTGATAGCAGTGACCCTCGAGTCCAACCAACCTGACCAGATCTACAAGCTCAGCACCAGTGCTAGTTTGGTATGAACTTTTAGAGAGCGTGAATTGATTGAGAGTGATTGGAGTCAATTAAGAGTTACTTCTCCTTTAACCCTAGAATATTTATAGTTGTAATCAGCTAACTGGGCCAGGGTTAACATAAAGCCTATCGGGCCAACATTTGGCTTGTAGGGCATTTATGCTAACAGAATCCTGGTGGGCACCTGCAACCTTTTGTATGGTCATCCTGAAATTGTTAATCAGACATACAACATATTTCAAACACCATTGTCCATCCACAAAGCTATTTCGAGGATTAGTTTGTGCTTCCACAGGAAAAAACCAGTAACAAAATGACAATTTGTCTGTGAGAATCAGTCAACTCACAATGCATGCAGAGTAAGTTCTTCCACCCTTGGTTCCCTTCCAACACCCTCCATTATTTATCTCACATCTTAACGCTCCAGATGCTGTGAGACCAAGAAAGAAACCGTAGTATATTATAACAAAGTATGATGTCTGAAAAACGGGAAAAATAAAAGGCCCCCTTTCCATTCTTTTTCCAATGTTTACGAGCATGGTTTACGTTAATGGGCGTTCCGGAAGACGCATACCGTTCTGAAGAACCGGGTGGTAAAGGAGCTTGCTTGGTAAAGGTGTTCCGATGGCAAAAATCGGAGAATAAACGGTGGAACGGTGGTTCAGAACGGAACGGTGATAATTTCCTATTTTCTCTCAAAGTTTTAGCTCCAGTAATATGGTTCACGTTTGGTGGTACCATTTCGAGAGAGGAGAGGAAAAGATAAACAGTATCCTAATGGCTAAGAATTCCTTGATTTTTTTAATATTATTTATCGGTGCATAAATTATTCATATCTATGTTAATTTTTTTCCTTTTAACTTTTACTATCAATAGTCTAGCTTTGTATTTTGTCACTTAATATCAATATTCTAGCTTTATATCTTGTCACTTAAAAAAAATATGCACACATAATAATTTCTCCGAAAAAATCCAACAAATTCATGTGGTAATTGAAATTTTTGTCAATTTGTGTCTTCTTTTTAGCAAATTGCTTCAATCACATTCATCTATCAAATATAAATACCCTCATTTACAACAAATTCATTCATACCTTCGAATCAAAAAAATAAGTATTATATAATTATATTTACCTCAAAAATTAAATTGCTAAAATTGCATTATCTCACCTTGAACTTATCCCAAGCACAATTGCAACTACTGGAGTTCATATTCAAGAATCTATATACAATAGTAAGTGATATCTATTACATTAGATCTTCATTGAAATGATTATGATATTTTATATTTTTTATGGTATTTTTTCACATCAACATCTTGTATGAAAGTTGAATTATTTTTCATAAATCAACATTTATACAGTTAATGAAATTATTGTCAAAATTTTGAGTAGTTATTTTTATTTATTTATATGTATTAAAAATAATCATCGTTAAATTTTTACATATAATTCATAACTGCAATTACTCTGTTTGTTGAAGATAGATAAATTACTAATTGTGATTATAAATATCATCATCATCTCTATTTGTTGCCTGTCCAACTATATATTTGCAAGTTATTAGCTGAAAAACTAAGTTCGAAATATGGGCAAAAATCATTGTTTTAATTATTTACTTTTTTTAATTTTGAAAAGTAAAAGTACGTTAATTCACCAAGTATTTTGTAGAATGGCTCCAAAAGTAGATGTTGGTTGGGAGTTCGGTATACCCATCAGAGATAATCGAAAAATAATACAATGCAAATTTTGTGGAAAAGTTATAAGCGGGGGAATTACAAGATTAAAACAGCATATCGCACTTGTTCCTGGGAATGTCGAGATATGTGGTAAAGCTCCAAAAGAGATCTCATTAATTCTACGAAAACATCTTCGAACATTCTAAGTCTGAGAAAATGTAATAAAAAAGGAAAAAGAAATTGCATTAAATGCAATTCAACAAAGCACGCATGCACTCGACAATGATAGTGACAGTGACGGTGAAGATGAGAATAAATTTAATAGTTATGGTACACATGAAGAAGCTTTAGAAAACAGGGCATTGGAAAAAGCGATGAAGGAAAGTCATGCGTAATCGGTATGATTATGGTGCTGGTTCATCAATTGGGGCAAAAACTAATTTAAGACAACATATGTCTCGTAGCTTTAGTGTAAAAGAGCGTGCTCAGATACCATCGAAAGGGATCGATTCTTATATGTTTCCATCAAAACAAAAGAGTATAAAAAATTGGTTTGCTCCTGAAAAAGTCAAAGACGTTGGTAAGGCTATTTCAAAATGGTTTATATACAATGCAATTCGATTTCATGCAGCGGATAGCGGTCCATACTACCAATCATTGATTAATACCATTGCGGAGGCTGGTCCTGGAATTCAAGGTCCTTCAGGACGTCAAATAGGTGGTGTTTTTTTGCAGGAGGAGGTGGAAGATATTATTGGATATTTACATTAAAATCAAAATGGCCCAAGTACGGATGTACAATAATGTGTGATTGTTGGAGCACACGTAACATCCTATCATTAATTTTATGATATATTGCGATCATAATATGATATTTCATAATTCAGTGGATTACACCAACAAGAAAAGGACAGCTGATTTTATTTTATCTCTTTTGAACAAAATTATTGACGAGATTGGGGAGGAAAATATTGTGCATGTCGTTACAGATAATGAAAGTGCAAATAAGGCTGCTGTCAGAAATTGACGATTGAAAGACCACAGTTGTTTTGGTCACCTTGTGCTGCACACTGCATTGATCTAATGCTTGAAGATATCGGTAAGATGACAAAGGTGAAAAGATGCATTGACAAAGCAAAACAAATAACGAGTTTTATATACAATAGCGATAAAATTGTCAACTTAATAAAATCTACACAAATGATGGTGAATTACTGAGACCTGGAATCACCCGCTTTGCTACCGAATTTATTTCTTTAGAAAGTCTTGTCAGATATTCTCAAGATTTGAAGAGATTGTGTGCCTCAATTGAGTGGCAAAAGTACAACAATACAAGAAGAAAAGATGTAGAAAAATTACAATGATCATTATGGATACATTGGAAGGCAGCTCGTGACATTTGCGCAGCAATTGAACCACTTGTGAAAGTTTAAAATTGGTTGACCAAGACACCAAGCCAACTCTATCAATTATATATGAAGCAATGAATAGAGCGAAGTTAAAGAAAGTATGAAAGACTGGCAATTATACTGGGACGTGATTGATATGCGTTGGTATAATCAATTACACCAACATTTACATGCTGCAGGTAAAATGACATGGTATTTAAATGAATTTAATATAGTATGGATTCAAAGATACAATTGTCATGTTTTATAATATTTGTGTGTTTAGCATATTTTCTCAATCCAATACTCCAATATTCTGGAACAGAGGTTTATACCGATGAAGTGAAACGAGAATTAAAGACAGTAATCAGAAGACTTGAACCTGATTTAAATACACAAGCTTCAGCAATTAGTGAAGTACAATATATATAAATTTTTCTACAACATATTGCATACAAAATATCTTTGATTTTTTCTATTTTATATATTTTACAGATTAAATTGTTCACGGAACAAGTTGGAGAGTTTGGATCCCCACTTGCAAAATGGCCGTTAAAAAAAGTCTTCCAGGTTTGAACTTCTTCAAATTTTTCATTAACGTTAAAATTATATATTATATATCATTTTTTTCTCCAGCTGAATGGTGGATTGATTATGGTGAAGAGGCTCCTCACTTGAGAAAAATTGCAATTAAAGTCTTAAGCCAGACATGTTCATCTTTCGGTTGTTAGAGAAATTGGAGTACGAGGTCTCTAATACATACTAAGCTTCGCAACCGTTTGGCTATATAAAAGTTACATAAATTGGTAATATGTTCATTATAATATGCGACTAAGAGTACGAAATTTGGCATATAAAAAAGATGATGATGATTATTATAGCCATATAGATCTCAATCATATATTCAGAGATGATGATATTCTAAATGAATGGACAAGAGATGATTACCCTCCTGTATTGCAAGATGATGACTTGGCATGGTTAGATGAAGACCAAAATATTACAACTAGTGGTCAAAGTCATTCTAAGAAGAAAAATAGTGAGAGCAACTCGAGATTATCAAAAAGCAAAGAAATCATATCAAGTGATAGTGATGAAAGTGACGATGGCGATGAAAGTGACGATGGCGATGATAGTCCTGATAGCAATGGTGGGAACAATCAACAAAGTGGTGGAAAGCACCAAGACGATGATCAACCCCATCAACATGATACTAGCATGACATGGGCACAAGGGAAAGAAAATTATTATGCCACACAAGACACTGATCATGGGTATCGTCCTGGGATAGAGGAACAACGTCGCTATTTAGCAAGTTTGTCAGAATTCTCGAGTGCCGGGGATAATGAATATTTCAGTGGACTTTCGCATCCATAAATGGGTGTTGAAGAACAAATGAAAAGTATTGGCTTTGGGGATGAACAACATTTTCAACTTGGAAATGATTATACATCGGGTAGTTATGACTACGGCTCTCAAAATTCATCATCTAATGGAACTGGAATCGTAAATAGATATCATGACCATAAATCGTCCGGAACAAGTGGTATTAGTCAACATGGCCGTGATTATGGATCTTCAAGTGGGGCTAGTAATTCTTTTGGGCAGCGAGAATTTGGAGATTACCATCGTCGTGACGAAATATTATTAAATCCATATTCATTACCCCATAACTATTCCGCTTCAAATGCCGATTCAACCAATTTTCTCAACGGGGTGCTGAGGGAGAGTACATTGATGATTTTGTTCCTTCACGTCACTCATCATGGTATTAGTCGTAGTGGCATGACATTTACATTTGTTTTTCTAAGTTAATGTTGTAAAATATTTATTTTGATGTAAATAATTTTTCCTAAAATATTCAAATTGTTTTGAATTTTTTTAATAGTTTTATTAAAAATTCCGTTTCGTTCCCGTTCCGTGAAATGTCATTGGAACTGGAACGATAACCACCGTTCCAGGTACCGTTCCCGCGACGACGAACTATGTTTACGAGGAATGTGTTATGCTAGTCATGGACCAAAGAGGCATATCTAGGAAACAATGGCATAAAACAATTACGAACAGAGCTTTAACAATATTTGGTTCAGGTGACAATATGGAATCGTGCATGGACAGGAATTAAAAGCCAAACAATCACCTTCACAATAAGTATAACCATCACCAATGAATTTCACTCTCTGCACAACGGGGCACTCACACACCCTACCACGGAAGGTATCCTGTAATAACATTTGTACAAATAGACTACATTTAGCATCTAACTAGCAGCCTGAAGCAAAAATATTTGAGTACCCGGCAAGCAGTAATATTAGCAGTCTTGTCCTGCCAGCATCCACCATTGTTTTGCAGACACTCATTTGTTTCCATATCTGCCCCCAATGAACATACAACCGAAATTTTCACATGGAGGTAAGTAATCAAGGTGACAATCCTAGGTATGTGGGTGTAATGCCTCAAGATTGTATTTGCTAGTTTGATATAGAAATTCCTAACATAGAAATCAATGACCTCTAGTCAAACAAATGGCAGGCTCTGTAGTCTCTTCAAAACCTGAACAAATGGCTTTTAAAACGGTTGGCAAGAGTTGGCAAGATAGTGACGTCTCCTCGTGAACCTTTCCCTATCTGAGAGAAATTCATTTTTTCGATTATCATCTTAAACTGTTTCCTGAATGCACACAGAAAGGGCTTGTAAGAAACATTTTAACCTGTGCTTCCTGTTCTGCTTTTAGAATTGGGTTGTCGATGGAACGGTACCTCAGAAACAATTTAACCTGTGCTTCCATATCTGCCCCCAAATAGCTAATGGCACAAAAGCAGGATCCTCAAAAAAAATAAGAAGCACAAAATTTCTACATAGGACTGGCATCACATGTATTAAGTTACATTCAAAAAGCTGCTTTACAGAACTGATTATCTTTAGTCACACCTTGAAATTCAAGGTAACATATAAAAGCCAATTAACCTACCGAGGGACCGGATTACTTGATCAGCACACTCCTTAGTAAACATTTTATTTTCATGGGACAGCGAATAGAAAAAATCTGTCACTAGTCCCACCACTGCCATGGCTTTCCATTTTCTTTTGCTACCTTAAAGAAGCAGCCTTGCCTTAGATTTTGCACCACGACATCCTTCCCGTCTTATCCCCGGCTAAAATCTTGCTCCGGATCTGGTGCACAATACCTCCCATGATTGATGCACTGAGACTTGCACTGTTTGCTCAAAATAAATGCCTCTGGACAATACCATGTTGTATAATGAGTGAGTGAACTGATTGTAGGTAGCGTTTTCTGGCGGCAATTCAGCACAGAATAGCTGGCCAGCAGGCTTAGGATTCTGTCCAGTGTGGAGCGGCTATATTCTTTGGCGCCGGTGTGCAGATTCTTAAATAAGAATGAGGATGGGGTTTCTCTGGCTCCTTCTTTGCTCATGACTCAGGACAAAGTTCTCATGGATATCTGGTAAGTGTTACTATTTTAAAATTTTCAGTAATTAAAATTATAGTAAATCTAATTTTTAAAACTAATCAAATTATAATCTCACGAAAATTATTTTTAATAAAAAAACAGTCTCGTGTAAATGTTTCAACAAAGAAATTATATTTGGTCACATAATTGAATACGGGGTCTTGATACCAGTTTTGATTAAAAACTCGGATTCCTAACAGTTACCACCGTCCTATGGAACATAACCCCTTTTACACCAAAAAGGGAAAGCGGAGGAGGTCCGAATGCCTTTGACAGAGACTGAAAAAATGATTGCAGTCGTATGAGGAGAGCCCATACTTCCCACCAAGTAATGGAAAGAATCAACCTGAAAGATCTACGTGATCTTGCTGATTCGTTTGCGGGATTGAATCTCGTAGATTCAAGACGGGAGAACTTGTAACAAGACCTCAGCAACTTTAGATCCCCCTAGTTGGAACAAGGAACCATTCCTGCAGGCCAGATTTACATCAAACGCCTTACGGGAAATCTCAGTTAGTTCCAATACATCCATATGTACTTATGCTCTACATGATATCTTGTATTTCAAAAACAGAGAAGTTCTTATCGAAGAATGGGCTTCACCAATGAGAATAGCAGCAGAAACACTTGATCTAAGTAAAGAATGATTCATTTTACTTCTTAAAATGAGTTTGGAAGGATCAGTCAAGATTGCCTGGGAAATGGGAGACCCAGGTACCAAAGAAGAAGTTTTAGCTGGAGAGTCACTAAAAGAAATCGTGGACAATATGACAAAATTCTTTAAAATCTGTTTCATTGGGGTAAGCTACTTCAAAGGAATGGAGGAAGATAAGGCTAAAAAATATAGACAAGCTCTAAATAGCCTGGAACTACATGATATCTGTTATGTAGATGAATACATCAAACTCTTTACAGAGTATAGATGGAAGGCAAAGATAGAAGAAAAAGATGCAGGGATAACTGTTCTTTGCCAAAATACAGAGCCCATGGAGAGAAATGCTTATCCAGGAATATACACCTCATGCAATCGAGACGGTGTCCAGGAGAATGTCATTTCTTAAGGTAAAGCTCGCAGAGTGGTGCTACGAATCAAAACTCCAAAAGAATTACAAGAAGGTTAGAGGAATCAACAAAACAGCTCATCTTTGCTGTACAGGGAACTATATCCCTACAATCATTGGAAACTACCCTCAAAGGCAAAAGATGAAAAGCACAGAGCTCATCCTTATGCCCGCGGAAGTAGTTCAAGAAGAAGTAGGTCTTCATGGAGACCTAGATGCTTTCAATGTAAAATAGCAATCTGCCATGTAAGTAAGCAAAGGAAAAGTGATTTACCAGGTACAGAATATAACATAATTGTTACAAGCAACACTTTATCATAATTGCCTAATGATTTACAACATTAACGCACTAGCACACAAAAAATTAAAAAGAAATGACATAATTAACAACCTTTTGCTGTAAAAATACAAAAAACATCAGCCTCTTACATTCTCAGCTAAGTCAAAACACGTTCATCCAATTACAAACAAGTAAAATCAGGGTGACAGAAAGCACGCAATGAATGTAAAACCACGGATCAAATAGCATTCCAAACACGAACTCAACATCTTTAAAAATGATACTGAAATTCTCCTTATCCAAACAAAAAAGAAGAAAGATATCGGTTTCACCTCCTCTGTCTACAAGAAGGAATATAGGAATACCACCAGGCTTATTATTCAATGAAATAGCATCTTCAAACCTCTTGCATGCGTTCTGGTTGGATTTTGGGTACAACACAGACCCAACCATTGTCCCACCATATTGAGGCACCCCAAAATTCCCAATCGCGAAGCATTCATACACATCTTTCAGCGACGGAGGTGATGTCACCTTCAAGTAGTTCTTCTCCACAACAAATCTTCCTAAACAAGACCCGTGTAGAATAAACCAAATCGTTAGTTTACTTTGAGAATCTGAGGTTAAAGAAGCTTTGAACAAAACGAAAGCACGAAGAGCAGTTGGTCCTGATAAAATCCCAAGTATGTAGATGTTTAGGACCGACGGGGATAAAGTGGCTAACATATATATTTAACAAGATTTGGAGGAGTAACAAAATTCCAAATAAATGGAGAAAGAGTACTCCCATTCCTATCTATAAGAATAAGGGTGACATTCAGAGTTGCACCAACTATCGTGTTATAAAACTCATGTGTCACACAATGAAGCTTTGGGAGAGGATAATTGAATATCGTTTAAGGAGGGAGGTTAAGATATTGGATAACCAATTTGGGTTTATGCCAGGACGGTCAACCACTGAAGCTATCCATTTACTTCGTCAACTTGTCGAGCGCTATCGTGAGAGGAGTAAAGATCTGTATATGATCTTTATAGGCTTGGAGAAGGCCTACGATAAAGTATCAAGGGAGATATTATGGTGGGCTTTGATGAAGAAAAAAGTTCACATTAAGTATGCCAATATAATCAAGGACATATACGACGAAGTAGCATCCAATGTGAGAACGTGCAGTGGGGTGACAAGTGAGTTCTCGATCAGTATTGGATTGCATCAAGGGTATGCGTTGAGTCCTTTTCTGTTCGTCCTAGTGATGGATGAGATAACAAAAGACATACAAACTGAATTACCTTGGGACATACTTTTCGCTGACGATGTTGTGTTAATCGACGAGACAATGGCAGGGGTAAATGCCAAATTGGAGTTATGGATAGAGACTTTGGAATCCAAGGGTTTTAGATTAAGTAGGTCAAAAATGGAATATATGGAGTGCAAATTTAGTGGTCGTTCCTTTCAGGATTCCGGTGTTGTAGCACTCGGTGGTCAAGAGGTGTCGATGAGCAGCATGTTTCGATACCTAGGTTCAGTTATCCAAAAGGATAGAGAGATTGACAGCGACGTTAACCACGGGATGCAGGCTGGCTGGTTGAAATGTAGAAACGCCACCGGAGTTCTATGCGATTGTAATATGCCGCTGAAATTGAAGGAAAAGTTTTATAGAATCGCCGTTAGACCCGCAATGTTGTATGGGACGGAATGTTGGGCACCCAAGAGGAATCACATCCAAAAGATGAGTGTGGCAGAGATGCGTATGCTTCGTTGGATGTGCGGTAAAACCAGAAAAGATAAAATTAGGAATGAAGATATTCGAGCTGAAGTAGGTGTAGCTTGTATAGAAGAGAAGATGCAAGAAAGCCGCTTACGCTGGTTTGGTCATGTTCGACGTAGGCCCAGTAGTGCACATGTGCGTTGAGTGGAGTCCATGGATTTCAGCCAGTTCACGAGAGCGAGAGGACGACCGAAGAAGACATGGCTCGAAGTTATACGTAAAGATTTGGAGTGCAAGGGGATTACAGAAGATATGTTGACTGATAGAAGCGTTTGGAGAAGACTGACGCATGTGTCCAACCCGACTTGATTCTCTCTATTGTTCATGTAGCCTACCCCAATTCATTGGGACTAAAAGGCTTAGTTGTTGTTGTTGTATGTTTATTTTTCCTCAACGGGAGACAAATCCCAACTCACATCAATAATAATCTAAATATAGATAATCTTGATTTCCAGATCCCAGGTATCGGAAATCAACCGAAGAGATAACTGTTTTACAAATACTCTTCTGTGAAATAGTGATTATAGGGAAAGATAAGTAGTTAATCGAGAAGTAGTGTATTATAAATAGAAAGTAGATCTAAGAAATAGCAGATTGATCAAGTCTTGATCGAGAATTGATCCGTGGAGGTTTTCTTTTTTCTAGGAGAGGAGAAAGAAGCGGTGGGTTCATACTTTGTCTGATGCAGGAAACAGGAGCTTATTTTTGGATTTCTGGGTTGTGGTTGTTGCTTGTTTATCACGTGCTTGGGAATAATTGTTGAAAATTTTGTATTATTGAAATAAAAAGGTCATGTCAATCAAAGTTGAATTGTAAATAATATATTTCATTGACAGAAAAATGATCTTAAAAAGTTTCTTTTTTTAATTATATTTCTCATTTGGAAGTTATTGTATTTCAATGATAAGTATGGATTTTGGAGTTTGTTATATCGATTTCGGGGTGGGTTGCCAATTCACATCCGAGTTCAACCAACTTGAGCTTCAATAGCTCGTGTTCTTGAAATAATTGCACCGAGATATTATATCGAGTACGGTTACAAAACCGAGCGAAAGACACTCGGCATAACCCACTCTATAACCGATTAACCATTTGAAAGACATTTTAAAGATATGCAAGAAAATATGTAAAAACAGTTAGATAAATAAATGCAGTAAAGTAAATAACACAAGAATTTGTTTCTGGAAGTTCGAAGTTCAAACGCTTCTACGTCTCCCCTTCTTCTATCTCATGGAAGGATACACTAGAAGATTTGGTTTACATTTTTCAGTATATAATCTACTTAGGCTAATACCTGACAGATAGCCTAAACTCCTAGCCCACATAGAATCACAAAGCTCGTGTTCTTTAACGTCTCACATTGAAAGACCTCACCCAGTTGTGATAAATCACCAACTGTTAGAATGATATTCACTCTTCTATTTTAGATCACAAATACAATGAATAAAGTGAATACAAATGAACAAATGATTCCATAATTAATCTGATATAGCAAGGTAAGTGGTGCCAAATGTTTGAGTAGTGCTTTTCATTTAGCAGGTTTTGTCTTTGAAGTTCCCCATTTCAATCCCAAATGGGTTTGCCTTGCAAGGCTTGGATTGATCTTCAATCAGTTGTTATTGAGCTTCTGTAAGACCCCAACGTCCCAACACGTAATAATGCGATTATGACGTCATTTGAGTATGTAAAAATTTCTTTTCTTTAAAGAATCATTACATGCATCACATAATGCCCATGACTTTTATAAAAATATGGGCAGCACATCACTAAAACTAACTCACAGCCAGGGAAAAACACAATACTAAAAGAACGTATGTTTTTTCCCGGCCAGGGAAAAAAACAGCACTAAGGAGATATAAAAAGTGGACTTCAACACCATTATACAATCCATATACACGACTCCAAGTGCTCACATACGAGCAACAAATAATAAATACCCATCTAGTTGCATAAATAATGTATACCATTTACTCAATCTCACTCTACGCTTCAGGAAGCAATATTGTCCAACCAAGCTCGAGCTTGCTACGCCAAAATAACCTTGTAGCTGTAATACATGTTTCAACAGAAACAGCCCCCATACAGGGTGAGCATACCAACATCACACTATCCATATCATAAAAATGCATAAAGATAATGATATCACGATTTAAGAGTATCGAAATCGATAAATGTACTCCCTGTGAAGTTCTGAATCCGTATAGCTTCCACACAATGTTCTTGTTTCAAGCTTACACGCTTTCATAACATCAAATTTAGTATCGTCACTGAAAATATGATACTCAACCTCACAATGAATTCAATACAACAAGAATCTATTATTTATGCTCAATCATAAATAATTACATGTCAATGTAGTTCTGTCTATCAATCTATCTCACTCAACACTTCCTCATACTGGTCTTGCCAACGGCATCCATACCCAACTCCATATGTGGACCACGTACATTTACAAGTCACCATACCACATATATCACACTCAATTAACATAATACCCAACTCCCAATCCGGACAACGTACATTTACGTGTCCCCATACCATATATATCAAACTCATTTCACATATTGATATTTGTTCCCTTATATTCAGTCATCACAATTATTCACATATATGAATACTGGAATATGAAATTATTCATATTATACCTGCTCGTACGTCACCACGTACCTTATAGTCGACAACATGAACAAGCTACCCTCGATTTCCAGAAATTCATGGAGTATCTATATCGAATATCAATTCAATATTAGTTCATTAATAATACAATTGTTAACAATAAGTATTGCCAACTCCCAATCTAATACCGTAAATCGATAACTCAATAAAATGGACATTGTCACATAATCGAGATTATCTATATTACTGAAATCAACTATACAGTTAGTTCATAGATTTGCCATTCAAAATACTCAATAAAGTCTCCAATTCATGCTATTGCACACATGCAAGTATATTCGTTAATATATATTTTAATACATGTTTATAATATACATAACATCTATCTAAACCTATTCACGCAATGCCACATGCTCCAAGTTATTAAAATATCAAACCATTGCCCAACACTAATCAAAACACTACCAAGACATAAGCCATAAGAGTGGACTTCCTTACTACACAAATAGTAGAGTTCTTGGCCAACACTTGAACACAACTTAACCATATTATCAAATAAATTGTAAGCATGATTTTCAAACCCCGATAAAGCCCTAATTTTCGTCCAATAACAGCCCCTAAAGTTGAATCATGCAACTTCCTTCTCAAACAATGGTTTTAATACAACTAGCACACATCCCAAAAGGTAGAAGTTCATCAATCAAAATTAAACTTTGCTCCAACCAAAGCCCATCAATCAAACCAAATTCCCTAATAAAAAATTGTTCACTCACCCAAATACATGCTGAAATACATTCATATATATATATATATATATATACACACACACTAACTCACACAAAACACACGCACACACACAGAATACAAGCACACACACGCCTGCCATACTCCACTCCCTACACCAAATTGAATTAAAACTCTAAACCAAGCTAGAACACCACTTAATCAGTGAAACAATTGACAAAGCAAGAGCTAGTAAATCCTTGGACAGCAACAAACAATTCGACATCTTCCTTCCCCAAGCAGCAAGAAAAATCGAACTCAGTTCAGAAATGAGATTGAAATTTACATCAGCCTCCAACACAAGATTAATCATGAGCCACCAAGATAATAATTGACTACAAAAGAATCAAAACAACTCCCTGCATAATACTAAAGTTTTGACCGAAACCTTCCCTCAACACAGCAAGAATTCGAGCTGGACCATCGAGCAAGAGGGGGGAAGGAACTAACAGCACACTACAATCATAATCCAGCGAGCAACAAGCAAAAACCCAACAAAATTAAACAGAGGAAGCGATAAAACGTAAAGGTGCAGCAACAAATCTCAACGTCAAAACCAGGCAGAAAAATTCGAACCCTGTAGCGTGGCTTCAAGGGAAATTAACCATTTCGAAAATAAGTCAGAATCTTACCCATAAATCTGTTGAATCCTTCGAGAGATTTCCCTGAAGTTGCATCGCTCTTAATGTGTGATTCGGTCGAGACAGTTGAAGAAATGGGGGAGAGGGGAGGGAGAAGAGAGGTGATCGATTTGTTGGTGAGTGGAATGGAGAGAAGTGTGTCTATATAAGTCTAACCCTACACCAAATCCCAACCATCCAATTATTATCTCCATCAAAATTATTTTCAAAATAAATTAACCAATTTATTATTGCAAGAAAACCCATCTTAAATTTAATTTACGATACATGTTTGACCCGGAATTATTTATCTCAACTCCGATCCAATATCCGATACTCAAAATTAAATCCCGACACATCAAATAAATATCACAATTAAATCAATTTAACAATTAATAATTATTCCGAACATCACAATTCTCATCAACTAATAAAATTTCGACCCCGAAATTTAAACGCATGCTTACCATTAAAAACCAACTGTAAAATTTACGTACCGTTATATAACTCAAGATAGTGACTTGACCATCTGTAGGATGACAGTCATCCGAATCATCACGACTCACACATGTGCCCAATTACACCGACGATCGCAAGACTGCAAATCACATCACTTTACCATATTTTAACATTAGCACTCAATGAGCTATCATATATGAATACCCTTATTCATATGAATCCTTATTAGATTAAGGACATCATATAATCACTAAATCATGCAATCCATGCATATCATGTGTGTAGCAGAATGTATGATGACACATCAACAATTTTATCGTATAAATAATCTCATACTTGTGTGGTTGCAAATGTATGCAACTTATACCAACATCATCACCGTTGTCCGTATGAAATAGCAGAACTCTTGAGCCTTTACATATCAACCTCTCATATATCATCTGCTGGCTATTATCTGGCGCAAAGTAATTACTAGATAGTCCATTAGTAATTCTCGCATACGTATATCAACATTATACGCACCAACAACCACATATCATCATCATCATAATAATGTTCAGTCCCCAAATTTTATTAAATAACCCGTCATTTATTCTTATCTACTTAGATAAGTTATCTTGTACTGTCCATCGCTCCTTACTAATCACTTGCATATAAGCCATTAAAAACAAGGCATCAACATCAATATCGAATAATTCGTCTCATACCTTTGTAGATGAAATCATCTACAATATACAATAGCATCATAATATCTTGCTCATCACAGTACTCACATGCTCTTAAGCATCAAACTTTCCGCATTTCATCACCCAACTATCGTCTGCCATGGAACAAGTACTAAAAATAAACTCATTAGTATTTCTCAAATACTCATAGCATAACCACGTACCTTGTCATCTACGCATTATTGATATTCATAATGTTTCCGTCATCAAACCACTGCGTCAAAGTTTCACGCAATCCTGTACACATCAAGCTATAACATACTATCGCATATCTGCGTGATTGAAATTTAACATAAGAATCACTTCCATACCTCAATGACGTAATTCCTTTATTCGACAAAGTACTATTTCATAAATGAATAACATATCATAGAGTACTATGTATTCATGATTTCTCATACATCAGTCTCATCGCAAATATTATCATTTTTATGACTTCCAGTTTCTAAGTGAATATCAAAATGATCATTCATTTAAAGTGAATGGTCATATATCTCATGTATTCTCATTATGACATTATTATATTGTCTATCACATCATGCCTAACTCATCATTAATCACTCCATGATTATTTATCAGTGTTGTCATTATATATCAGAGAATAACATCATAATTTCGTACTTACTACGTAGACCACAATATTCACAATGATCACACGTCCACACAAGACATTCGTAGCAATCTCACGTTATCCCGTGACGTTCCATGTCATCTCATGACCTGTTCATTAATCTCATTCCAACATATTTACATTTAACTCAACATAACATGATTAACAGATCATTAATATTACAGTATACAAAACAATCATTTTTATTTTTTATTTTTATAAACCAATATCATTTCAATCTGATCATCATTACCCAACTGTTATCTCGTCTCTGCACAATTAATCAATGAACATATCAATACTATACGTCATTTCAATTTCTTTCTCAATTCTTCCTCATTTTTAAATTGGTTATTATAAACCACATCAATCAATCACGATAGTTCACAATCCACATATATCAAACATATTAAACCAAACGAAATGGTTTACCTCAATTCCTCGTTCACGTGGCACATTCCAATATTCTCTCCCCTACAACTCATGTATCCGAGAAATAACAACATAGGTGTCATAACAAGGCATTCACTGCCATCTGCAATCAATATGTCATTAATACTCATCGCTTAACGCAATTGCGGTACAACAATATTCATCGCTAATAACGATAGCGGTACTAAGATATTCATTGCTAACACAATAGCAATACATCAATACGCATCGCCAACAATGGCATACATAATCTCATCGTCACTACGGGCATGCACAATGTCATCGCCACTACTGGCATACATAATCTCATCGCCACACAGGCATGCACAATATCATCGCCACTACTGCATACATAATCTCATCGCCATGCACAATATCATTGCCATGACTGGCATACATATAATATCCATAATCACAATGCATAAAATTACATTCTTAAAATAATAAGATGTAATAACACTTACTGTACACAGTGGATCACACTTGATCCTTAAAACTGTCCCTGTTTTCAACATAAATAGGCCACAAAATATAATTTCATATCAATACACAATTGATATACTCATCATCAATAACATGACCGTCCAAAAATATTCATTGCCTCGACATATCAGCGGCATTCACAATATTTCCATCGCTTCGATATGATAGCGATAAATATTATAAATCTCAAATATCACAATATAATCATGCCATCATCTCGCCAATAAATGTCATCAATATATCGGTATTAATCACACCCCGCTATTGCATCCACTGCAATAAACATGACAGGAAACAATAATGTCTCTTCATCCACTCTCTCCATGATCGCTTTCACCTGTACATTTGATTATCACAATACGTCAAATCAACAAGGTCAATTTAAATCAACGTATATTCATCACCCTCCCTCTATAGTGGAGGCACATAAAATACATTGCACACTCTCAATAGTGTTGATCCCGACAATAATCACATCGCATGCTCTCCCTAGCACTGACTCAATATCAATATACACGTAACATGCTCTCTATAGCATTGACCCTGAATCACATCGCTTACTCCTCAGTGGCGACCCAATATCACATCGCTCGCTCGTCAGCGGCGACCACATCACTCACTCGCCAGTGGTGACCCAATATCACATTCATCAGTGGCGACCCATATCACATCGCTCGCTCATCAGCGGCGACCACAAATCATATATACACATCACTCGCCTCAGTGGTGACCCCACTCTACATTCACACAACATGATCACATCGCACACTCTAGTGGCGACCTCTAAATAAACACATCACTCGTCCCTCGGCGGTGACCCTGTCACATCACTCAATCATAAATCACCATCAACAAGGATCACCAATCATCAATACATTATACAATAAACAGGAACGATTGAATCAGTGCTAATACATTGTCACATACATATGTCATCATGTAAATGACATACACATACCCGATTGTCACATCATCTGTTGTCATATTCCAACAGCACAGTACTGTCTACCATTTCCTATCCTCAGATATCATATCTCATTTTCTCATTTCTCCTGCAATTTATGTTTACTCAGTACTGTATACAGATATGACGTGCATACACTTCAATCTACACATATACAACATCAAATTATTAACAACATAGTATATCATTTTGTCGCTCACCCAACGACACAATATCAAAATCACCAACTTAAATCAGTAATATATAGTATCACTTATGTTACCGGTCCCTTGTACTCCACAAAAATACTACATCAAGTGCGTACGTTCATTGGCATCACCGGTTATTCTCACTATCACATTCATCGTATGCCATACGTCCCTGTGACCACATTGGTTAGCAATAATAACAATTTCCATCATTTCATATCATACTATGCACATAAGAATATAAATATCTTGTCACACTAACACAAAACCGCAATCATGCATAAATCATGTGATATATATGTCTATCAACACATTCCTAGGCCCTTAAACATCCCAAAGAGCTAATCACTGCTCTGATACCACTAATGTAAGACCCCAACGTCCCAACAAGTAATAATGCGATTATGACGTCATTTGAGTATGTACAAATTTCTTTTCTTTAAAGAATCATTACATGCATCACATAATCCCCATGACTTTTATAAAAATTTGGGCAGCACATCACTAAAACTAACTCCCAGCCAGGGAAAAACACAATACTAAAAGAACATAAGTAAGTTTTCGGCCAGGGAAAACACAGTACTAAGGAGATATAAAAAGTGGACTTCAACACCATTATACAGTCCATATACACGACTCCAAGTGCTCACATACGAGCAACAAATAATGAATACCCATCTAGTTGCATAAATAATGTATACCATTTACTCAGTCTCACTCTACGCTTCAGGAAGCAATATTGTCCAACCAAGCTCGAGCTTGCTACGCCAAAATAACCTTGTAGCTGTAATACATGTTTCAACAGAAACAGCCCCCATACAGGGTGAGCATACCAACATCACACTATCCATGTCATAACAATGCATAAAGACAATGATATCACGATTTAAGAGTATCGAAAATCGATAAAATGTACTCCCTGTGAAGTTCTGAATCCGTATAGCTTCCACGCAATGTTCCTGTTTCAAGCTTACACGCTTTCATAACATCAAAATTAGTATCGGCACTGAAAATATGATACTCAACCACACAATGAATTCAATACAACAAGAATCTATTATTTATGCTCAATCATAAATAATTACATGTCAATGCAGTTCTGTCTATCAATCTTATCACTCAACACTTCCTCATCCTGGTCTTGCCAACGGCATCCATACCCAACTCCATATCTGGACCACGTACATTTACAAGTCCACCATACCACATATATCAAACTCAATTCACATAATACCCAACTCCCAATCTGGACAACGTACATTTACGTGTCCCCATACCATATATATCAAACTCATTTCACATATTGATATGTGTTCCCTTATATTCAGTCATCACAATTATTCACATATATGAATACTGGAATATGAAATTATTCATATTATACCTGCTTGTACGTCCCCACGTACCTTATAGTTGACAACATGAACAAGCTACCCTCGACTTCCAGAAATTCATGGAGTATCTATATCGAATATCAATTCAATATTAGTTCATTAATCATACAATTGTTAACAATAAGTATTGCCAACTCCCAATCTAATACCGTAAATCGATAACTCAATAAAATGGACATTGTCACATAATCGAGATTATCTATATTACTGAAATCAACTATACAGTTAGTTCATAGATTTGCCATTCAAAATACTCAATAAAGTCTCCAATACATGCTATTGCACACATGGAAGTATATTCGTTAATATATATTTTAATACATGTTTATAATATACATAACATCTATCTAACTCACCTATTCACGCAATGCCACATGCTCCAAGTTATTAAAATATCAAACCATTGCCCAACACTAATCAAAACACTACCAAGACATAAGCCATAAGAGTGGACTTCCTTACTACACAACTAGTAGAGTTCTTGGCCAACACTTGAACACAACTTAACCATATTATCAAATAACTTGTAAGCATGATTTTCAAACCCCGATAAAGCCCTAATTTCGTCCAATAACAGCCCCTAAAGTTGAATCACGCAACTCCCTTCTCAAACAATGGTTTTAATCCAACTAGCACACATCCCAAAAGGTAGAAGTTCATCAATCAAAATTAAACTTTGCTCCAACTAAAGCCCATCAATCAAACAAAATTCCCAAATGAAAAATTGCTCACTCACCCAAATACATGCTGAAATACATTCATATATATATATATATATATGTACATCACATATACACACACTAACTCACACAGAACACACGCACACACACGCCTGCCATACTCCACTCCCTACACCAAATTGAATTAAAACTCTAAACCAAGCTAGAACACCACTTAATCGGTGAAACAATTGACAAAGCAAGAGCTAGTAAATCCTTGGACAGCAACAAACAATTCGACATCTTCCTTCCCCAAGCAGCAAGAAAAATCGAACTCAGTTAAGAAATGAGATTGAAATTTACATCAGCCTCCAACACAAGATTAATCATGAGCCACCAAGATAATAATTGACTACAAAAGAATCAAAACAACTCCATGCATAATACTAAAGTTTTGACCGAAACCTTCCCTCAACACAGCAAGAATTCGAACTGGACCATCGAGCAAGAGGGGGAAAGGAACTAACAGCACACTACAATCATAATCCAGCGAGCAACAAGCAAAAACCCAACAAAATTAAACAGAGGAAGAGATAAAATGTAAAGGTACAGCAACAAATCTCAACGTCAAAACCAGGCAGAAAAATTCGAACCCTGTAGCGTGGCTTCAAGGGAAATTAACCATTTCGAAAATAAGTCAGAATCTTACCCATAAATCTGCTGAATCCTTCGAGAGATTTCCCTGAAGTTGCATCGCTCTTATTGTGTGATTCGGTCGAGACAGTTGAAGAAATGGGGGAGAGGGGAGGGAGAAGAGAGGTGATCGATTTGTTGGTGAGTGGAATGGAGAGAAGTGTGTCTATATAAGTCTAACCCTACACCAAATCCCAACCATCCAATTATTATCTCCATCAAAATAATTATTTTCAAAATAAATTAACCAATTTATTATTGCAAGAAAACCCCTCTTAAATTTAATTTACGATACATGTTTGACCCGGAATTATTTATCTCAACTCCGCTCCAATATCCGATACTCAAAATTAAATCCCGACACATCAAATAAATATCATAATTAAATCAATTTAACAATTAATAATTACTCCGGACATCAGAGCTTCCAAATCATGTATATATAGCCCCAAATAATGATATATACATTAGATACAAGAATATAGTTATTGGGACAGTTTTGGTAAGCTTTCAAACATTGCAACGGTCATATTCGAGCAATGAGATATGACCAATTTAGTCAGCAGTGCTCGGGGTCTACTGGTTGTGTCTACTGGTCCAGTAGACCTTTTTTTGTGTCTACTGGTCCTGTTTACTTCAACCTATTTCTTTGCTAATTATCAAGCTCCTAATTATGATATATTCACTGCACACTTGATGAAATATATTAGCAACACAATAACAAGTTTTGTCAACAGCAAAATCAAGATTATTCGGTTTCCAAAACCCAACAATCTCTCCATTTTTTATGATCACAAAACTTGAATAAAATTATGAACATTAAAGCACAATGATGCATATCAAGAAATCATTTTTTAAAAAAAAACAACATATTTCAACCCTCTTTTTACGTGAATCGAAAAGGAAGACAAATAAAGTTTACCCCCCTCAAGGATTGAGATTAAACTCTCCCACTTAATTTTAAAATGTTTGAAATTTGAGCAAGTGAGGGGAAAATGTGGTAGGCTAAAACAAATTAAATGCAATGCACATTTAATTTTTGAACAAAAATAACCTCATTTGATGATGCATGAAGCCTACTTGGCAATAAATTTGAATTTCTTGACAAAACTCAACAATGTACATTTCATCTTTTCAGCGTCAGCACACTCGGTCCAATTTCGCAGAATAAACTGCATTTCCTCGTGAATAATTAGGATGCATGGCCTATACTGTTGCGATCCTCTATGAGTCTAGTTTGCAACTCAAAAATCGGTTCATCATTTGGACATCTGAGCAAGACGTTATGTCAATTTTCCCAAAGTCATTGCAAGCTGCCAGAAAAATTGATTGGTTCGAAAATTGTTAGAAAAAATCTCAAGATAACAATTTTAAACTAAAAATGAGTTTAGAACAGATTTAAAAATATTTTCGTGTATAATGAATGCAATGAAAATAAGTTTCATGCTCAAAAATATTTTTACGGTAATTTTTGAAAAATATGCTATGAAAATAATTTCATGCTCATGAAAAATTTTCTTTAAAAGATTTCCGTCTAAAAATCGGTTAAAATGCTTTCCAAAAACAACCTGGCTCTGATACCAATTGTAGGATCGAGCGCTTACCGTTTTACCAATAACTATAGTTGGGGTAATGGTGCAACATCAATCTTTTCAATCATACACTGGCAGATGCGCCACGTGTTCAACCGATCACAAAGCAGAGACAATTGTTGAATCCCAACAGAGTTTGTACTCAAGAGATGCGCTAATGACTATTCTTAAGAAGTGTTCTTGTAATGTTTTTCATGTTCTTAAGTTTGCAATTTCAAAAAAATATAATACCAAATTAGTATATATGGTACCATATATTAAATTATATGGTACCACAAATTAGATTATTTAATACTCCAAATTAGATTATATAATACCAAAAATCACCTTAAGTAGTACCACCAATTAATATATATAGTACCACAAATTATGTTACATAGTACCATAAATTAGATTATTTAGTACTACTTTGATTTTTTTTTTTTACCAATTCTTGAATTTATTTTATTACTTATTATGTATATTTATTACTTGGAATATTAATGTTTTTTTTGAAGTCATAATATCATAACATATTCAAGTCATAGCCTCAATGTCTTTAATTAATTACACGATGACTCACAACAAGAGTTAGGAAAGCAAGTAGATGAACCAAATTGTGTTGCATGGGAGGCAAGTCGATGAGGGACTGAGTTGGCTGTTCTTCGACAATGCGGGATTGCATCTTGATTGCAAAAATGCCTAAAAGAGATAATGGATCCTTCTGTACGCCAGGGTCTATGAAGATGGATAGCCTGAACCATGTTAATTGCATCAATTTCAAGAATGATGTGATGCCATTGATGTAATCGAAGCACAAACGCTTCTACGTCTCCCCTTCTTCCATCTCATGGAAGGATACACTATAAGATTTGGTTTACAGTTTTCATTATACAACCTACTTAGGCTAATATCATACAAATAACCTAAACCCCTAGCCCACAAAGAATCACAAAGCTCATGTTCTTTAGCGTCTCACATGACCTCACCCAGTTGTGATAAATCACCAACTATTATAATAGTATTCACTCTTCTATTTTAGCTCACAAATACAATGAATAGAGTGAATACAAAGGCATAAATGATTCAATAATGAATCTTATATAACAAGATAAGTGGTGCCAAAGGTTTGAGTAGTGCTCTTCCTTTAGCATGTTTTGTCATTGAAGTTCCCCATTTGAATCCCAAGTGGGTTTGCTTTGGAAGGCTTGGATTGATCTTCAATCAGCCGTTATTGAGCTTCCAAATCATGTATATATATAGCCACAAGTAATGATATATACGTTAGATACAAGAATATAGCTGTTGTGACAATTTTGGTAAGCTTTCAAACATTGCAACTGTCATATTCTGCTTTCTGGGCTATTTTTGGAAGTCTGCTGGTCGAGTCCCCTGCTCGAGTCCGCTGCCCGAAGTCCGCTGGTCGAGTCACTTCTTGAAGTCCGCTGCTCGAGTCCGCTGGTTGAGTCTACTGCTCAAGGTCTACTGGTACCCTGCTGGTTGAAGCTTCGAGTCTACTGCTCTGTTCTCTTGATTATGGCTCTTGATTCGTTGATTTCTGGGCACAGTGATCAACATGAAAGTTGTAGCCCTTTATCTCAGCTTTCCATGGAATTAAGAATCGCTCGATTCGAGTTCTTATGAGAGAGTGATGCTTGAGATACGAGGCGATACTCCTGCTGTAAGTTTGCTGGATGTAGCAGCACATGTCGTGACTTGTAGAAGCTTTTTGACCATATTAACATCCGATTCAGTCTTTGACTTCTAAAAATGATTTGTATATTTATGTCTTAGCTTTTCAACCCATACTGAATCATCACGTTTCAATAAGTTAACTGAGAATTATGGCCGATATACCACAGCTGATACAATCTGCCCGCTGATGTTTCAGCTTTGCACCAGCAAGCTCTTGCAGACATGTTTTCGTCATGTAAACCTTCGAATCAGGTATTTTGGCCTGAAATACGACTTGTAGTAAATTGAGTTGGCTATTCAACCTTTTTAAAATCAGGTCAATTTGGTATCCAAGCTATGAGATAAGATCAAATTAGTCAGCAGCGCTCGGGGTCTATTGGTTGTGTCTACTGGTCCGGTAGACCTTTGTTTGTGTCTACTGGTCCAGTTTACTTCAACCACATCTTTGTTAATCATCAAGCTCCAAATTATGAGCTATTCCCTGCACATTTGATAAAATATGTTAGCTACACAATTAACAAGTTTTGTTAACATCAAAACCAAGATTATTCGGGTTTCCAAAACCCAATAATCTCCCCCTTTTTGATGATCACAAACTTGAATAAAATATGAACATTAAGGCACAATGTTGCATAACAAAAAATCATATTTTGAAAAATAGCATATTTCTCCCTCTTTTTTTGTGAATAAAAAATGAAGACAAATAAAATTTACTCCCCCTCAAGGATTGAGATTAAACTCTCCCCCTTAATTTTAAAAGGTTTACAAATTTGAGCAAGTGAGGAGCAAATGGGGTAGGCTAAAACAATTTAAATGCCATGCACATTTAATGTTTGAACAAAAATAACCTCTTTTGATGATGGATGAAGCATACTTGGCAACAAATTTGAATTTCTTGACAAAACTCAACAATGTCTATTTCATCTTTTTAGCGGCAGCACAATTGGTCCAATTTTGCAGAATAAACTGCTTTATTAGTATGCATGACCTATACCTTGCAATCCTCTATGAGTCTAGTTTGCAACGCAAAAAACGGTTCATCATTTGGA
Organism: Haberlea rhodopensis; assembly: GCA_907163345.1. Lineage (NCBI taxonomy): Eukaryota > Viridiplantae > Streptophyta > Magnoliopsida > Lamiales > Gesneriaceae > Haberlea > Haberlea rhodopensis. The sequence continues at coordinate 101,392 of CAJQUN010000262.1, read as the reverse complement.
CATCCGAGCAAGAAGTTATGCCAATTTTCCCAAAGTCGCTGCAAACTGTCAGAAAAATTGAATGCTTCGAACATTGTTTGAAAAATCTCGAGATAACAATTTTAAACTAAAAGTGATTTAGAACTGATTTAAAAATATTTCCGTGCATAATGAATGCAATGAAAATAAGTTTCATGCTAAAAAATATTTTTACACCAAAGTTTTAAAAATATGCTCTATGAAAATAATTTCATGCTCATGAAAATTTTCTTTAAAAGATTTCCTTCTAAAATCGGTTAAAATGCTTTTCAAGAATAACCTGACTCTGATATCAATTGTAGGATCGAGCGCTTACCGCTTTACCAATAACTATAGTTAACGGTAATGGTGGAATATCAATCTTTTCAAATATACACTGGCACAAACGTCATGTGTTCGATCGATCACAAAGCATAGGTAATTGTTGAACCCCAACATAGTTTGTAATCAAGAGATGCACTAATGACTATTCTTCAGGAGTGTTCTTGTAATGTTTTTCATGTTCTTAAGTTTGCAATTTCAAAAAAATATAATACCACAAATTAGTATATATGGTACCATATATTTGATTATATGGTACCACAAATTAGATTATTTAGTACTCCAAATTAGATTATATAGTACCAAAAATCACCTTAAGTAGTACCACCAATTAATATATATAGTACCGCAAATTATTTTTCATAGTACCATAAATTAGATTATTTAGTATCACTTTGATTTTTTTTTTACCAATTCTTGAATTATTTTATTACTTATTATGTATATTTATTAATTGGAATGTTAATGTTTTTTTTAGTCATAATATCATAACATATTCAAGTCATAGCCTCAATGTGTTACACCATGACTCAGAACAAGAGTTAGGAGTAGATGAACCAAATTGTGTTGCATGGGAGGCAAGTCGATGAGCGACTGAGTTGGCTGTTCTTCGACAATGCAGGATTGCATCTTGATTGCAAAAGTGCCTAATAAAAGAGATAATGGATCCTTCTCCATGCCAGGGGCTATGATGATGGATAGCATTAACCACGTTAATTGCATCAATTTCAAGAATGATGTGACGTCATTGATGTAATCTTGTCATGAGAATGTTTCTCTAACTGCTAATGTTTTCTCATACAATCTCTGAATTAAAAGAATTAGGCAATTAGCTATCCACGCGAAGATAACAGAAAGTTTTGCAACTTTATGTTGACCATATTTCCAAAATATGGCATAAAACATGAAGAATTTCGAGGAGAAAGAAGTGACACGTGTTTTGGTACCACAAGTCAGCATTTTTAGTACCACAAAGTGGCTTATATAGTACCACAAATTATGTTATTTAGTGCAAAAAATATGTTATTTAGCACCACAAATCAGTATATTTAATATCACATTTTAGCTTATATAGTACCACAAATCAGTATATTTGGTGCCACATATCAGTATATTTAGTACCACATAGTAGCTTATATAGTACCACAACTTATGTAATTTAGTACGAAAAATATGTTATCATATATTTAATATATGGTAAAGATATATATAACTTGATATATTTGCAAATAGATTTATATATAATATGTCATTTTATGTTATATAACATGCGAAATAAATAGTTCACATCTAATCTTACTTAGTACCACATTATCATACATTTAATATATGGTAATGATATATATAACTTGATATATTTGCAAATAGATTTATATATAATATGTCATTTTATGTTATATAATGATAAGGATGAATATTACGTGTATTTTTGCAATGATATGTATATATTTGAATTATTTTCGTGTTGATTCCGGGATGATGTTACACTTTTTGGTATTTATTTGGTTGTTTCAAGAATCTAGGTGGGAAGTTGAAGAATTGAGCTAGAAAGAAGAAAACGGATCAACCCGAGGCAAGAAATGAAGAAATTGGAATCTGACATAACCGATCGATCGGTAGTGGAGCCCGATCGATCGAAGGAGACAGAGTTTTGGCCAACAAGAAAAAGAGGAGCTCGATCGATCGGTAATTTATCTCGATCGATCGAGCATGGACGAGATATATCAAGCGAGATTGAAGAGTGCTCGATCGATCAGAAGTTGATGATCGATCGGTCGAGCGAGACAGAAGAATTCCTGGACGAGAAATAAGAGTGCTCGATCGATCGAGACAATTTTACCGATCGATCGAGCCACAGAATTTTCAGAAAAAAAAAAGACTTGATTGAGTTTGATCTATTGGGAACACTTCTATCCACCTCCTCTTCTATAAATAAGAGACCTAGGGCACGAATTCGAAGAATCAATATCATATCATACACCATAAATCAGCCTCCTTTCATCCTCCAACATCCATACAAATTAAGAGAAAAAGCCTTTGAAGTGCAAGGAAGGAAGCAGTAACGTTTCAACGCACGGATTCAACTCCTACGTTATCGTACTTCTAAGCTTTATTTATTTTGATTTTTGAATTTATTGATGTTTATGAGGTTGAGAAACAATTATTCATCATGTTAGTTTGATTTGAACATAAAATAAGTTTATTTTATCAGGATTAGGGAAGATTGTGATTGATTATTGATTTGAATGTTGTTTGAGTGGATTAATTCTTTTGTGCATGATTTATACTCTTAATGCTATCAAAGCCTTGCTAACTTTGATTGATTTGTGAATTATAATTGAGATCGAGAGATAAAATTATAATACGCTATAATAATTCATGTTGTATGTTAAAGATTTAGATCGAGAGATTAAATCACATACGTGATCACTTTGAATTGAAAGATTTAAAGTTAACGGTTTTCATCGAGATTTATGCAATATTAAATTGGTTTAAGTGAACGAGAGTTACTTGCTTCAATTTAATATTAGTTTCAATATAGCTTCAGAAAGTGTATTGATAATATTAAGGAATCCGTCATCTTAAGAATTAATTGGTTAGTAATTGTTTTTACAAACAAATCATTGACGATAACACAAGTGAACCAACATCTTGATAAATTTCTCGAGTGGAATTCCTTCGCATCTTCAAAGGAGTTGATTTAATTTTGAGTTTTTAAGTTTTTATTTTAATTAGATATTTATTCATATATTTCGTAGGCTAAATATAATTTTTCTAATTTTATTTGGTACTTATACGTTAGTCAATGTGGGTACGACATCCCTATTTCTAAATCACTATACTAAAACTTGACACCGTGCACTTGCGGTAATAAATCGCTACATTGGAATTTTCTGTTTAAAATAAAAGCGATCAAGTTTTTGGCGCCGTTGCCGGGGACTAATTTGTATAATATCATACGATATTAGTTAATTGGAATTTAGCCATATTATTTTTTTTGTTTTGTTTGGTTGTCAATTTTGACTATTTTGGTTTACTACATTTGTGTTTCTCCTTTTGGGTTGATTTTTACAGGTAATCATCTTCTTGGTGCATGCTAAGGAGTAGCAATTCCACACTCGAGCCGTTTGACCCAGAAATTGAGCTAACGTTTCTAAGGAAAATACGGGAAGCTCGAACAATGGCGGATAACAATCAAGAAGGAGGCGCGAATAATGAAGCACCGAATCCAAGATCTATGATGGATTTTGCTCAACCAGCTTTCCATGGATCACTGTCAAGCATTACGAGGCCAAGTATTGAAGCTAACAATTTTGAGATAAAACCTGCAATAATTAAGATGATCCAGCAATCAATGATGTTTGGGGGAGTAGCCACTGATGACCCAAACTCTCACATCTCAACTTCTTGGAGATTTGTGACACCTTCAAACACAATGGTGTTTCTCACGACGCCATCAGGTTATGGTTATTTCCCTTTTCATTAAAAGATAAAGCTAAAGCATGGTTAAATTCTTTACCTGCAGGATCTATTACCACTTGGGAGGGGATGACTCAAGCGTTCTTGCTAAATATTTTCCCCCTTCCAAAACTGCGAAGATGAGAAATAATATCACCACGTTTGGGCAATATGATCCTGAAACTTTATATGAGGCGTGGGATCGTTTCAAGGACTTGCTTAGGAAATGCCCACATCATGGTCTTCCTATTTGGCTCCAGGTACAAACCTTTTATAATGGTTTATTTTCAGCTAACCGTTCTATGATTGATGCAGCCTCAGGAGGATCCATCATGCGAAAAACACCAGAAGCAGCTTATGAACTCTTGGAAGAGATGGCTTCTAATAGCTATCAATGGCAATCAGAGAGGAATGTGCCAAAGAAACCGAGTGGAGTTCATCAAATTGACGACATCACCGCTCTTTCGGCACAGTTGGAAGCATTGAACAAAAAGATTGATAGCATGAGCATGACAGCGATGCAAGCTCAAGTTATCACTTGTGACTTATGTGGACGCAATCATCCAAGCATCGAATGCCAGGCATGTAATCCATTTACTCAGTCTAATAAGTCTGCTAATTATGTAGGAAACAGGCAGCCCAATAACCCGTACTCAAACACTTACAACCCGGGATGGAGGAATCATCCAAATTTGCAATGGTCCAACCAAAACAACGTGTTGAACCCACAACAACAACCGGGATATGTACCTAAGTCGATTATGGAGGAGCTCTTGACCAAGTTAATATCATCGACAGAAACTAGGATGCATCAATAAAAAACTAGGAGGTACAAGTAGGGCAAACTTGTAGCAATAATTCATGGACGAGCTCAAGGGACACTACCTACTGATACAGTGAACAACCCGAAGGAACAAGCAAAATTGGGCCACTGAGAAGGAGGTGGCAGTCCAGCTCGGGACTATAAATTAAGAACTTTCTTCTCTCTATCTCTTGTTTGTTTTTCATTTTTAGTTCAATTGTACTTTTTCTTTCTTGTTATTTTAATTTTTTGAGCCTAACTCCGTGCGTTAATTTTCAGATGCAGAAAAATGGAATGAAAAAAATTGGTGGGGCGGATCGAACATTGAAAAAAAATTTGGGTGAAAATTGTTCTGGAATGGTCGATCGATCGAGAATAAAGCTCGATCGATCGACCATGGGTTACAAAGAAAAAAAATTTCTGGAGTCGTCGATCGATCGAGAGATCACGCTCGGTCGATCGAGGAAGGTTATAAAAAGAAAAAACTTTTCTGTCTCACTCGATTGAGAGTTCGAGCATAAACTCTCGATCGATCGAGCAACAGAAATTTTCATTTTTAAAGGATCGATTTCAGCAAAAATACAAAACCTTCTCATCATTTTCCACGAAAAAAAAAATCGTTTTGGCCATAATCCCCAAATTCCTTCTATAATCTTTCCCACAACTCACAGATCTTACAATTTATACTTCAAAGCTTCTTCTAATTACACGTTTTGCAATAGATTTGAAGATTCAAAGCTGGATTGGGAAATTTCATCAAAAAGGAGGAACTCAAGCTAATTTTACAATATCACCTAGATTTTCATGGTATTTGGCTTCAACCCTTCTACATATCCATATATTAGTGAATATTTTAGTTTGGGTATACAAGGATTGTAGTTTTAGTGAATTTGGTGAAATTAAGATAGTTGAGTAGCTAATTTTGGGGAATTGAAGTGTTGGTTGGTTATTTTGTTGAGTTCTTGTTGTGGTTGGGATTGAAGCAGTGTGAATTGTGAACTGATAATGGCTCCAAAGAAAAAACAGAAGCAAGTCAAAGCCACCACTTCGTCTCAAGATTATGATGAGCGTCGATTTGTGAATTCCGTAGCGGCGGAATTATACCCCAGTTTTCACCGAAAACCCCTCAGTCGCGGAAGGGGAATGAGTATAGAACGACTTGAATGCCCTGTGATTCAAGAAGCAAGGCGAGGAGGTTGGTTTGAGTTTATTCAACAGCCTATTGATGTGGTGGTCCGTGTTGTGCGGGAATTCTATGCAAATCTAAGGACAGTCCACCAAAATTCACGGGAGGTTGTGTTTGTACGGGGTAAGGATGTGGAGTTTGATCAGTTTAAAATTAATGCAATTTTTCGGATGCTGTCAATAAAGAACAGTGAGTACAAAGCTTTCAAGAAGAGCCAAATCAACTATGATGAGGTACTCTCTGTAATCAGTGTTGAGGGGATTGATTCGCAAAGGAATAGCAATGGAGAGCCCCAGTTGGTCCTAAAGAAACATTTGAAACCAGAGGCACAAGCATGGTTTTCCTTCATAGCCTCCCGGGTCATGCCATCGACCCACACTTCTGAGGTCACCAAGGAGAGAGCTGCCCTGGTATTTGCCATACTCATTGGGCAAACGGTGGATTTGGGGTACATTATAAATGACCACATCAGTGACATCGGCAGGAGCCCGCCCACCTCCGCATTACCTTTTCCATCTACTATCACTGCTCTTTGCAAGAGATGCGAAGTGAAGTGGGGTGCCGATGAAGAACTCATACCACCAAAAGGACCAATAGTGGTTGATGGACCACCACCGCCTACAGGCCGACGTAGGGCCGAGCCACGGCCTTCGAGCAGCGAACTTGCTGGGCCGTCCACATGTTCTGCTGCAGAGCATTCATCTATCACCTTGGACTCCCTCCACAGGGATCACCAAGACAACATACGCCTGGAGCAGTAGGGCATCCGAAATTTGCAAAGGGAAATACGGTGGGACCAAGAGCAGATAAGTCAGCGACATATGGAGTTCATGCATTATCAGTATGCATGGAACACTGCCTTGGCCCAAGGTTTCCCAGCTATCCAGTTTCAACCTGAGCCACACTTCCAGCCATACCAACCACCACCACCTGATTATCCGCCATATCCACCATACCAGCCAGAGGAGCCTTATTACCCAGTATCCCCACCGGAGCATGATGAGGACGACGATCACTGACGATCGTCGTCGAGGTATGTGTTTTGCTTTTGCGCTTATTGTTTACTACACATTGAGGGCAATGTACGTACTAAGTTTGGGGGGTGTTTACTGGTATCTGCTGTTTTCTCTTGTTACTTATCTTGCATGCTTAGTCTATCATGAGATTATATTGTTTTTGAGCACATAAAAAAAAATTTGAAAAAAATGAGTTAATCATTAAGAAATAATGAATTAGACTTGCAACGGTATTGCATGATGATATTAATCCCCATCTTAACTAAAGTCTTGAAGATTTTTGACTTGTTTGTGAATATCTGTGGTTGAGTTAATATTTCAAAATTGAGGAACATCTTGAGCACTTTTAAGTCATGATTGAGGGAAACATATATTGGAAAAATTTTGTTAACTATGATTTGTCTTGAGGATCTTAAAGCACTCTAGAACCTATTTAAGGGCACTTTGAGGCGAAATTTTATAATTAGGAACTTGACTTGGACATGATTTAGGCAATCTTTGGAACGTTTGAGCCTTTCAAGCTTACCAAGTATATATCAATCGTAGTATCCCAATTTGAGCCTAATTGAAAAAAGAATGGAGTATGATTAACATACTATGAGCCCCCATTCAACATTCGTTGGCAAACTCATTATACCCACCTTTATGAGACTAAATTGAAAGAATTCATCCTTACCTTTAGGGAGTATAATGATTCTCATTAGATGCACATAAATTGCTATAGGTTGATGAGCTTATTATTGAAAAAAAAATGATGAATGAGAAAAGAAAAGAATAGAAAAAGCCTTGAATTTTTTTTTATCAAACTAAGACCCAAAGTGGCCAAGGCTAAAAGAAAAGGAAGAGAAGCTCAAGTTGTGCTAAAAAAATTGAATTTTACATGATTATACTCTCTTCTTTGTGTTACCCTATCTTTTCTTTGAAGCCAAACACCTAGGCCTAATATTACAAGCTTTAAAAGACCTATTGATCAAAGTCTAGGGAATAATTACATTAGTGGAGAAGTGCTTGAAAAGTAGGCTTATGGAGTGTTTAATAGTAATCTTGACTTGACTTTAATAGCATTATTTGATCCTGAAAGTATATATGAAACTCAAGATTGACATTAACACACACGCACGTTCCGATTTTGCGATATTGTTTGGCTTAGGAGAAAACACTTCTTGTTGATTTTTGGATTGACTTATGATGATGTGTTTGTGGGATTTCTGAGCTTTTACATTTGAGTTGCTAAGTTAATTCATTTAAAGTATTGATGATGAACTTTGCATTTTGATCTTAATGCTTGCTCGAGGACGATCAAGTCTAAGTTTGGGGGAGTTGATAAGGATGAATATTACGTGTATTTTTGCAATGATATGAATATATTTTCGTGTTGATTCCGGGATGATGTTACGCTTTTTGGTATTTATTTGGTTGTTTCAGGAATCTAGATGGGAAGTGGAAGAATTGAGCTAGAAAGAAGAAAACGGATCAAACCAAGGCAAGAAATGAAGAAGTTGGAATCTGACATAACCGATCGAACGGTAGTGGAGCCTGATCGATCGAAGGAGACAGAGTTTTTGCCAACAAGAAAAAGAAGAGCTCGATCGATCGGTAATTTATCTCGATCGATCGAGCATGGCAGAGATTTATCAAGCGAGATTGAAGAGTGCTCGATCGATCGGAAGTTGATGCTCGATCGATCGAGCGCGACAGAAGATTTCCTGGACGAGAAATAAGAGTGCTCGATCGATCGAAACAATTTTACCGATTGATCGAGCAACAGAATTTTCAGAAAAAAAAAGACTTGATTGACTTTGATCTATTGGGAACACTTCCATCCACCTCCTCTTCTATAATAAGAGACCTAGGGCACGAATTTGAAGAATCAATATCATATCATACACCATAAATCAGCCTCCTTTCATCCTCCAACATCCATACAAATTAAGAGAAAAAGCCTTTGAAGTGCAAGGAAGGAAGCAGTAACGTTTCAACGCACGGATTCAACTCATACGTTATCGTACTTCTAAACTTTATTTATTTTGATTTTTGAATTTATTGATGTTTATGAGGTTGAGAAACAATTATTCATCATGTTAGTTTGATTTGAACATAAAATAAGTATATTTTATCAAGATTAGGGAAGATTGTGATTGAGTTATTGATTTGAATGTTGTTTGAGTGGATTAATTCTTTTGTGCATGATTTATACTCTTAATGCTATCAAAACCTTGCTAACTTTGATTGATTTGTGAATTATAATTGAGATGGAGAGATAAAATTATAATACGCTATAATAATTCATGTTGTATGTTCAAGATTTAGATCGAGAGATTAAATCACATACGTGATTGATAAGTGTGATTTTTACACTTAATTTGATATATGATTAAGGGTGTTTTGTAGCGATTCCTAGAAAATATTACACGTTTTGGTATATATTTGTATATGTCAGGAATCTAGGTCCAAATGCATAAAACTGGATGAAATGGGCTTAAAAATGCTGAAAAAGGACCAAACTGAGCAAATCTGGAAAAGGAGGGACCAAATCGCAAGATTGGAGATTTGAGGTCCAAGATCGATCGGCAATGACGAAGATCGATCGCCATATTTCTGAGATCGACCGACAAATGACGAAGATCGATCGCAGATTTGTTTAATTTGGGTATCACGTCCAGTAGAGATTGAAGATCGATCGCGAGGTGACAAAGATCGATCGCCAAACCCTGAAAAATCGAGATTTTGTTTCCTACTTGGTGATTTTGTGTCCAAACTTTGCAAAACTCTTCCACACTATTTATAGAAGATTTTCAGACGTTTTGTGGGACTTTTGCCACTTTTTACTGAGACCTAGCAGCCTCTCCTCCATCCAAAGCACCACCACAAATCATTGAAGAGCAAGAGCAACGCAAGGAACGAAAGAACGGAGCGACATCCTCGTTATCTTAGTATTTCTGAACTTAATTAATTGTTTTATCAGATTTTGATGTTAAATTTGTTTAAAGACATGTTTTTACATTATAAGTTGATTATGGTTGTTGGCTAGAATATTTGTCAAGACATAGGGAATCCCATGTTTGAACCCTTGAGTTAATTAATGGTTTTGATTTGATTTCTCTGATCTTTGCGCATAATTTATGTTTTTAATGCTTGTAAAAGATTAGCTACCTTTTGCATGATATTGGTAATCGTAATTGAATTGACCATAGGAGATTACGATACGACGTAGTAAATTAGGCCGTGGGTTTTAGGTTGAGACGGACCAAGTAAAATCTAGCACACGTGTGATAGCAATAGATTTACCAAAATCGAAGGCTAGTAGTTTTCACAAAGCGTTTTTCGATATTAATCATTCAATAAAGACACGAGAGTGATTTATTGTAGATTAATGCTAGACTTGTTATAACCGGACCAAGGTATAACGAATGAAATAGGAAAACTCGTCACCCTAGAACATAGAACATTGAATCTTAATTAATAGACAACTTTTGGGGGATTACATGGGTGAACCGACGTCTTGATAATTCGTTTATAAATTCTCTTCAATTATCCAACACTGCTGTTTAGGTTAATTTTTGTGCTTAAGTCAATTTAGTTTAATAATCATTCCATAATCGTAGGTTAAATATAGTAATTGTAATCGATCGTGGTAATTACTACTAGTCCCTGTGGGTACGACACTCCTTACTTTTAAATCTTTATACTAAAACTTGACACCGTGCACTTGCGGTAAAGAATCGCTACATTGAAATAACTGTTTAAAATAATAGCGATCAAGTTTTTTGGCGCCGTTGCCGGGGACTAGTTTAAGTAATATCATAGGAGATTAGTTGACTATAATTTAGCCATATTTTTTATTTTTACTGTTATTACGATTTATACGATTTCACCACTGTTGTTCCTTCGTTGTGTTGAATTTTGCAGGGAGTTGTCTTTTTAGTGCATGCTACGAAGTGACAGACCTATATTAGAGCCACTTGACTTAGAGATTGAGCGAACTTGCAGAAGACTTCGGAAAGAAACTAGAGAGATGGCTGAGAATAATCGAGGGAATGGTGAACAACACAATGATGAAGTGCCAATTACAAGGTCCATGATGGACTATGCACAACCATCTTTTCAAGGCACCATGTCTAGCATCACTAGACCAAGGATTCAGGCTAATAACTTCGAGAAGCCTACCATAATTCAGATGATTCAACATTCTGTGCAATTCGGAGGATCGCATACTGATGATCCTAATGCTCATATCTCCAACTTTTTGGAGATATGCGACACATTCAAGCACAATGGCGTCACTGACGACGCCATCAGGTTACGACTCTTTCCCTTTTCTTTAAACGATAAAGCTAAGAGCTGGTTGAATTCATTGCCTGCAGGGTCGATCACTACGGATGGCTCAATCATTCCTATCAAAATACTTTCCCCCTTCCAAGACAGCTAAGATGCGCAATGATATCACCACATTCGTGCAACATGATCCGGAGACTCTATATGAAGCTTGGGAGCGCTTCAAGGATCTACTTCGAAGATGCCCACATCATGGCCTTCCGATTTGGCTTCACGACAAACATTTTACAATGGTTTATATTCTGCTAATAGATCCATGATTGATGCAGCAGCAGGAGGTACCATTATGAGAAAGTTACCTGAGGAAGCTTTCATACTCTTGGAGGAGATGGATCCAACAGTTACCAGTGGCAGTCAGAAAGGAATGTGCCCAAAAGATCGATTGGGGTGCACCAAGTTGATGAGGTAACAGCAATAAAAGCACAATTGGAGGCGTTGAATAAGAAAATGGATGGCTTGACCATGACAGCGATGCAAGCTCAAGTGGTCATATGTGACTTGTGTGGAGGAAACCATCAGAGCACGGAATGCCAGGCAGGTAATCCTTTTGTGCAAAATACTGAAAATGCTAACTTTATAGGAAACAAGCCACAACAGGGTAATTCTTACTCCAACAACTATAACCAACCATGGAGGAATCATCCAAACTTCTCTTGGTCCGACCAAAAGAATGTTTTGAACCCTCAACCACCACCGGGTTACCAACCAAAGCCGAGCATGGAGGAATTACTTGTCAAGTTTATATCATCTACTGAGACAAGGATGAGTAACCAAGATGCATCTATCAAGAATTTGGAAACTCAAGTCGGACAATTGGCAACCATCTTGGCCGGAAGAGCACAAGGAACCCTACCGAGTGACACCGAGAAAAATCCAAGGGAGCAAGCCAATGCCATGACCTTGAGGAGTGGAAAAGAACTTGGTGATGAGAAGGAGACTGAAAAGATTGCAATTAAACAAGATGAGAAGGAGCAACCACGCAACAAGGGTAAGTCCACTAGAGACACTACACCTATCACACCACAAGAAAAGGTACACATTCCTCTCCCATTCCCTGCAGCAGTTAATAGGGCAAAGGTTGATTCAAACTTTGCCAATTTTTAGACATGCTTAAGAATTTGCATATAGATATACCGTTTATTGATGCCTTACGAGAAATGCCAAATTATGCTAAATTCTTAAAGAAGATGTTGTCTAAGAAGCAGAAATTGGGAGAGCACGAGACTGTCTTTTTGACTGAGGAATGTAGTGCTATTGTGCAAAAGAAATCGGCCACCAAGTTAAAAGATCCAGGGAGATTCTCTATTCCTTGCACTGTTGGGCCTATTTCTTCTATTAAATCATTATGTGATTTGGGTGCTAGTGTGAATTTGATGCCTTTGTCTGTTTTTCAGAGACTTGGATTAGGAGAGCCGAAGCCCACGAGGGTAGTGTTGCAAATGACAGACAAGTCTATCACCTACCCACTAGGAATCATTGAAGATGTGCCAGTAAAGATAGATCAATTCACCTTCCCAGTGGATTTCCTAGTACTGGATATGGAGGAGGATGTGAGAATGCCATTGATCCTGGGACGCCCATTCTTGGCTACTGGAAGAGCCATCATAGATGTTGAAGAAGGGAAGTTGATCCTCCGTGTAGGAGAGGATCGTGTTACATTCAATATGTTCAAATCTTCAACACACGCACACAACGAGCATGATTATCTAAAAGTTAACATGATTGACACTTTTCTTGTTGATGTGGTGCAATGTACTAATGAGGTGAACGTGGAGTCTGAGCTAGAGCCTAAGGAAGGCAAGAGCCATGACATGGTCAAGTCAAAAAAGGCTAAGAAGCTCAAGGAGAAAAGGACATTCATGAAGGGAGAGACAGTGCAGTTGCATAAAGCGCCACCACCTCGCATTTTCCAAAGCAAGCGAAAGGCGTCATGGGTTGGACCATTCATGGTAACCACCGTCTATGCTCATGGAGCAATTAAGGTAAGTGATCCTATTCTAGGCACTTACGTGGTAAATGATCAGCGGTTAAGGCACTGCAACGTGGATGACACTAATCCACATACTCCGAACCGTTAGAGCGATGTTGGTAATAAGTCCAGCTTGGGACTATAAATCAAGAAATTTTTCCTATCCCTTTGCTTTGTTTTTAGTTTATTTTGGTTTGTTTTGTTTTTATTTTTTTTAATTTTGGTGAGACTCCATGCGTGCTGTGACGTGTTCCAACACTATGCCCCATGAGCTGATGATGAATTGGACAACGATCACTGACGATCGTTGTCAACGGTAAATGTTTTGTCCTATTTTCCGTGCTTAGTACATTGAGGACAATGCATGAATTAAGTTTGGGGGAGTGCATTACCGTGTCATGCTTCTTATTTGGAAATTGATCATTTCTGGAGCACCAACAAAAATTTTCTAGAAAATGAGTTCAACTAGTAAGATAAGAATAAATCATAGTAGTTTTCTCTATTCAATGATGATATTAGTCTCACTATGCATGTCAACTTGAGTTTTGATGATTGTAAGACTTGTTTGTGAATATCTTGTTTGAGTAGCATGTCAAAGATGAGGAATATTTTGAGCACATTTGAGTCACAATCTTGTGAATTGCATTTGGAGTAGTGAAAATTTTTGTGAACTTAATGAATTGTTTTTTAGCATCTTAGAGTGCCTTAGAAACTATTTGATGATGACACTTTGAGGCGAAATTTTATAGTTATAAACTCGACTTGGAAATGATTTAGGCGATCTTTGGACCGTTTGAGCCTTTCAAGCTTACCATGTTTACATTAATCCCTAGTATCTAATTTTGAGCATAATTGAAAAGGAATGGAGTGTGTTTAACATACTATTAGCCCCCATTCAACATTGTTTTTGGCAACTCATTATACCCACCTTTATGAGCCTAAATTGAAAGAATTCATCCTTACCTAAAGGGAGTATAATGATTCTCATTATATGCACATGAATTGCTACATTTGGATGAGCTTATTATTGAAAAAAAAAATTGATGATGAGAAAAGAAAACGATAGATAAAGCCTTGAAAAAATATATATATCTAATTAAGACCCAAAGTGGCCAAGGCTACAAGAAAAAGAAGAGAAGCTCAAGTTGTGCTAAAAAATTGAAATTTACATGATTATACTCTCTTCTTTGTGCTATCCTATCCTTTCTTTGAAGCCAAACACCTAGGCCTAACGCTACAAGCTTAAAAAGACCTAGTGATCCAAGTCTAGGGAGTGACTACATTAGTGGAGAAGTGTTTGAAAATAGGATTTTGGGGTGCTCAATGATAATCTTACTTTTCATTGACTAGCATGATTTGATCTATGAAAATTGCATGAAACTTGAAAGTGACAATAGCACACACCCACGTTCTGATTTGGCGACGTGTTGCTTGATCTAGGAGAAAACACAACTTGTTAAACTTTCTGATTTATTCTGTTCGTCTGTAAGTGAGATGTCTGAGCTACATGATTGACTACAAATTGGTTTAGTTAAATCTTCAAATATTGAACTCTACTTTTTGATTTTATTTCTTGCTCGAGACGATCAAGCTTAAGTTTGGGGGAGTTGATAAGTGTGATTTTACACTTAATTTGATATATGATTAAGGGTGTTTTTGTAGTGATTCCTAGAAAATATTACACGTTTTGGTATATATTTGTATATGTCAGGAATCTAGGTCCAAATGCATAAAACTGGATGAAATGGGCTTAAAAATGCTGAAAAGGACAAAACTGAGCAAATCTGGAAAAGGAGGGACCAAATCGCAAGATTGGAGATTTGAGGTCCAAGATCGATCGGCAATGACGAAGATCGATCGCCAGATTTCCGCGATCGATCGGCAAATGATGAAGATCGATCGTGGATTTGTTTAATTTGGGTATCACGTCCAGTAGAGATTGAAGATCGATCGCGAGGTGACGAAGATCGTCGCCAAACCCTGAAAAATCGAGATTTTGTTTCCTACTTGGTGATTTTGTGTCCAAACTTTGCAAAACTCCTCCACACTATTTATAGAAGATTTTCAGACGTTTTGTGGGACTTTTGCCACTTTTTACTGAGACCTAGCAGCCTCTCCTCCATCCAAAGCACCACCACAAATCATTGAAGAGCAAGAGCAACGCAAGGAACGAAAGAACAGAGCGACGCACGGAGCGACATCCTCGTTATCTTAGTATTTCTGAACTTAATTAATTGTTATATCAGATTTTGATGTTAAATTTGTTTAAAGACATGTTTTTACATTATAATTTGATTATGGTTGTTGGCTAGAATATTTGTCAAGACATAGGGGATCCCATGTTTGAACCCTTGAGTTAATTAATGGTTTTGATTTGATTTCTATGATCTTTGCGCATAATTTATGTTTTTAATGCTTGTAAAAGATTAGCTACCTTTTGCATGATATTGGTAATCGTAATTGAATTGACCATAGGAGATTACAATACGACGTAGTAAATTAGGCCGTGGGTTTTAGGTTGAGACGGACCAAGTAAAATCTAGCACACGTGTGATAGCAATAGATTTACCAAAATCGAAGGCTAGTAGTTTTCACAAAGCGTTTTTTGATATTAATCATTCAATAAAGACACGGGAGTGATTTATTGTAGATTAATGCTAGACTTGTTATAACCGGACCAAGGTATAACGAATGAAATAGGAAAACTCGTCACCCTAGAACATAGAACATTGAATCTTAATTAATAGACAACTTTTGGGGGATTACATGGGTGAACCGACGTCTTGATAATTCGTTTATAAATTCTCTTCAATTATCCATCACTGCTGTTTAGGTTAATTTTTGTGCTTAAGTCAATTTAGTTTAATAATCATTCCATAATCGTAGGTTAAATAAAGTAATTCTAATCGATCGTGGTAATTACTACTAGTCCCTGTGGGTATGACACTCCTTACTTTTAAACCTTTATACTAAAACTTGACACCGTGCACTTGCGGTAAAGAATCACTACATTGAAATAACTGTTTAAAATAATAGCGATCAGTGATCACTTTGAATTGAAAGATTTAAAGTTAAGGGTTTTCATCGAGATTTATGCAATATTAAATTGGTTTAAGTGAATGAGAGTTACTTGCTTCAATTTAATATTAGTTTCAATATAGCTTGAGAAAGTGTATTGATTATATTAAGGAATCCGTCATCTTAAGAATTAATTGGTTAGTAATTGTTTTTACAAACAAATCATTGACGATAACACAAGTGAACCAACATCTTGATAAATTTCTCGAGTGGAATTCCTTCGCATCTTCAAAGGAGTTGATTTAATTTTGAGTTTTTAAGTTTTTATTTTAATTAGATATTTATTCATATATTTCGTATACTAAATATAATTTTTCTAATTTTATTTGGTACTTATACGTTAGTCCCTGTGGGTACGATATCCGTATTTCTAAATCACTATACTAAAACTTGACACCATGCACTTGCGGTAATCGCTACATTGGAATTTTCTGTTTAAAATAAAAGCGATCATATATCAAACGAAATAGATAGTTCACATCTAATATTACTTAGTACAACATTATCATATATTTAATATAGGGTAAAGATATATATAACTTGATATATTTGCAAATATATTTATATATAATATGTCATTTTATGTACAATAACATATGAAATAGATAGTTCACATGTAATCTTTCTTAGTACCACATTATCATACATTTAATATATTATAAATATATATATTTCGGGATTAAATAATATAATTTGTGGTACTATATAATCTGCTTTGTGGTACTAAATATACCGATTGTGGTATCAAATATACTGATTTGTGATACTATATAAGTTAATATGTTGTACTAAATAACATATTTTTGGTAGTAAGTAAAATAATTTGTTCTATTATATAAGTTACTTTGTAGTACTAAATATACTGATTTGTGTTACCTAATATACTGATTTGTGGTACTATATATTTGTGGTACTAAATATACTTGATGTGATCCCTAATTTTCGACGTTAGGTAGATTGAAGTGTATACGGAAAATAAGAGAAAAACACCAAGATTTTTTACGTGAAAAACCCTCGAATTGAAGGAAAAACCACAGGACCTAGTCCAAATGTAAAATTCTACTATCACAATTTGAGATTGTTACAGGACTTTTGACACGATATCTAATTGTAGAATTATTACACAAGGATCTTTAGAAAAAATAACAAATGACCGAACAGAGTAATAATGCTCTCTTCTGAGTCTTTTTTGTATATAAAATCCAACCCCTTGCAACGAGGCTTCCTGCCTCTATTTATAGGCTCGATCCTTGTGATTACTTGGCGGGAAAGCTAGGATCTGAACTCCCTTTATAGTGGCGTTAATGTAGCGAGTGTGTCCGAGAAATCTGCATCCCATAAATGCACGTTTATCTCAAACAGTTAATCTGTTGTTTACAACCGGGTCTTCCCCTAATCTTTGACCAATATGCCGAGCAGGGTTTGACAATCATCTATAATCTATTCGGTGTAATGTTGTTCGGCTATAATCTGTTCGGTGTAATGTTGTTCGACTATAATCTGTTCGGTGTAATGTTGTTCGGTTCTCGTAGGGGATTTTACCCGAGAATACCAATGTGTCATATGACATCACCTCACCCCCTGAAGTAAATCAAGACGAGAACCTTGAAATCTTGTTTTATTGCCTTAGGGTAAAATCCTAATTTTGACATGCTCAGATTTTGTCGCTCTTTTTTCCCGTTCAAAAGTTTCAAACACCGCGCGACGTTTTGTTTCCCGGGGCATATCTGTAACCGTCTATTTCGTTTAATTCGGACAGCCCTGATTTAACGATTGTTCATGTGGTCCCATCTATAAATACTCCCCCATTCCCCTCATTTGTCTCACTTTGGGTTTAGACGACAGAGCAATTTGTCTTCAATCCTCTCCGTCTTCTATCTATAAAGTATGGCTTCTTCTTTAGATGATTCTTCCTTGAGGGCTATAGATGTGTATGATGAGGAAGGTGTTAATACCCCTTCTCCTCGACCTTCATCCCGAGCAGATAAAATACGTTCGATCTCCAGTATAAGAAATATTTAGAGCAAATAAAGCTCGTCCTGGGTACAAAAAACAATACACTTGAGCTCATTGAATACCCCGCTGAATAACCATCCAAAACTTCTGAAACGCAAATAAAGAATCCTTCCCGATCACCGAACATCAAGATATCCCAAGCAAATAGATATGATCGTGATCGAGGGAAACATCATGAGCGGATAAATATAACTGAGCTCCAGGGAAAATATCCCGAACAGATAAATATGTCTGAACCCGATGGAAAATATCCCGAACAGATAAAATAAAATCGGGCTCTAGGGAAAACATCCCGAGCACAATAACTTAGGCAATTTTAAGTTTAAACGTTGACCAAACATCCCGATCCCACGAGTAATGTGATGTCCGGAATAATTAATGATCGTTCATTGTATTTAATTCTGACTATCGGATTTTAGAACGGAGTTGGGTTGAATGATTCCGGGATTGAATTTATAATGTTAATTAAATTCAAGGAGATTCTTAAATTATGGGGAATTTCATTTTTTTGGTCTGGGATTGAAATAAATAATTTCGGGTTGAACTTGTGATGCAAATTAAATTGAGATGGGTTTTCTTGCAACAATATATTAGTTGATTTAAATTAAATGGAAGAGATGGGTTTGAGTGGTGTTTACTTAACTAGGGTTAGAATAAACCTTACACTACTACATTTTCACACCCTAAAATTAATTGACCCTCATCCATTCTTGCACCTCCTTCACGCTGAGAGAGAAGACCTGATTAAGCAAATTTCAGGCGCGGTTTTGATCGAATTCTTGGTAAGAAATCTTGCCTAGTACCTCAATCGTTCCTCCCCCTTGTCATTTTGTTTTGTTGGTTCAAATTTTAAGCTATGATGGTTCGAAAATCTTGCTGTACATGGATCGATTTTACTGATGCTTTTAGGTCGAATTGTATGTTGTTTGGTGGCGTTTCTGTGCGTGTTCTTGGGGAGAAAAATCACAATGTTAGTTTGAAAATTTAGGAGGTTTTCTTGGTTCGAAAATCTGATGCAGTTTATGTTCAAAATGTATATGATCTTGAGGCTGAAATCATGTTATCGCATTGTGCTTGAATCTTGTTGTTTTTTACTTCAAAAATTCCAGCCACTAGTTTGCTTGATCCTTGCTGATTTTGCTTTTGAAAATATGCTACTTTTGGCTTGAATCTTGCTGATATTGTTGGTCTAATTGTGTGGGGGTTATGATGGCCAAATTAGGGCTGTAGTGGGGCTTGAAATCATGCTCATAAGTTGTTTGAGAATATGCTTAAGCAGTGTTAAGTGTGAGGAGGTGGATGGAAGTGTTCCCAATAGATCAAACTCAGTCAAGTCTTTTTTTTCTGAAAATTCTGTTGCTCGATCGATCGGTAAAATTGTCTCAATGGATCGAGCACTCTTATTTCTCGTCCAGGAATTCTTCTGCCTCGCTCGATCGATCGAGCATCAACTTCCGATCGATCGAGCACTCTTCAATCTCGCTTGATAATTCTCTACCATGCTCGATCGATCGAGATAAATTACCGATCGATCGAGCTCCTCTTTTTCTTGTTGGCCAAAACTCCTTCTCCTTCGATCAATCGCGCTGCACTACCGATCAATCGGTTATGTCAGATTCCAATTTCTTCATTTCTTGCCTCGGTTTGATCCGTTTCCTTCTTTCTAGCTCAATTCTTCCACTTCCCACCTAGATTCCTCAAACAACCAAATAAATACCAAAAAGTGTAACATCATCAATACTTTAAGGCTGTGTTTGGTAGGTGGGATTAGGATAGGATAAACAAATAAACCAATATTTGGTTGAGTGTTTAGCAAATCCGTACAATCCCAAGGGCCCGGGAAAAAAGCAAGAAATTGGGATTACAACCTGAAAATATATCCCACCAAAGCTTAGGTATTGGCAATCAAAATTTGCATAGTAACCATGATAAGAGTAACAAAATACCACAAATGCCCATTGCCCTAGCAACAAAAACCTATGATGGGGTGGAAGGATTGGGTACCAGATAAAATATTATTTAATTAAATAATTAATTAAATTGAATTATGAACTAATTATTTAAATTGAATTTATTAAATAATCAATTAATTATTCGATTGAATTAGTAATAATTAAATAAATTGAATTCTCCTTTGAGCAGAGGCAGTTGGAGCTTGATGGGGGCGGCGTGGATCTTGAGCAACGACGGGTTGATCTTGAGCGTGAGGCGGGTGCACTTGAGCAACGAATAGATTTAATTTAATTAATTAATTGTTTGATTACATTGGATTATTTAAATAAATTATTTAATATGTATTATATTTAAAAAATTAAAAGTAAATATTTGATAGTAAAAATAGTGGATTCAGTGTCACCATATTTACTAAAAATAGTAAAAATATTCAAGTGTAAAAGGCACACACGTGAAATAATTTGATTAAAAATTAGTAGAAATATTTGATTAAAATGGTTGACTTGAAAATCCACTATAAAATTTCAAAAGAGTGTAATTTGAATTAATAGTCAAACATCACATATTAGTGTGTTTTCACCAAAGTGTTGAAGAAACTAGATTATGAGGCAAGGTTTTAATTCGAATGCTACTGCTTTTAGTTGCCCGATCTTGAAAAATCTGCAATGTTTTTTAGATATGTTTTGACTTACCTACTAAAATAGGTGTTTGCAACTATGGATGTGTAAATTATATGATAAAAGAGTATTTGGACCTTATTATTTTGTACACAGTGTGATGTTTTTCGGTGTTTTTAGTAGTATTTACTATGTTCGTAATGTTTTGTTGATAGTGTGTTCATACGTATTTGTTTTGTTAATTACGATCAATTAGATAGTAAATACCTTGGACGACAAAGTCATACCATTTTGCAGGGACTAATTAATTGATCATTTCGTAATAATCTAATGAGTCATTATCCAATGTACTCATTATCACCAATCACCGATTTTTGCATTGTTAATGTTGCAGTGAGACTTATTTAGAAAATGTTATAGCAAGTTTTTATATTTTTCATATTTGGATGATGCTTGGGTATATTTTCAGATTGAATTGGTTCGAAATAAATTTAATTTGATTAACATCTATTTATTATAATTTGAGATTAACTTAAAAGTTCAAATTAATTTTATATTATTTATTATATTTCAATATTTTATACATACTATTTAATTCATTATAATATTTATTAATAATTAAATTATATAATTAAATTTAATTTGATTAATTAAAATAAAATAATAAAAATAAGTGCAAAACCTATGCAAGGGTAGTTTTGTCATTTTACAAATAAAATTAATATTTACCACATATTATCAACTACACCAAACACAATATTACTTATCATAATTTACTAATCATACGAACCAAACACAATATAGTTTATCCATTAGTTTATTTATCAACCCATTATCCACTTTTTAATCTATCAATCATTTATCCTATCACAGCAACCAAGCGCACCTAAATGAATTAACTTAGCAACTCAAATGTAAAAGGTCAGAAATCCCACTAACACTTCAATCATAAGTCAATCCAAAAATCAACAAGAAGTGTTTTCTCCTAAGCCAAGCAATATATCGCAAAATCGGAACGTGCGTGTGTGTTAATGTCAATCGAGTTTCATATATACTTTCAGGATCAAATAATGCTATTATACTCAAAGTCAAGATTACTATTAAACACTCCATAAGCCTACTTTTCAAGCACTTCTCCACTAATGTAATTATTCCCTAGACTTGGATCAATAGGTATTTTAAAGCTTGTAATGTTAGGCCTAGGTGTTTGGCTTCAAAGGAAAGATAGGGTAACACAAAGAAGAGAGTATAATCATGTAAAATTCAAATTTTTAGCACAACTTGAGCGTCTCTTCTTTTTCTTTTAGCCTTGGCCACTTTGGGTCTTATTTAATCACTTTTTTCTCAAGGCTTTATATCTATCTTTTTCTTTTCACATTCATCATTTTTTTATAATAAGCTCATCCAAATGTAGCAATTTGTGTGCATCTAATGAGATTCATTATACTCCCTTTAGGTAAGGATAATTTTTTTTTTTTCAATTTAAGCTCATAAAGGTGGGTATAATGAGTTGCCAAAAAAAACAATTGTTGAATGGGGGCTAATAGTATGTTAAACATACTCCATTCTTTTTCAGTTAGACTCAAATTGGGATACTAGAGATTGATATATACATGGTAAGCTTGAAAGGCTCAAACGTTCCAAAGATCGCCTAAATCATGTCCAAGTCAAGTTCCTAATCATAAAATTTCGCCTCAAAGTGCCTCAAATTGGTTCTAGAGTGCTTTAAGATCCTCAAGACAAATCATAGTTAACAAAATTTTTCCAATATATTTTTCCCTCAATCACGACTCAAAAGTGCTCAAGATGTTCCTCAATTTTGAAATATTAACTCAACCACAGATATTCACAAACAAGTCAAAAATCTTCAAGACTTTAGTTGAGATGGTGATTAATATCATCATGCAATATCGTTGCAAGTCTAATTCATTATTTCTTAATGATTAACTCATTTTTATTTTTTTTTCCTAATCTTGATAAAATAATCTAATCTAATCTCATGATAGACTAAGCATGCAAGATAAGTAACAAGAGAAAACAGCAGATACCAGTAAACACCCCCAAACTTATACATGCATTGCCCTCAATGTAAAGTAAATAATAAGGGCAAAAGCAAAACACATACCTCGTCGACGATCGTCAGTGATCGTCGTCCTCATCATGCTCTGGTGGGGGTACTGGGTAATAAGTAAAAGAAAAAAATGAAAAGATGAACTAAAGAAAATTGAAAAACAATCAAGGGATAGAGAGAAGAAAGTTCTTAATTTATAGTTCCAAACTGGACTGTCACCTCCTTTTTCTTAGTTATCAAGATAACAAATAGGGGCTAACATCTCGCCTTTCTCATTTGTGTGGTAGTGCTTCAATCGCTGCCTATTTACTATAAATGTTCCCTTATTGGGTTCGGTAATTTCAATAGCGCCTGATGAGTTTACCTTGGAGACTGTGAATGGTCCGGACCAACGAGAACGTAGTTTACCTGGAAAGAGTCACAGTCTGGAGTTGAACAAGAGTATTGTATCTCCTACATTGAATTCCCTCCTTTGTATATGAGAATCATGCCACTTCTTGGTTTTGTCTTTGTAAATCTGGCATTCTCATATGCCTGATTCCTAAACTCCTCCATCCCATTCAGCTGTAAAAGACGTTTTTCGCCTGCAACATGACAATCAAAGTTTAGCCATTTAATAGCCCAATATGCTTTATGCTCAAGTTTAACTGGTAGGTGACATGCCTTACCAAATACCAACCTATAAGGTGATGTGCCAATAGATGTCTTAAAAGCAGTTCCATAAGCCCATAAGGCATCATCTAAGCGTAAGGACCAATCCTTCCGGCTTAGAGTTACCGTCTTTTCTAAAATACGTTTCAACTCTCGGTTTGAAACTTCTACTTGTCCGCTAGTTTGTGGGTGGTAAGGTGAAGACACTTTGTGGGTGACACCATATTTACTCAAAAGATTTTCAAATTGTTTGTTGCAAAAATGAGTGCCCCCATCACTAATAATTGCTCGAGGGGTGCCAAAAAAGAGTAAAAAAATTTCTTTTTAAAAATTGCACAACCACTCGAGCATCATTTGTGCGTAAAGCTTCCGCCTCAACCCTGCGACAAGTATGTATTTGTTTGAACATGAACTTGGGAAAGGTCCCATAAAATATATTCCCCACACATCAAAAAGTTCAAGAATATTATTTAAGGGTAATTCATTTCTCCTAGAGATATTACCGCCCCTTTGACATCTATCACATGTGGAAACATACCTGAATGCATCCTTAAACAACGTTGGCCAATAGAAGCCAGAGTCAAGTACCTTAGCAGCTGTTTTGGTTGGGCCAAAATGCCCACCTATCTCTCCACCGTGGCACTGCTTCAAGATAGATTGCATATCCCCTTCGGGGATACATCTCCTTATAATGTTATCTGCACAAACTTTGAACAAATAGGGCTCCTCCCACATAAGATGTTTAACCTCAGAAAAAAAAAAATTTATTTTGATAAAAGATAGATTTTGTGGGAGGATACCACTAGCAATATAATTCGCATAATATGCATACCAAGGTAAAATGTCAGCGTTAAACATTGCTCATCAGGAAATTTCTCATTAATTTCTTCTACCTGACTTTCAGTTGTATCCTCTCCATTGTCTATTCGAGACAAATGATCTGCTACCACATTCTCTACACCATTTTTATCTCTTATCTCCAAGTCAAATTCTTGCAACAACAATATCCACCTAATCAAGCTTGGTTTGGCATCTTTCTTTGCAAGTAAGTACTTAAGTGCAGCATGATCGGTGTAAACAATAACTTTGGCAAGACATAGATAGGAGTGAAATTTATCGAATGCGCGAAAAATATGGCTAGAAGCTATTTTCAGTGGCATAATTCATATGTGCTTCATTCAAAGTGCGACTAGCATAGTAGATGGTATGAAATACCTTGTTCCTCCTTTGGCCTAAAACTGCTCCTACCGCCGTGTCACTAGCATCACACATCAGTTCAAAGGGTAACTCCCAATCAGGTGTTACCAAGATAGGTGCTGTTACCAGTTTCTCCTTGAGAATCTCGAATGCCTTCACACAATCAGCATTAAATTCATAAGGTGCATCTTTAGTTAATAGATGAGATAAAGGTTTAGAAATTTTTGAGAAATCCTTAATGAATCGACGATAAAATCCCGCATGGCCTAAAAAGCTTCGGATTCCTTTCACTGTTGTTGGTGGTGGCAATTGTTGTATCACTTGGATTTTTGCTCGGTCTACTTAAATACCCCTTTCGGATATCTTATGTCCCAATATTATACCTTCTTTGACCATGAAGTGACACTTCTCCCAATTCAATACAAGATTCGTCTCCTCGCATCTTGTCAAAACCAATTCCAAGTTATATAAACAGATATCAAATGAAGATCCAAAAATAGAGAAGTCATCCATGAATACTTCTAAGAATTTCTCTATCATGTCATGGAATATGGCTACCATGCATCTTTGAAAAGTAGCAGGGGAATTACATAATCCAAATGGCATTCGTCTAAAGGCAAAAGGGCAAGTGAAAGTAGTTTTCTCTTGGTCCTCTGGTGTAATAGCGATTTGGTTATACCCAGAATACCCATCTAGAAAGCAATAAAAGTCATAACCTACTAATCTCTACCATTTGGTCAATGAAGGGAAGGGGAAAGTGATCTTTACGAGTAGACTCATTTAACCTCCTATAGTCAATGCACACTCTCCACCCCGTGACTGTTCTAGTAGGTATCAATTCATTGTTCTCATTAGGGACAACAGTCATGCCTCCTTTCTTTGGTACACATTGAATAGGACTTACCCATGAACTATCAGAGATAGGGTAGATAATACCTGCGTCCATTAGCTTAATGACCTTGGCTTTGACTACCTCTTGCATTTTTGGATTGAGACGGCGTTGTGGTTGTACCACGGGCTTGAATGTGTCTTCCATCAAAATTTTATGCATGCACACCGATGGACTAATTCCTTTAATATCTGATATCTTCCATCCAAATGCCTTCTTGTGCTCCCTAAGGACTTTAAGAAGCTTCCCCTCGTTTTCACCTGTCAAAGATGAAGAAATAATGATTGGTAACGAATTTCCAGAATCTAAGAATACATACTTGAGATGAGGTGGGAGGGGTTTTAGTTCGAGAGTGGGTGATTCTTCGATGGATGGCCGTTGAGGTTTAATGTCTCTTTTTCCTAACTCTCCAAGATTTTCAGTGGCTCGTTTCATGTAAGGAATTGTGTTGTTCAAATGAGCTATAATCTCAATTTCCTCATTGTCATGTTGTTTATCAGCTTCCACAAGGTGTGCTTCCATTTTCTCTTTGAATGTACCTTGCAACACATCAACAATCAAGGCATCAATAATATCAATACTAAAACACATGGGCTCGTCGTGTGGGTATTGAAGTGCTTTAAAGACATTAAACACAACTTGATCCTCCCCTACACAAAGGATCAACTTCCCTTGTAGGACATCTATGATTGCATTTCCCGTTGCTAAGAACGGTCGGCCCAAGATCAGTGGTGTCTCTGTGTCCTCTTCCATATCTAATACTAAAAAATCAATTGGGAAGATGAATTTGTCCACTTTGACTAATACGTCTTCGATGATTCCCCGGGGGTATGTGACAGATCTATCTGCCAATTGCAGTGAAACTTTAGTAGGTTTTGGCTCTCCTAGTCCCAACCTCCTGAAAATGGGAAAAAGGCATCAAATTAATACTCGCATCCAAATCACACAATGATTTAGTAAATGAGACTGATCCTATAGTGTAAGGTATAGTAAAACTCCCTGGGTCCTTTAACTTTGGAGGCATTTTGTTTTGCACAATTGCTGAGCACTCCTCAGTTAAGCTTACCGTTTCGTATTCGCCCAACTTTCGCTTGTTAGAGAGAATTTCCTTCAAAAACTTAGCATAACTAGGCATTTGAAGTAGAGAGCTTCAATGAATGGTATATTAATATGCAATTTCTTAAATACCTCAAGAAACTTACCAAATTCAGCGTCCATTTTAGCTCTTTTTAGTGCAGCGGGAAATGGGGGAGGAATTACTACTTTATCAGTGTGTGTGATTGGTGTGGTGTTAGAATTTTTACCTTTTTCGGTTACCTTTTCCTCGGTCTTACCCTTGTCTTCAGTGGTGGTTTCACAACTTTCTTTTGCTTCAGTCTGTGTCCTTAGCTCTTTTCAATTCCTTAGTGCTATGACATTTGCTTTCTCCTTTGGATTTATCACTGTATCACTTGGTAGTGTACCTTGAGGTCGTCCGAAAATCAATGTTGTAAGTTTCCCTACTTGTATTTCCAAGTTCTTTATAGATGCATCCTGATTTTGCGTCCTAGTTTCAGTTGATGATATGAACTTGGTCATCAACCTCCTTAAAATGGAAAAAAGGCATCAAATTAATACTCGCACCTAAATTACACAATGATTTAGTAAATGAGACTGATCCTATAGTGCAAGGTATAGTAAAACTCCCTGAGTCCTTTAACTTTGGAGGCATTTTGTTTTGCACAATTGCTGAGCACTCCTCCGTTAAGCTTACCGTCAACTTTCGCTTGTTAGAGAGAATTTCCTTCAAAAACTTAGCAAAACTAGGCATTTGAAGTAGAGCATCAGCGAATGGTATATTAATATGCAATTTCTTAAATACCTCAAGAAACTTACCAAATTCAGCGTCCATTTTTGCTTTGTAGTGCAGCGGGAAATGGGGGAGGAATTACTACCTTATCAGTGTGTGTGATTGGTGTGGTGTTAGAATTTTTACCTTTTTCGGTTACCTTTTCCTCGGTCTTACCCTTGTCTTCAGTGGTGGTCTCACAACTTTTTTTTGCTTCAGTCTGTGTCCTTAGCTCTTTTCCATTCCTTAGTGCTATGACATTTGCTTGCTCCTTTGGATTTATCACTGTATCACTTGGTAGTGTACCTTGAGTTCGTCCGGAAATAAATGTTGCAAGTTGCCCTACTTGTATTTCCAAGTTTTTTATAGATGCATCCTGATTTTGCATCCTAGTTTCAGTTGATGATATGAACTTGGTCATGAGCTCCTCCATACTCGGGTTAGGTACATATCCTGGTTGTGGTTGTGGGTTCAACACGTTGTTTTGGTTGGACCATTGCAAATTTGGATGATTCCTCCATCCCGGGTTGTAAGTGTTTGAGTACGGGTTATTGGGCTGCCTGTTTCCTACATAATTAGCAGACTCATTAGACCGAGTAAATGGATTACCTGCCTGACATTCGATGCTTGGATGATTGCTTCCACATAAATCACAAGTGATAACTTGAGCTTGCATCGCTGTCATGCTCATGCTATCTATCTTTTTATTCAATGCTTCCAACTGTGCCGAAAGAGCGGTGATGTCGTCAATTTGATGAACTCCACTCGGTTTCTTTGGCACATTCCTCTCTGATTTTCATTGATAGCTATTAGAACCCATCTCTTCCAAGAGTTTATAAGCTGCTTCCGGTGTTTTTTGCATGATGGATCCTCCAGACTCTGCATCAATCATAGAACGGTTAGCTGAAAATAAACCGTTATAAAAGGTTTGTACCTGGAGCCAAATAGGAAGACCATGATGTGGGCATCTCCTAAGCAGGTCCTTGAAACGATCCCACGCCTCATATAAAGTTTCAGGATCATATTGCCCAAACGTGGTGATATCATTTCTCATCTTCACAGTTTTGGAAGGGGGAAAATATTTAGACAAGAACGCTTGTGTCATCCCCTCCCAAGTGGTAATAGATCCTGCAGGTAAAGAATTTAACTATGCTTTAGCTTTATCTTTTAATGAAAAGGGAAATAACCGTAACCTGATGGTGTCGTCAGAAACGCCATTGTGTTTGAAGGTGTCACAAATCTCCAAGAAGTTGGAGATGTGAGCTTTTGGGTCATCAGTGGCTACTCCCCTAAACATCACTGAATGCTGGATCATCTGAATTATTGCAGGTTTTATCTCAAAATTGTTAGCTTGAATACTTAGCCTCGTAATGATTGACAGTGATCCATGGAATGCTGGTTGAGCAAAATCCATCATAGATCTTGGATTCGGTGCTTCATTATTCGCGCCTCCTTCTTGATTGTTATCCGCCATTGTTCGAGCTTCCCTTATTTTCCTTAGAAACGTTCGCTCAATTTTTGGGTCAAAAGGCTCGAGTGTGGGATTGCTACTCCTAGCATGCACCAAGAAGATGACTACCTGTAAAAATCAATCCAAAAGGAGAAACACAAATGTAGTAAACCCAATAGTCAAAATTGACAAACAAACAAAACAAAAGATAATTGGCTAAATTATAATTAACTAATCTCGTATGATATTATACAAATTAGTCCCCGGCAACGGCGCCAAAAACTTGATCGCTTTTATTTTAAACAATTAATTCCAGTGTAGCGATTTTGTACCGCAAGTGCACGGTGTCAAGTTTTAGTATAGTGATTTAGAAATAGGGATGTCGTACCCACATGGACTAACGTATAAGTACCAAATAAAATTAGAAAAATTATATTTAGCCTACTAAATATATGAATAAATATCTAATTAAAATAAAAACTCAAAAACTCAAAATTAAATCAACTCCTTTGAAGATGCGAAGGAATTCCACTCGAGAAATTTATCAAGAGGTTGGCTTGTGTTATCGTCAATGATTTGTTTGTAAAAACAATTACTAACCAATTAATTCTTAAAGTGACGGATTCCCTAAAATAATCAATACACTTTCTCAAGCTATATTGAAACTAATATTAAATTGAAACAAGTAACTCTCGTTCACTTAAACCAATTTAATATTGCATAAATCTCGATGAAAACCGTTAACTTTAAATCTTTCAATTCAAAGTGATCACGTATGTGATTTAATCTCTCGATCTAAATCTGTAACATACAACATGAATTATTATAGCGTATTATAATTTTATCTCTCGATCTCAATTATAATTCACAAATCAATCAAAGGTAGCAAGGCGTTGATAGCATTAAGAGTATAAATCATGCACAAAAGAATTAATCCACTCAAACAACATTCAAATCAATAACTCAATCACAATCTTCCCCAATCTTGATAAAATAAACTTATTTTATGTTCAAATCAAACTAACATGATGAATAATTGTTTCTCAACCTCATAAACATCAATAAATTCAAAAAATCAAAATAAATAAAGTTTGGAAGTACGATAACGTAGGAGTTGAATCCGTGCGTTGAAACGTTACTTCTTCCCTTGCTTCATTCCTTGCACTTCAAAGGCTTTTCTCTTAATTTGTATGGATGTAAACAGTAGAGATAACTATCGAGACTTCGGTTCACTTGAGTAAACCCCCACAATTCATCTACTAGGATTAATTAAAATTAATGCATCTAAGGTGACAAATTTTCCGGTTGTATCTAATATACTCTCTCGAGTTATATTAAATCTAATACCAATTTGCAGTAAGTAAATTTCGTTCACTTATTTAACAAATCACTATTCCATACGCTCTATGAAAACCCTTAGCCTTCGATTACTAGATATCTATAGCTATCACTCGTGTATTTGACGTCTCTCGATCTCGGTCTGAAATCCACGGTATATGTGATTTGTTCCGTATTACAATTTTATCTCTCGATCTCAATTGCAAACTAACATCATTCAAAAGTATATGCGATTTGTTCCGTATTACAATTTTATCTCTCGGTCTCAATTGCAAACTAACATCATTCACATGGTAGCTAATCCCTTAAAAGCATTAAAAACATAACACAAACACAAAGATTAACAAAAACTCAATCAAAACTAGAATTAAAATTGTGGGTCATACACAAGATCCATCGTCTTGATAACAAACTTAGCCCAGCATTATAACGGAAAAAGAATGTTTTATCACATCTAACAACATAATAAACATTGTTTCGAAAATAAAACTAAAACAAAGTTCAGAAATACGCATAAACACTAGATGTTGACTCTCTGCGTCGATCCGATATTCCGTCTCTAGCCATGTTGCTTTGAATCTCCCGTGTATGTGGTGGCTCCTTGGTGGCGTTTATCACGTACGCCCAAATGAACCCTCTCAAGTTAATAACAGTAAATATGTAGTAGCGTGAGTAGGGATCGATCCCACGAGAAAGTGAATACTTTTATGCCAACAAGTATCAAAATAGGGGGTTATCAAATTTCTTTAACTATAACTAAATTAGACGAAAGCAAACAAATCACTAGTTTATCAAGATTAAAAAGCAATTCTTGGTTTTCGGTCAACTTTACCTTTGGAAATTATTCACTTGATCATCAAATTACTAAACATATGAATTCATTCAATTAGTCATCAATTGAAAACTTAATTCCTTACTTACCTAAATCGTAGTAAAAAAGAAAACAACATTCAATTCGACTCTTATCAAATCTTTAACCAAAACTACAGCCGTTAAGATTAAATCAATGATTGTTTCAAAACTAGTAAGTTTGATGAATCTAATCAATAAGAACTACAGCCGTTAGAATTAATTATCCAATCGTTTTTCCTAAGAATTTAATAACACCAACAACAGGTAATTATCAATCTTAGTTGCTTCTTAATTAGCATTAGATATTGTATGTGATTACTAGGTGATCAATCTATCAATCAAACACAATAATCATGAGAATCATAATCTGAAAAACAAATTAAAATTGAATTAAAAATTCAATAATCAAACCAAAATTTTCACAAGTATTTTTATTCCAAAGGCAAGTATCCATCAACCAAGAATCAAAGTATTTAGCCTTGCATGACTAAATCTAAAACTAACCAAAATTGTATTAAAAACATCAAACAATCAATAGAAAAGAAAGTTACTAAAGCGAAGCACGATTCCGGCTTGTTGATTCTGTCTTCGTTCTTCGAGCTTTCTTCACAAAAATTGAAAGAAAATTTATTCTAAAAATTAAAACTATGTTCTAAGGTCTCCATTCTCCTCCAATAAGGCTGAAATTTCGAGTTATAGAGGTTAGGAGGCTGAGGGGTAGGTCAGAATCCATGTAGGAATGAAAGAAATCAAGAATTCAAGTATTCCAAAACTCTGTTGGCGATCGATCGGCGCTGGCTGGCGATCAATCGCCAGCCTTTATTTTTCAGGCAGATTGTCTCGGCGATCGATCGCGTATTTTTGCCGATCAATCGCCGAGCCTTAACGTTTTCCGGCGAGTTTCGTATTTTGGCCATAACTTTCTCATACGAACTCCGAATTCGACGAATCAGCTGTCCACGCGAAGATAACTGAAAGTTCTACAACTTTTCTATAGACCACATTTCCAAAACTTGGCTTGAACATATATAAATTTGAGGATAAAGGAACAACATGTGTCTTGGATTCCTGTTTTTTCCTCTTTTTCTTCAACTTTACTCATTCTTTCATCATTTTAGCTTGATTTCTTCCATTTTCCCACATTTACACAAATATATGATTAGGTTGTATATGTATCAATTTATCCATCAAAATATACCAAATCGTAGACAAGTAAGCATACTAGATGTGTCTATTTCTAGTCACATCACTCCTCCCAAGTCTAGGGTAAATAATCAAATGATGAACCCTATTTTTGATGCAAAAACTCCCTTTTATAGTGATGAAAATGAGCCCACCAAATCTGGTATCCAAAAATAACAGATCTCTTAAAAAGGTAATTTTTTTCGTGCAGGACTTTGTAGCGATCAATCGTTATGTACATGGCGATCGATCTCTTCGACTTTTCTCTCTATGGCAATCGATGTCTGTATGAGTGGTGATCGATTGCCTAAACTTTCTGCCCCGATGCGATCGATTTCTCCTTTTTAGGCGATCGATCGCTTACTGTGAAATTTTCCAACACTCTACTGCCTTGAAGCGATCGATCTCTTCTTTAGTTGCAATCGATCGCCTTCTTCACTTTCATCCAATTCATCATCTTTTTCAATGTCTTGACTTGTTTTGTTCCATTTCCACATTTCAGTCCATAAAATGGGGTCTTTCGGGTATTTCTTGCACTTTCATTGGATTCCTGGAATTATACAAAAGCACAAACAAAACCGTAAAATCATCCACGAATCACTATAAAAAATAGTAAGAAATATATGCAAATATAAGTGCAAAAATGACACTTATCACCTAACACGAGATGGACGGACACATTGCTAGCGATACCCTCAAACGAGTTAGACATCTTAGGGAAAACCTGGATATTCTGGAACAAGATTTTGGGACTCTTTGTCTCAATACTGAAGTCACAGGACGACTACATCATGTAGATCTAGACTTAGTAACCGGTTATATACGAGGATGCCTTCAGGCCCAAGAACACTTGTTCGAAGTCTTGAGGGGGCCTATCCTCCAGGCCGCATCTCCAACGGTACAAAAAGGAGTGTTTAGAGAATGTGACTCATCTAACTCGGAGGTAAGAGATTCACATACCCCTGTCACAGGTGCTGCAGATGATGCATTCCTTGAGCATGTACAAGCTGCAGCGAATGTTGAGGGTCATGTGTCATAACAATCTGAACCTTCAAGTCAACCCAGCACCTCTGGGGTAAAAGAGGGAGAGTTGAACCTTAGGCCACAGACAGACACTTCTAGGGTTCAAATTAACAAGGATTTAGTTCCTTCTCCTATGCTGGATTACCAACATACTTGGGAGAAATTGAATACCAGACATGGTATCAACCCAAACAAAACAATTGTGATATCTCTGGAAAATATCCAAGGTTTGAATGAAATCAGGTAGCCATCCAAATGAGGTACAAGAATGGTATAATTTCAGAGCTCTGGCTTCAGTTTACACTGTTGCACCAGCATTCTCTGAAATCTCCAAGTTATCAAAATGGATCAGAGAAGCTGTTCACGAGACATGGGCCAATAATCCACATTTGGCTCGTGGAGTTGTATTTTTTCAGTGCTGCTCCAGAACTAGCAAATAAAGGCTTTATTGAATCTTTTCATTTTATCAAGCTCAGACGACCAGATGTGAACGCCTTAAAAAAATATCAAAACGGCGCTACCATATGACGCACCATTATTAGTTGGAGCCATCATCAAAGATGAAGATTCAACCAGACAAGCGTGGGGTCTTTGGGTTTGTCTAACCGAAATGGAAAAAAAGTCAAATACTCATTCAAGTTCTTTCATTCAGCCAATGGAACTTTCATTCTGAACTAACAACAGCAGGATTTGCCGAAGAGCTCTTTGAAACAAAGAGAAGAATTCTTTGGGAGAACAAGATTCCGGCAAGCAAAGAAACTTACCAAAAATTCTACAACATGAGACATATTGGCCGATGGAAAGATCGAATTTGCCAAGCATGCCTTAGCTGAAAAAAACAGAATTTGGGAAAGGATTCCGATCCAAACCTGACAGATCAGAGGCAGGAAAAGACAAAGGGTCTGCTGACAAGAGAGCCCATTTTTCTAAAGCATGGGGACCACAAAAACCAATAATGTAAAGATTCCCCGACAAAGAAAAAAGGTGTGTACCATTAGAAGATAGTGCGGTAACTATTCAACGCACTCGGACAAAAATAATGGACCACCCATGAGAAAAGTTGGCACACTCAGACAAAGATGCCAGACCATGTGAAAGTTAAGGCGCACTCACAGGCGCACTCAACAATTATCAAGATTTTGAATCCGAAGTTGAAGTCTGGATTCATGCATATATAAAGACACTCATTTAGGAAGCTAAGGACATCGAAAATTCTCCATAGTTTTCTGAGAATAAAAATTGTAGTCTCCAAGCTTTGTAATCTTTCAACTTTCATAGCTTGGTAATAATTTCTTTCTTTCTTTCTTTCTTTCTTTTGTAATCGTTTGTAATATTGTTATATATTTCAGTTTATGTATTTTAAGTTAAGTCTCATCTATATAAGATGCTAAACAAGTCCGTCTCTTTCCAAATGAGACATTTTAATGTAATAGATATTATAAGTATTTTCAGAATAAAACGAAGGTTGTTGCCCATCTATCACCCAGATTTCTTTAAATCTTTATTATATCTTAATTATACATTATGCCCTAAGGTAGGAAACGAATTAGGGCTGTGTTCTGCGGTTTCTGAAGGAGTCAGATAACTTGCAGACTAACCTCACCTGAGGGGCTGGGGTTGGATGGTGATGAGCCATTCGTAAAACAGTCTGGGGCAGTTTCGACTTGTGCTTTCCAACTCACCTCACCCGGTGCCGTTATGGTCAAAATGATATATTTCAGTTTGTTAAAATTTTATTGTAATACGGAAGCATGATGAACCTGTTATTTACTTTACATGTTCTTAAAATAAGGGAATTTTAGGGCTTATAATTCATCATGAATTGTGAGTTCTTTGCAAAAGTATACTTTTGGGTTCTCTCAAGATGACAGAAACTGAAGAATCTCATGTTTATTAAAGGTCTCTGCATTTACGTCCCCTTATTAGGAGTTGCTTATTAGCACAAATGGGATTTTGGGGGTTTTTGTAACAATTCTAAAACATTAAGGAGTTTTATGCAATTAAAGTAAGGGCTTTTATTTCTTTTGAGGTTGATAGGGAGTTGGAATAAAGAAAAGAAGTATAGAAGTGAGTTTAAATAAAGAAGTGAGTTTATCCTTATTTTATTTTAGTTTATTTTTCTAAAACGCTTGTCAGTGTCACTACCTACACTGCGACAACTACTATATAGTTTGCTGGTTTTTTTTTAAAACTAATTTGTTAAATAATTTATACTTCAAAAATACATCGAAATATGTGGCATTACGAAACTACCCTAAACCGCCCTCTCAGAGGGCGGCTACTCAACGTTGAGTAGCCGCCCTCTGAGAAAGCGGCTACTCAACTTTGAGTAGCCGCTCTCCAAGGAGGCGGCTACTCAACTTTGAGTAGCCGCTCCCTTGGGAGGCGGCTACTCATTATTGAGTAGCCGCTCACTGGTGAAGCGGCTGCTCATCGGTGTATTGGTTGGTATCGGTTGGTTGGTTGTCGTCTACCCCATTTATGTCTCTTCACCCATTCCTTTATGTCTCACCATGCCCGTGTTTTGGTTGATTGTCGCACACCCATCACGTCTCTTCCAATCTCTTGTTTTCTCTTTTCACAGTCAACTTATACGTCTCTTCCCACCTTCTTCTCTTTTCTTACAATTTTCTTTTGTTTATATCCCACTTTCTCTCTGTTATTACAATTTTCGTTTGTTTATATTATATTTTTACCGACAAAAATTAATCATATTATATATAAAATGTTTCCGGTGAACCTTTACAAAAATTAGTATTTGAAATATGTATAAATAATACGAACATAAAATGTTTTCGACACACAATTCTTCAAACCAATTTCCTCTTCCTTCCGTTTTTCTCTTCAATTTTTTCGGTGCATCAAAAGTTTGAGTCAAAATATTTCTTAGTTTGTTCAAAATGGATTCGATTTCCATGCTGCTATATTTTGGTGGTAATACTATTATTGGAAACGAATCGGTTGAATATAGCATTCCACCAGTCAGACCGATTAGAATTTCTCGTTCTATTATTTTATTTGATTTGATTCAACTAGCACATAGAAAGTTAAACATCGACCCAACGATGTTTAATATCAAATTGTCAACCAAATATGCATTCATGGAGAAATCTTCTTGGAATGAAATACCAATCGATATTGTAGATGATGATGTTCTACAATTTATAATGGAATGTCCCAATATGCAGATGCTGCATTTGTACGTCGATATAGAGGCAATTAATCATGATTTTGATCTTCAAGGGCCAGAATCAAATCTTCCATATGTCACTGAAGGATTGAGCAATATGGTGGTCCATGATCAACCTTCTACTTCTAGCGGTCGAGATGTTGAGCAACAAAATTATCCTTATTTCGAGCATGGAAGTGGACCTTGGGATCAATATATAACCGGCTCTTCTGAAGAAAATCCTACATATTGGCCAAACACATCAGAAGTTTGGGGATTACGAGAAGAAATTACACAAATTCATGATGTATTTGATCCTGATGTTGGTGGTTCGGAGCATACAATTATGTTAGCAGCAACTGATGGGCCAGCCACACATGACGTACACGGAGATAGTCATCGAGATGTTTACATGAGTGATAGTGAACACGATAATTCATCGAGTGATTCTGGAGAACACGGTAATGAGGCTGACGAGATGCATGATGAAGACGATGATAATGTCCATGCATTTCCCGGTGAAGAGACAACATCCAACGAACCACCTTATGGTCGGAGACATATGCAAGACGCACCATTTTTGCCAAGCACGATTGAAATGCCACCATTTTTTAATGGGGTCAACGAAGAGCAGGTTCCTGATTCGTTTGATGTACCTTCTGGATCGCGAACTCGATATTACAACCCGGAGGTAGGAGAGCTGTCCGTGAACATGATTTTTAAGGATAAGAAAGATTTGATTGCATCTGTGAAAGATTACTCTGTTAGAGTTGTCAGACGTGAGTATTGTGTTGTGGATAGCACACGTACTCTATGGAAATTACGGTGCAAAAAGACTTCTCCTGACGTAAGGTGTAGATGGGGTCTTCGAGCGTCTTTGAAGCCAAAAATGGGTTTTTGGAAATTAACGAAGTATGGTGGTCCGCATACATGTATTTCGAGTAATGTTGGTATAGACCACCACAACTTGGACAGTAATATGGTGGCAAATACATTGTTGGGGATTGTACGATGTGATCCTTCGTACGAGATTAAGTATGTACGGGAGAATGTAAAAGATAAATATGGCTATGATATCTCGTATACGAAGGCATGGAGAAGTTTGCAACGTGCGGTGGAAAATGTTTACGGTACATGGGAGAGCTCCGTGCGTCTACTTCCAAAATACATGGGTGCGTTGTCAAAGTATAATACTGGAACAATTGTGGATTGGAGGCATTTAAGATCTAACAATCGAGCGGTGAATACATTGAATTATGTATTTTGGGCTTTCAAGCCATGCATAGATGGGTTTCAACACTGTCGCAAAATCATTAGTGTTGATGGTACTCATTTGTACACCAAGTATAAGCATAAAATGTTGATCGCCGTCACTCTGGATGCCAACAATCAGATATTACCGTTAGCGTTCGGGATTGTTGATGAAGAAACATACGACTCGTGGAAATGGTTCTTAGAGAATATCGGTCGACATGTTATACGTGGTGTAACCGGTGTATGTCTTATTTCAGATAGGCATAAGGGAATTGTGCGCGCAGTTGAGGATCTACCACTTTTTCAACCTCCTAATGGTGTGCACCGTTTCTGTCTAAGACATGTGTGCTCCAATTTTGATTCAAAGTTTAAAAATATCCATTTGAAAGATCTATGCTGGGAAGCAGGCACACAACATCAGAATTGTAAGTTTGATGCCACAATGGAGGCAATCAAAAACAAAAATATTCTGGCATATAGATATTTGGCAGGAATTTCGAAGGAGAAATGGACTTTAGCCCACGATGGAGGTTGGCGGCGTGGGGTAATGACTACTAATATGTCAGAATGCTTAAATGGTGTGTTGAAGGGTGCTCGAAGACTACCTATTTCCGCGATAGTACAATTGACCCTTCAAAGGTGCGTTCAATACTTTATTCAACGTGTCACCAAAACTCAACGTATGATTCACAACAATCAGCCCTGGCCCGATTATGCATATCAAAAATATGAACAATGGTCAAGAAAATCAATTGAGCATCGTGTTACCCGATATGATGTACGTGATCAAATTGCTTCGGTCGCGACCGGTGGAAGACCAGGTCGAGGGCAACATGTTCAAGTTGTAAGAATATCAACAAATGAGTGTTCCTGTGGTAAATGGACGATTTTTGGAATTCCATGTTCCCATGCTATTTGTACTGCCAAATATCATTCGTTGGATCCTACCACACTTATTCAACCATGGTATAGCATGTCTCAATACTCAGCAACCTACATGGGAAAATTTAGTCCTCTTGCAGACATCCGATACTGGGATCCACCCACGTTTGAATTGAACCACAATCATGTAAGACGTGAAAGAAGAAGAGTCGGCAGAAATAGAACGAATCGTTTGAGAAACGAGATGGATAGACCTGTTGTTAGGGAGAGACAATTACATAATGTTGAGAGGTCAAATTAATTATATTTTTATGGTATGTGTGATAAGTGTATTTTATACACTTATATTTCTTCATATTTTATTACATGTTTTGTGGACTAAAAGGGTGCAAATGACGGAAGGAACAGATGAATTGAAGCCAAAAATTTACATTATCAATCATGGCAACAGGCGTAAAGACGCCTACTTTGAGGTGTAACTACGCCTAGCTCACGGCAATTTTTTTTTTGAATTAATTCTTGAGGCGTAATTACGCCTACTTTGAGGCGTAATTACGCCTGGCTCACGGCAAATTTTTTTTTGAATTAATTCTTGAGGCGTAATTACGCCTACTTTGAGGCGTAATTACGCCTGGCTCACGCAAATATTTTTTTTGAATTAATTCTTGAGGCGTAATTACGCCTACTTTGAGGCGTAATTACGCCTGGCTCACGGCAAATTTTTTTTTTGAATTAATTCTTGAGGCGTAATTACGCCTACTTTGAGGCGTAATTACGCCTCAAGAAATTTTGGTAATTTTGGTGATAAAAATCAATGTAAAATTATATATATATATGTACATATTAAACGTGACAAATATAGTAATATACATAATCATATAACTACAGTTGGCCACCGGTTCCACAATGACGTTGTCTACGATTTCGTTGTCCTCTACGTGGACCAGTATTACTAGGTTCATTCTGCTGTGTTGCAATCCTAGTTACTTGAGATATATTTTCATCAGAATAACTCGGAAACTGGATAGGTGTTGGAATGTTTCTCGATGGTTGCAACTCCTCCAAATTTCTTTGGTATTCGAAACCCATTACAGATGTGTAATTTTCAACCTGTGGGTGAGCCTGTGGGGGCTGTGGAGTATAATACCCTGCACTATCGTAAACAGTAGATGGACCAGCAGCACTATCAAATCCACCAGAAGGACCAGCATACGATGGAAATCCACCAGAAGGACCAGCATACGCTGGAAATCCACCAGAAGGGCCAGCATATGATGTAAATCCACCGGATCGGCCAGCATATGATGTAAATCCACCGGATGGGCCAGCATATGATGCAAATCCACCGGATGCCCCAATAACATCAAATCCACAAGAAGCATCAAAACCACCGGAAGCATCAAAACCACCGGACGGGCCAGCAGTGTCAAAACCACTGGACGGGCCAACAGTGTCGAAACCACCAGATGGGCCAGCAGGAGAAAAACCACCAGATGGGCCAGCAGGAGAAAAACCACCAGATGATGTGCCATGCGCAAATCCAACAACTGGGTGGAAACCAATCCCATGTACGCGAGGCGATATAACCCTTACAGTGATTCTCTCGTACCACTGCATGTAGTCATCGTCTGTTGAGTTTGACCTACCACATGGTTCACCAGTGGAGACATTTCTTAGCCTCCTACGCCACGTCCGAAGATGTATTTTGTGAAATTTTGCCCAATCCATATTACGATGACCAGTTCGGGTGACATCATGTAGCTCATTACCGTCAAGTGCAGGTGATGGAATTGATTGACATATATTGAATTGTCGCATCACCCGGTTAGGACGATGAATCTCCACTATTTGGAAGCAGATAAGAGGGCAAACGCTTCTCCAAATATCATTATTATAGGTAGTAATAATGGAGTTAACATCAGCGGGCTCTGTGTCATACACGATCCAGTTAAACTGCACATTGTTAAAATTAAAAAAATGGGTCAATCAATATATTGAAATCGACATAAATTTTCAAAAATCAATTACATAATTTAAGTTTACCTCGTCATTACTCATTTGATCGAGAGAATGTCGTATAATTCTGACCGAATGTGTTGCTATATGGGTGTGACGAAACAAAGTGTTCCACCTATAATAAAAAATGTTAAATATTGTAATGTTTTATCATTCTAATTTTAGTATACAATAACAATAATTAATTATTACCGTGCACCGTAGGGAGCAACAGGAACATTCTCAGGGACAATCAAAGTTTTTAACTGTCGGTCAGGGTTCAAACATTTTATCCTACTCCATGCCCAAATCTGCCAATAGACATAAAAATTATTTTAAAATAATGATATTATTAGTGAGAGAAAAATATTACATATACCTGCAAAATATACAAAGGGCCATTGATAGTGCATTTTCCTATGGTTGATGCATTGCACATTTCACGGTATAAGTAAGCCAATACCGCACTGCCCCAACTATATGTGTTTACCTCTTCCAAATCTTCAAGTAGCTGCAAATACATGAGTTTTACAGCGCTACTATTATAATCTGGAAGCAAAATTCCACCTATAATCATCAGAACTATACACCGAGTGTACTTAATTACATCCATCTCTGAGCTCATATCAGAGATAGGATTAGCTCGGCAGTGCTCGTCTAGAGCGCTCATTCTTAGGTGACCGCCTTTAAATTTTGCTTCAGCAGGCTCAAATCCCAGTAACTCAATACATGTTTCTTGCCATTCTTTCACACGTCGTGAATCATCTACCCCAGTTACTGGTTCACCATCAACTTTCAGACCCCAAATTATTGAAATATCTTGTAAAGTAATGGTCGCCTCACCAAATCTAAAATGAAATGTATGGGTCTCAGGCCGCCATCGTTCAACAAGAGCGGTAATCAAATGATTATCGTACATACAATAGCCAGATTGTAAAACACCGTAAAATCCCATATCAATGATATGCCTCCAAACACGATCGTGTATCACTTTCTCATTATACAACCCCCAGATAAGGTTATCCGTACGCTTCACTTTTAAATTACTATCAATATTCTCGGAACAAACAGCACTCGAGATATGCGTAGATTGTAGATATAATACAGTTGAATCTTCGGGACCTTGATTTATCGCCATCCTAAAAATAATAAAAAAATAACACATATATCAACCATTTAAAATATTAATAAAAATTTATTATACGTACATGTTTATAAATAATAATGAACAACCATTTAAAATATTAATAACAATCTATTCTACGTATATGTTTAAAAACATAATGAACGTAAAAAAAATATAAAAGATTTTTAATAATTAACTCACCTATATATGTTGATGAATTGAGAGTAATGGATTATTCGTGAGAAACAAAAGCTCTGAGCAGCGAAGAAGAGAAAGAAAAGGTTGTAAGGAGAAAGAAAAGGTTGTAAGATATATAATATTTTCAGAATGGATATGAATTTATAGATGGATTTCATTGGTATCAATTAATGGAGTAGGAATCAATTAAATCAGGTAGTTGGATTTGGATTGGTATGAAGTAGGTATCAATTAAATGGAGTAAAGTGGGTTTGGATTGGTATGAGTATGGTTTGTATGGATTAATAGCCACACATATCGAATAATATGGAGTAGCCGCCTCCTAAGGGGGCGGCTACTCAACGTTGAGTAGCCGCCTCCTTGGTAAGCGGCTACTCAACTTTGAGTAGCCGCCCTCTGAGAGGGCGGCTACTCAATGTTGAGTAGCCGCTCTCTCAGAGGGCGGCTACTCAACGTTGAGTAGCCGCCCTCTGAGAGGGCGGTTTAGGGTAGTTTCGTAATGCCACATATTTCGATGTATTTTTGAAATATAAATTATTTAACAAATTAGTTTTAAAAAAAAACCTAGTTTGCTTTGCTGTCTATTTCTTTACTCTCTCTGCATCTACTTCCCTTTACTTTCCTCTCTCCACTACACTTCATCTTCCACGCACACTTGTAAGTTACTTAGCTACTCTTGTGCTGTGTATTTGCTTCTAAATGTACCCTTCTAACTCCAATCCAGTTCTTTTAATCTATATAAACATGATGATTATTCAAATTTACGTGTTTGAAGCTGACGCATTGAGCAATATTTGATAGGTGGATACTGGATAGGATAGGTAAGTGATCATTATCTGTGTTAATTTTTGTTAAAAAATAAAATAAAATCAGACTAGGATTTTTTCCCCTTTTTTCACAAAAAAGAATATTTAAGATAAAATCTGGATCTGTGATTCCGGGGCGTACGTTTCTCAGAAGATTAGTTGCATCCGCTTATTGCGTTTCGATTCCATTCGTTTGTTTCAATCATTCCTCAACTGGGAATAGTCTTTTCCTGTTTATTCGGAGTGCCCACTATTTTGACGGTGCATCCCGTCTCTTACGCTTTAGGGTTTTTACGTGTGTGTTTTTATAATGTGAATCTATTAGATACGGAATCCGCCGTTTCGGCTGCAACTTGGAAATGGGAACGGTAATCACATGTTAAGTTGGTGAGTGCTTGATTTAGGAATTTTAGATTCCTTTTTGGAGTTGCATTGACTTTCTTTAAAGAAGAGAGGCTTCTCTTTTTCTAAAAAATAAAAAATAAAAATTTCCTGCTGTAGAATCTCTCTTTAGAGAGTAATACTGATGGTGATAATATAAGATTCTAATGGAGAGAGAGTGAGGGGCTTAAAAGTTCTTGTGAGGCTTGCTGCTGCTTTCCAACGGTTCAAAGTGCTTTGCTCATACCAGCACTGTTGGTTAACGATCACGGAATAAGAATCTTGTATGAATTTTGGTAGCATGTGATGTGTGATTTGAAGTCTTTTGTTATTAAAAGATAGGGGAGTTTGTTCTTTTGCCTGCTTGATTATTTTGGATCCAAGGATAAAAGCATCCGTAGATGGGACTTGTTAGAAGTCTTGCGATGCTTCGTCTCTCTGTGTGGTTATTCTTGTTGCTGAGAGTTACCGGAGCTCAATCACCTCTTTCT
Source organism: Haberlea rhodopensis (assembly GCA_907163345.1). Lineage (NCBI taxonomy): Eukaryota > Viridiplantae > Streptophyta > Magnoliopsida > Lamiales > Gesneriaceae > Haberlea > Haberlea rhodopensis. The sequence goes on along the minus strand of CAJQUN010000262.1, from coordinate 57,839 downwards.
ACAACTTCTAATCCAATGTTTAGTAATGCACGGGCACTAGATGCTCTCCTACAAGACTATGCTTACCGAGCATTTGTGCGGCCACGGACTGGTGTTGTCTATGATGGGTCTGTCCCCGCTAATCTCTCAGGGATTGAGGTTTCAGCCATGAGGCTCAGGAGTGGTAGCTTAAGGACGAAGGGTGTTGGTGTGTACAAGGAGTTTGAGATTCCCAAGGGTGTTAAGGAACAGCCTTACGTTGAGAGGATTGTTTTGGTCTACCAGAATTTGGGCAATTGGTCTATGGTATATTACCCCCTTCCTGGTTACATGTATCTGTCGCCAATATTGGGCCTTCTAGCTTATGATGCTGCGGATCTTATGGACAAAAACTTGCCTGTGCTGGATATTAAGGCATCTGGTCAACCCATATCTATCAAGTTTTTGGGATTAAAGTCTGTCCCTGAAGGATCAGTTCCCAAGTGTGCTTCATTTGATTTAAACGGTTCAGTTACTTTCTCTAATGTGTTGTCAGATAATATCTGTACAACATTCCAACAGGGGCACTTCTCTATTGCAGTGGAATCGATTGCTCCAGCTCCTGCACCATTCTTGTCCCCTCCACCACCGCCACCATCGCCGCCGCCACCACGAGGAATTAGTGGTACTTCAGAGGAGCAGCAAGGGAGTAACAATTCCAAGGTCTGGATAATTGTGGGGTCAGTGGTAGGAGGATTGGCATTGTTGATTATTTTAGGACTTGTGATCGTGTGGCTGAGCAAGTATAAACATAGGAAGAAAATGCATCAAATGGAGAGGGCCACAGAGGTGGGGGAGGCTTTGCATATGACCACTGTTGGAAGCACTAAAGCACCAGCAGCTACCGGAACACGGACTCAACCTACGCTTGAGACCGAATATGTACCCTGATTTTATATTTGGAATTTTTGTTTTCTGATTGCAAACCACTTAGGTGTCTAGTCCATTGTTTTGCTCATTCTTGTGGGTTGTGATGTGGGAAGTACATAGATTATTGTTGGTGTACATAATAATCTATTGTGACCTCTTAGAAAAACTCACATTTGATTCATTTGTCATGATCATAGTGTGCATTTTAGCTGAAAGCAGTGGATTTATTTATCTGTGATGAAGTTTACTCTCACCAACTGGATTTTTTTAGTGCCATCTCTTTTCTGGTAGCTGATGTCTAAAGGCTGTTAGTTTTATTATGGAATCCACTCTTATGATTGTATAAATAACAGATTAAATCAACCAATTAAGACTTATCCAAGGTCAGTCACGTCGAATGCGAAATGTCTTGGTTATACCGGCTCAAACCAAGTCACCCTTAATAATTTATGTGATCTGGTACCCAAAAAAGGAGCCTTTCTCCAGAACTCCATTGTATTTTCAGGTACACAAATATATATATATATATATATATATATATATATATATACGCACTTTAAACATAGTACGAAATATAGCACAAAGTAGAACATGGATTTAAAATATATGGATACTTATACGGCGACACGGACACTAAACGCATATTACTTCAATTAACATAAAATATATGCATGTCACTAGAATCATCATAGTATCATTCATATTAACACTAAATGCATATTACTTCAATTAACATAAATTAACCAAGTATATTCAAATAAAAGATAACACAAAAATATTCTTATCAAATTCAATAAGTATATAAATAGATGAATGCCACAGGAATAACTATAGTATTACACATGGCATGTTCGACATGTTTTCGAGAGCTCTCGGTATCCTAGAAATATCCGACGCAATATCGATTGATTTTTAGGAGTGTGTGAATCATAGGCAGGGATTGTAGGGGATTTCATTTCATATTTGACACAACTTTCACTGAATCATGTAAATGGAGATGACAAAAAGGTTGGACCGCCCATGGCCTGGCATGACCCCTTACACTACAATAATGGGTCGTGTCTGTCACATCCCATGTATAAAGGCTTCGTCGGCCGCCATTTTTGGCCCATGGGTCGAGCCAGCACGTCCAGTAGCCCTGTAATTTATTTTGAAAAAAAATTCAATGGTCCGTATTAAAAAAAGGGAAAAAATCAGACCGGTCCACTATTGAATTTGTTGAAGCTAGTCCAGGGAAAAACATTAAACTATTTAGGTCCACTTTGGGCCAAAAAAGACATATATACCCTTACTGTTAAACCAAAAGGCGGTAAACCATTATCTTCCAATTTGCATCGTCTTTGTTTGATTACATTCATTGACACAATTCTCCATTCTCTCACTTCGAATTTGCACTGATTGGAAAATATTTTTTTAAACCTTTTCGATTTTAATCCCGAAGTCTCCTTCCATCCAACGCAATCCAAGTCCCTTCCTTTAAGATTCCAAAACCCAATTTTCGCCCTCTGTGACACGATAATACATGGCTCCAAAGGCGCCCAAAAATTTACAGGAAGTGGCTGAGAAAAGGAAGACGAAGCAGAGCACGCGTGTAACAAAACATGGTATGTATAACGTTTTTGGAATTCTTGTAATTTTCTAATGAGATTTCTGTAAATAATGGTATGTATATTCTTGAGATTTTCAGGTTTGTAATGAGATTTTTGTATTGATTTGGTTTTTTCCCCAACTAGGGCTTGTAATGATGAACTCAATTGCTATTGTATTCCGTTGTTTTGCTCTAAAAACGAAATACACAAGTTAGTGTGAAATATTTAATTTAATGTCACTCCTATTTGATTTCATGACAGCACCACTTAGATCCTCGCCAACAGAGGAAGAAAATAGCAAAATATCGTCTAAGTCTTCATTATACAGATCTAACATATAGACATGATCTGAAAAAATTGAACTTGGAGATGAACATTTACAAGTGTTGCAGCGTACACCATTTTGGCATATGGTTAATGCAATTCAAGCCAACATGGTGGTATTAAATCATTGCAAGAAACGGGATGTGGCAGTCAGGGAAATAATAGCTTGTTTCCACGAGGAATCTAAATGATTCCATCTTGGGAGCATACCATGACCATTACTACCAGTGATGTTCGGGTAATTTTTGGAATAAGAGATGGCAACGAGGACATTGACACACAGATGGTAGACTACCCATGTACAACATTCCTATGTAGATGCTTCCCCGAGAAAGAGTCATTACGGGATTTCAGAATGAGCAAGAGCTCAATTTACAAGAAATTGATTTCTAAGGTGGGAAGCCAGGATATTACAGATGTCAATGATGTTGCTCGGTTGGTTGTTTTGTACATACTTGCGACATTCTTCATTGCTACAAAATCTTCAAACCTGAATTGGGGGTTATACGACACTTGTGGATGATCTGGACAAAATATGCACCCTTAATTGGTCGGAACACATTTTAAACAATTTGTTGAGCAGCCTGTTAGAGTCCAACAATGAAAAACATTCTGGGTGTGTTCCGTTGATACCAGTACGTTGCGTACAAATTTTTTTGTTGCAATTAATGCCCCTGGTTTGTTAATAACATTTATTAACACTTTTTTGTAGTATTGTCTATGAGAGAAAACGAAGATTATTGATCCTATGGATGCGAATCTGTTCCCCAGGTTCATGAAATGGAATCTCGTAGATTTGTACAAAAAGCTAGGCTCGATTGAATTGAAAGATCTAAACCCTTGTGGTGCATGAAATCATAATGGGCACATGAAATCATAACTGGTGAATGTAATTATAACTGGTGCATGTAAATTATATAACTGATGCATGTTAATTATAACTATTGCATGTAATCATAACTGGTGCATGTAGTTATAACTGGTGCATGTAAATTATAACTGGTGCATGTAAATCATAACTGGTGCATGTAAATTATAACTGGTTCATGCAATTATAACTGGTGCATGTAATTATAACTTTTGCATGTAAATCATAACTGGTGCATCTAATTGTAACTGTTGCATGTAGTCATAACTGGTGCATGTAAATTATAACTGGTGCATGTAAATTATAACTGATGCATGCAATTATAACTGGTGCATGTAATTATAACTTTTGCATATAAATCATAACTGGTGCATCTAATTGTAACTGGTGCTTGTAGTTACAACTGGTGCAAGTATATTATAACTGGTGCATGTAATTATAACTGGTGTATGTAAATTATAACCGGTGCATACAATTATAACTGGTGCATCAGAATCATAACTGGTGCATGAAAGATAATTGTTGCATGATATATAACTAGTGCATGCAATTTATAATTGGTGCATGAAAATATAACTGGTGCACCAGATATTGGAAAGCTTTTTACCACTGTCAACTGAGGAAGTTGAACTTGTACAACAAGATAATCTTTTGAATCATGAATCACCATACCTTGAACAACAAAATGAAGAACCATCTATGGCAGAACGACAAGAACATCGAGCTATAGATCTTAATGCAGAACCAGAATTTGACAAAAGGGAAGATGAAGAAGAAGAAGTTGTATATTTTATAGACACAACAATTGCCGAGGTACTGCTTGATCTTTCCGAACATTCCCGTGAAGAAAATTTATACGATGATGTTGACATGTCCAATGAGGATATGTTGGTGGAAGTGTTTGTTGAGAACGAGATGGAGACGCAACTCTTTAATGTTGCTGACAGAAGCTGTGGTGAGGATTTTTTGTTTGCTACCGATGGAGAAGGAGATGAATTACATGAAGATGTGAATACGGTATGTGAAGAACCAATGGAATCAACTCAAAATCTAGATTTTATACAATCTGCAGAATTGGCCACACAACTCCAAGAAACAAAGAAGAAACTTCTGAGAAGGGAAAATGCGTTAAAAGAGTTGAAGATGAAATTTGACTCATTGGTTTCTGAGCACGATGTCCAGTGGCTAGACAACACATAAATAAGAACACAGCTGGAAGAAGCAAGGACAATTATCATGCTGAAGGAAGAAGAGATGAAAGAAATGCATGCCTGATATAACGAAGTGCTGAAGCAAAATGAGGAGCTCGACAACATCGTTGCACAGCTACATGCTCAAATCGAAAGATTAAAACAAGATAAGGAAGCAGTGGACAACGACCTGAGCAACACAAAAACAACTGCAATGATGTTGAGCCAAGAAAATGAGAAACTCGTGAAAGAAAATGAGGCACAAACATAAATGGTTAAAAGAATTAAGAACAGATGGGACCGAATGGCCAAGAAAGAAAGCGACCATACGTACCCCTCCTTGAAAAGGGCTAGGAGATCAAAACAAAAAGACTCTACTGAAAAAGAAAAAGATCAACCAAAAAAGGCAAGTAAAGATATAATAACACTGCAAGACGATGATGATTTTGAAGTTGCAACACGCGGAAAAGACAATAAGAAGGACGGGCCTTTCAAGTTCAAACCCGAAATGCTATGTTCAAACGGTTGACAAAAGGAGAACGAGAATGGTTAATGAAATTCAACAATGAGCATGGACAATGGTATGACTTATTTTATTTTTTAACATTAAATTAATTCAACTAGATAAAACCAATAAATGTTGCAATTTATCATTGTGTGCAGATGAGTGATTTGGCGAGACGATATGGCAGAAAAACAATTACCCATTAAATATATTGGAGCCATACTTAACGGACTTTCAATTCCTAATGATGTAAACGATTTATCAAAAGAGTTGTTCACTTGTCTATTTTCTTGATTCAATTAACTCATTGCCAAATGTCTTATCACGCCTTTCAGATTGTTGACTGCTGGAGCATCCTTATTGATAGGCAGATTGAGAAAAACGGGCAAAAGAAGCCTTACTATATTTTTGATTGCTTGTCTTGAGTAATAAAACATAAGTTATTAATTTTAATGTGTATTAAATTTGTTCGTGCTGCTTGACAGCATTACGTTGCAAGGAGATAACGAGAAATATATTGCCAAGAGACAGCAAAACACCAAATAAATGAGAAGATTGCCCAATCCATGGAACATAGATTCCTTATTTTTCCTATAAACACATGCGGCTGTGAGGACCCATCGGTGACTACTGGCTACCATTGGACATTGCACGTATTTGACGTGCAGGAATCGAAATGGACACACTACAATTCAATAAGGCCACACAGGGAAGAAGAAACTGATCACTACTTCGAGAAGGCCAAGATACTGGTAATTTGTGTTACATTTAAGAGTTATTTTCTACAATTACTATAAGTATGTTGACAAAAGAATATGAACTCGTACCCAATTTACAGAAAGAATATGTCGAATAAACGATGCATAGAGTGATTGATGATGACCCTATATCAAAGGGTATACAATACACTCGTAGTGAAAAAACATATGAAATTGAGCCGTATATAGAAGCTGCACAGCAGAAAGCTGGGCCCATCGACTGTGGCGTCTTCTTTTGCATGAATATGGAAAAGATTATGAGATGACAACCGGTGCCAAAGCATTGTAGCATGGACTACAATACAGATTATAGGGGTAAAGATGGTGAAGATGATTATTCATAATGCAAGATTGTTACAAATGATAAACTGAAGCTTTAGCCTGTGTAAAATAACGGATGAAATACAATTGAAAAAAGCACACCTAGTGCATGTAAATCATAACTTGTGCATCTAAATTATAACTGGTGCATGTAAATTATAACTAGTGCATGTAATTATAACTTTTGCATATAAATCATAAATGTGCATCTAATTGTAACTTGTGCATGTAGTTATAACTGTTGCATGTAAATTATAACTGATGCATGTAAATTATAACTGGTGCATGTAATTATAACTTTGGCATGCAAATCATAATGGGTGCATCTAATTTTAACTGATGCATGTAGTTATAACTGGTGCATGTAAATTATAAATGGTGCAAGTAAATCATAACTGGTGCAGGTAAATTATAATTGGTGCATGTAAATTATAATTGGTGCATTTAAATCATAAATGGCGCATCTAATTATAACTTTTGCATGTAAATCATAACTGGTGCATGTATATTATAACTGGTACATGTAAATTATCACTGTTGCATGTAAATTATAACTGGTGCATACATGTAAATCATAACTGGAGCATGTAAATGATAACTGGTGCATGTAATTATAACTAGTGCATTGTAATTACACCTGGTGCATGTATATTATAACTGGTGCATGTAATTATAATTGGTTCGTGTAAATTATAACTAGTACATGTAAATTATAACTGGTGTATTTAAATTATAACTGGTGGATGTAAATAATAACTGGTGCATGTAGTTATAGCTGGTGCATTTAATTATAACTGGTGCATCGTAATTACACCAGGTGCATTAATTATAACTGGTGCATGTAAATTATCACATAGTGCATGTAAATTATAACTGATGGATGTAAATCCTAACTGATACATGTAAATTATAACTGGTGCATGTAATTATAACTGGTGCATCGTAATTACACATGATGCATGTATATTATAACTGGTGCACATAATTATAACTGGTTCATGTAAATTATAACTGGTGCGTGTAAATTATAACTTGTGCATGTAAATTATAACTGGTGGATGTAAAATATAATTGGTGCATGTAGTTATAACTGGTACATTTAATTATAACTTGTGCATCGTAATTACACCTGGTGCATGTAGTTATAACTGGTGCATCTTAATTACACCTGGTGCATGTAGTTATACTGGTGCATGTAAATCATAACTGGTGCATGTAAATTATAACTGGTGCATGCAATTATAACTGGTGCATGTAATTTTAACTTTTGCGTTTAACTCATAACTGGTGCATCTAGTTATAACTTTTGCATGTAAATCATAACTGGTGGATGTATATTATAACTGTTGTATGTAAATTATAACTGGTGCATGTGATTAGAACTGGTGCATGTAAATCATAACCGGTGCATGTATTTATAACTGGTGCATGTAATTATAACTGGTGCATCGTAATTACACATGGTGCATACATATTATAACTGGTGCATGTAAATTATAACTGTCGCATTTAAATTATAACTGGTGGATTTAAATTATAACTTGTGCACGTGGTGATAACTGGTGCATTTAATTATAATTGGTGTATCGTAATCACACCCGGTGCATGTAATTGTAACTGATGGATGTAAATTATCACTGATGCATGTAAATTAGAATTGGTGCATGTAAATCATAACTGGTGCATGTAATTGTAACTGGTGCATCGTAATTATATCTGGTGCATGTATATTATAACTGGTGTATGTAATTATAACTGATGCATGTAAATTATAACTGATGGATGTAAATTATAACTGGTGCATGTAGTTATAACTGGTGCATTTAATTATAACTGGTGCATCATAATGATAACTGGTACATGTAAATTATAACTGGTGCATGTAATTATAACTTTTGCATGTAAATCATAACTAGTGCATCTAATTGTAACTGGTGCATGTAGTTATAACTGATTTATGTAATTATAATTGGTGCATTTAATTATAACTGGTGCATCGTAGTTACACATGGTGCATGTAAATTATCACTGGTGCATGTAAATTATAAATTGTGCATGTAATTAGAACTGATGCATGCAAGTCATAACTGATTCATCTAATTGTAACTCGTGCATCTAATTGTCACTAGTGCATCTAATTGTAACTCGTGCATGTAAATTATAAATGGTACTTATAATTATAACTGGTCCATTGATTAGATTTTTACGTAAACATTATATAGCAGATACGTGAGCAATTACAGATAAGGATTGAAGAGTTTACTGGAATCAGAAGAGCAACAGAAGAACAGACGTGAACAAGAGTTACGAAGGTGAGCAGATATCAGATACTTGAGGGGTGAGAACATTGAAATAGAATAGTTACGTACGTGATTGGAGAAGAAAACAGAAAGATAAGAAACGAGAACAGAGGAGTTACGTGAAGAGAATAAAGAAGAAAGAGACGGAGTGAGGGCAACAGACTGAAAGAGAGTTACTGTAAACGAGAAAAGGAGGGAAGAAGAGCAGCAACATACGTGAAACAAAACAGCAGCAAAGATATTGAGGGAAGAGCAGCAACGTACATATTGGACAGAAAAGAGGGGATATAACAGATAAAATTTGAAGAGTGAGCAGCAACGAGAAAGAAAGGAAGAACTCACATACAGAGGTGAGCAGCAACGAGAAAGAGTTGAAGATTCACGTGCAAAGCAACAAAGCGAGAGATGATCGCTTTTATTTTAAACAGTATTTTTGAGTGTAGCGATTCTATACCGTAAGTGCACGGTGTCAAGTTTTAGTATAATGATATAAAAAGTACGGATTGTCGATCCCACGAGGACTATTAAATAATTACCAAACTCCACTAGTTTAACTATATTTAGCCTACGAAAATTGGTTATAACTAATTAACTCAATAATAAATCCAAACAAACGATAGAGAATGAGAATAAAATCAATAGAGACAATTATCAAGACTTTCGGTTCACCTATGTAATCCCCCACAATTCGCCTATTAGTTAAGAATTAATTCATACAATCTAAGGTGACGAGTTTTCCTAATTCACTTGCTATACCTTGGTCCGGCTATAACAAATCTAATACTAATGTAACAATAAGCCACTCTCGTACCCTTATTGAACAATTAATATTGTAAAACGATCTATGAAAACTACTAGCCTTCGATTACTAGATATCTATAGCTATCACACGTGTATTTGACTTCATCTCTCGATCTCAGTCTGAAATCCACGGCATAAATCACTATATCGAATTCCAATTTTATCTCTCGATCTCAATTGTAATTTAATATCATTCAAGGATGGTCAAACCCTTAAAAGCATGAAGAACAATGATCTATGCACTTAGATAAATAAGAATCAATCAAAACATTAAAATTAAATCATGGGTTCATACAAAGGATCCCCTAAATCTTGATAATAAACTTAGCCTAGCAACATATTCAAAATCAAATGCAATATCATGTTTTTCAACATCAAAAGCATAAGAAAATTAAATAGAATCAAACAAAGTTTAGAAATACGCATAAACTAGCGATGTTGAATCGCGTCTTCGACTCCGTATCCGTCTCCACGTTTGTATCACTGTACGTTCTTCTTCACCTCCTTGCTGCCGTGTACATGAATTCTTCTTCAACAATCAGTTCTTGTTCTCACCTTCGTAACTCTTCTCCAGAATTCCTCCCGGTTATGATTTCGTCCGTGCGTTCCCTCTCCTCACGTTTCTGATATCTTCTCTTCACGTAAATCTCTTCACCCTCACGTAACTCCTCTCAATCTCTTGCTGCTCCACTTCTTTCTCCGATGTATCTGTCTCAGATTGTTTCTTTTCCTCTCGTCTCAGAATTTACGTCTACTGCTGCCTCTCCTCACTTTCGTAATCTGCTCTTCTCAATCTCTTCACCTTCGTTCGTGAAACTCCTCCTGCTCTCTATCAGCTGTTCACGTTTATCCTCGCTTCTCCCTCTTCTCCTGCTCATGTAAACTCCTTCACTCTTATCTTCTGATCTCCTCCGCTTCTTCCCTGATATATTTGCTCCACGTCTCCTGTCTGTATCCCTCACTCTGAACTCACGTACTCTCCTGTTCTCGTTCCTCCCTTCTCGTCTGTCCAGAATTCTCCTTTTGTAACTTGCTGCCCCCCCTTTCTGGTCACGTCTATCTCCTCTTTTAAATCTGATATCACCAAGTTGCTCTTATCCTCTCTCCCTTTTGCTCACGTCTCTTCCTGGCTCTTCTCGTACGTTGCTCTCATTCAGAATTTGGAGAGTTTTGCCTACGTTGAAGTCTTCTCCTTTTGTACACGTTGCTGCTGCCCTTTTTCTTATGTCTTGTTTATTGCTCACGTTTTTTTCAATCTCGGACTCCTCTCTCAATATGATATCATATATTATATTATAATATCATATATGATAATATAATATTGCATCATGTTCGATAATATCCGGTTATGCTCGGTTTGGTCCCTTTTCATCATTTTAAGCTAAATTCCTCAACTTTTATGCATTTGGACCTGGATTCCTGAAATATACAATTATATACCAAAACGCGTAATATTTTCGAGGAATTACTATAAAAACGTCCCTAATCATATATCAAATTAAGTGTAAAAAGCACACTTATCAAGAGACGGAACTACGAGTCGACGACGCAATTCAACATCGCTAGTTTATACGTATTCTAAACTTTGTTTGTTTCTATTTAATTTCTTTATGCTTTTGATGTTGAAAAACATGATTTTGCATTTGATATTAAATATGTTGCTAGACTAAGTTTATTGTCAAGACTTAGGGGATCCCATGTTGTGAAACCATGATTTAAATTGATTGTTTTTGATTGATTCTTACATATTTAAGTGCATAGATCATTGTTATTCATGCTTTTACGGGTTTGGCCATCCTTGAATGATAATAAATTACAATTAAGATCGAGAGATAAAATTGGAATTCGATATAGTGATTTATGTCGTGGATTTCAGACTGATGTCGAGAGATAAAGTCAAATACATGTGTGATAGCAATAGATTTACCAAAATTGAAGGCTAGAAGTTTTCATAGATCGATTTACGATATTAATTGTTCAATAAGGGTACGAGAGTGGCTTATTGTTACATTAGTAATAGATTTGTTATAGCCGGACCAAGGTATAACAAGTGATTAGGAAAACTCGTCACCTTAGATTATTTGAATTATTTCTTAACTAATAGGCGAATTGTGGGGGAATCACATAGGTGAACCGAAAGTCTTGATAATTGTCTCTATTGATTTTATTCTCATTCTCTATTGTTTGTTTGGGTTGATTTTGAGTTAATTAGTCACTTTAGTTTATTAATTAAAACCATTTTTCGTAGGCTAAATATAGCTAAATTAATTGAGTTTGGTACTTATTTCCTAGTCCTCGTGGGTTCGACACTCATACTTATATTATCATTATTCTAAAACTTGACACCGTGCACTTATGGTATAAAATCGCTACACTGGAATTAATTGTTTAAAATAATAACGATCAAGTTTTTGGCGCCGTTGACGGGGACTAGTTTTAATAATATCAAACGAGATTAGTTGACTGTAGTTTAGTCATTCATTTTTCTTAATTTTTGATTTTTTTTTTCTATTCTCTCTACTCTTCCACTGTCTGTGTTCTTTTTGGTTGATTGTTACAGGTTGTTATCTCTTGGTGCATGCTAAGGAGTACCAAACTACACTTGAGCCCTTTTATCCCGAGATTGAACGCACTTGTCAAAGGAGGCTAAGGCAAGCAAGAACACACATGGCTAATACTGTGGAGATTCCGGTACCACCAGTTGCAAGATCACTCATGGACTATGCCCACCCTGCATTCCATGGATCACTGTCGAGTATCACGAGACCAACCATACAAGCTAACAATTTTTGAGATCAAGCCTGCTATCATACAGATGATCCAGCATTCAGTCCAGTTTAGGGGAGTAGCTATTGACGATCCAAATGCCCACATCTCCAACTTTTTGGAGATTTGTGATACATTCAAGCATAATGGCGTTACTGACGACGCCATCAGGTTACACTTGTTTCCCTTTTCTTTACGAGATAAAGCTAAATCTTGGTTACAATCGTTGCCTGCAGGGTCTATTACCACGTGGGATGGGATGACACAATTATTCTTGTCAAAGTTCTTTCCACCATCCAAGACGGCCAAGATGCAAAATGATATCACAACCTTTGCCCAATGTGATCCAGAGACACTGTATGAGGCTTGGGAGCGCTTCAAGGATCTACTGCGGAGATGCCCACATCACGGCCTCCCTATCTGGTTGCAGGTACAAACGTTTTATAACAGTTTATTTTCTGATAATCGTTCTATGATTGATGCAGCATCAGGAGGAACTGTGATGAGGAAGACACCTGAGGAGGCTTATACGCTGTTGGAGGAGATGGTTGCTAATAGCTGTCAATGGCAGTCTGAAAGGAACGTGCCAAAGAAGCAAGTCGGAGTGCATCAAGTAAGTGAAGTCACTGCCCTAGCTGTCCAATTGGAAGCGCTTAACAAGAAGATGGATAGTTTGAGCATGTATGCAATGCAAGTTCAAACTGTTACATGCGAGCTTTGCCAAGGAGGACATCTGAGCACTGAATGCAAGGTTGGTGACCCTTTCATTACTACTAATGAAGCTGATAATTTTGTAGGGAACCGACCACCACAGACCTACCCCTACCCAAATACGTACAATACTGGGCCGAGAAGCTATCCCCAACCACCACCGGGGTATGCACCAAATCCAAGCATGAAGGAGCTGCTGACCAAGTTCAACACAGCGAGGGAAACTAGATTCCAAAATCACGAGGCGTCGATAAAGAACTTGGAAGTCGAAGTGGGACAACTAGCAAAAATCGTAGCTGAACGAGCACAAGGATCACTATCTAGTGACACTGAGGCGAAACCTAGGGAGCAAGTCCATGCTATCACGTTGAGGAGAGGAAATGAGGTCGCTGAAAAGAAGGATGTGCAAGTAGAATTAAGAGGCGAGGCGGACATCAAGCAAGAAGAGGTGCAAACACGCGACAAAGGTAAGTCTACTAAGACCCATACACCCATCACACCTACTAAGGTAGAGATCCCACTCCCATTCCCCACTGCGTATAAGAGACCAAAGATTGATGCTAAATTTGCTAAATTTTTAGATTGATTAAGAATCTTCATATTGAGATGCCTTTCATAGATGCTATTCAGCACATGCCGAATTATGCTAAGTTTTTAAAGGAGATTCTGTCAAAAAAACGGAAATTGGGAGAGCATGAGATGATAAACTTAACTGAGGAGTGTTTTGCTGTCATTCAAAATGATTCACCTCCAAAGTTAAAGGATCAATGGAGTTTCACTATACCTTGCAAAATCAATTCTAAATCTTTTAATAAATCTTTATGTGATTTGGGGTCAAGTGTTAATTTAATGCCTTTGTCTGTGTACAGGAAGCTGGGCTTAGGAGAGCTAAAAGCAATCAATGTCTCATTGCAGATGGCAGACAAGTCCATCAAGTACCCTCATGGGATAGTGGAGGATGTACCGGTCAAAGTTGACAAATTCACCATTCCGGTGGATTTCATGGTGCTAGACATAAAGGAGGAGGCGGACATGCCATTGATATTATGAAGACCATTCCTAGCTACTGGAAGGGCATTGATAGATGTCCAAGAAGGGAAGTTGATCCTCCGAGTAGGGGGGATCAAGTTACTTAATATGTTCAAAGTTGTGAACACTACACGCACTGAGCACCGATGTTTTAGTGTCAATACAATTGATACATTATATGTTGATGCGATGCAGGTTAAGAGTGAGAAGAAGGTGGAGGTCACATCGAATGGCCGACAAAGAGGAGGTAAACTTGGTGTAGGAGACTTGGTATTAATGAATAGGAAAAAAGATGAGACTTTTTCCATGGAAGTCTGACGCACCATGGGCTGGACCGTTCAAAGTTATCGATGCTCTACCATTCGACACCTTCAAATTGAGAGATGACCACGGGGCACTATTTACTTGGAAAGAGAAGTGGTTACAACATTATCACATGGAGGATGGACACTCTTCCCCCACTGGGCCTGGTGGCACTTGAGCGTAAATGGTAAAAAGTCCAGCTTGGGACTATAAATCAAGAACTCTTTCTTAACCCTTTACTTTGTTTTAGTTTTTGTTTGTTTTGATTTTTGTTTTTGATTTTTGGCGAGACTCCATGCGTGTTGTGATCTGTCCAACACTATGCCCCACGAGCTGAAGAGGAACTGGACAACGATCACTGATGGTCATTGTCAACGGTAAATGCTTTGTCTTATTTTTCATGCTTATTACATTGAGGACAATGCATGAATTAAGTTTGGGGGAGTGCATTAATGTGTCATGCTTCTAATTTGGAACTTGATCGTTTCTTGAGCATCAACAAAATTTTTCTTGAAAATGAGTTCAATTAGTAAGATAAAAATAAATCATAGTAGTGGTCTCTATTCCATGATGATATTAATCTCACTATGCATGTCAACTTGAGTTTTGATGATTGTAAGACTTGTTTGTGAATATCTTGTTTTGAGTAGCATGTCAAAGATGAGGAATATATTGAGCACATTTGAGTCATAATCTTGTGATTTGCACTTGTAGTAGTGAAAAATTTTGTGAACTTGATGAATTGTTTTGAGCATTTTAGAGTGCCTTAGAAACTATTTGATGATGACACTTTAAGGCGAAATTTTATAGTTATGAACTAGACATGGAAATGACTTAGGCGATTTTTGGACTGTTTGAGCCTTTCAAGCTTACCATGATATATATCAATCTCTAGTGTCTCATTTTGAGCCTAATTGTAAAAAATGGAGTATGTTTAAAATACTATTAGCCCCCATTCAATAAATGTTTTTGGCAACTCATTATACCTACCTATTTGAGCTTAAATTGAAAAAACATTATCCTTACCTAAAGGGAGTATAATGAATCTCATTAGATGCACATAAATTGCTATATTTGGATGAGCTATTGTTGAAAAAATTGATGAATGAGAAAAGAAAACGATAGATAAAGCCTTGAAAAAAAATATCTAATTAAGACTCAAAGTGGCCAAGGCTAAAACAAAAAGAAGAGAAGCTCAATTTTGTGCTAAAAATATGAACACTACATGCTTATACTCTCTTCTTTGTGCTATCCTATCTTTTCTTTGGAGCCAACACCTAGGCCTAACACTACAAGCTTAAAAAGACCTATTGATCCAAGTTGAGAGAGTGACTATATTAGTGGAGAAGTGTTTGAAAATAGGACAATAGGGTGCTCAAAGATAATCTTAACTTTCACTGCCTAGCATGATTGGATCTATGAAAATTGCAACTTGAAAGTGACAATAGCACACACGCACATTCTAATTTGGCGACATATTGCTTGATCTAAGAGAAAAAACAACTTGTTAAACTTTCTGATTGATTCTTGTTCGTCTATAAGTGAGATGTCTGAGTTACATGATTGACTGCGAAGTGGTTTACTTGAACCTTTAATATTGAACTCTACTTGTTGATCTTATTTCTTGTTCGAGACAATCAAGTTTAAGTTTGGGGGAGTTGATAAGTGTGATTTTTACACTTATATTGCTATAAATTTATATGCATTTTGCTATGATTCTTGGACAATATTATGCATTTTCGTGTTGTTTTATGTATGTTACAGGAATAAAGGTCCAAATGCATAAAAGTGGAGAAAATAAGCTTTAATTAATGAAAAAGGACCAAACCGAGCACAACCAGATATTATCGAACATGGATGAAATATGCTATGAACGGATTGAAGGAGAATAAAAGGAAAGCCCAGCATTCTTCGGAAATTCACATACGAGTTATACGGGACTTTTAGAAATTGACATAAACACGGACGCATGTCTGATTATATTATCAAATAGAAGAGACGTGAGGAGTCCAAGAGATAAAAAACGTGAGCAACATTGATGAGATTTTTACGTAAACATTATATAGCAGATACTGAGCAATTACAGATAAGGATTGAAGAGTTTACTGGAATCAGAAGAGCAACAGAAGAACAGACGGGAACAAGAGTTACGAAGGTGAGCAGATATCAGATACGTGAGGGGTGAGAACATTGAAAGAGAATAGTTACTACGTGATTGGAGAAGAAAACAGAAAGATAAGAAACGAGAACAGAGGAGTTACGTGAGGAGAATAAAGAAGAAAGAGACGGAGTGAGGGCGACAGACTGAAAGAGAGTTACTGTAAACGAGAAAAGGAAGGAAGAAGAGCAGCAACGTACGTGAAACAAAACAGCAGCAAAGATATTGAGGGAAGAGCAGCAACGTACATATTGGACAGAAAAGAGGGGATATAACAGATAAGATTTGAAGAGTGAGCAGCAACGAGAAATAAAGGAAGAACTCACGTACAGAGGTGAGCAGCAACGAGAAAGAGTTGAACATTCACGTACAGTACAACAAAGCAACAAAGCGAGAGACGGAACTACGAGTCGACGACGCGATTCAACATCGCTAGTTTATAGTATTCTAAACTTTGTTTGTTTCTATTTAATTTCTTTATGCTTTTGATGTTGAAAAACATGATTTGCATTTGATATTAAATATGTTGCTAGGCTAAGTTTATTGTCAAGACTTAGGGGATCCCATGTTTTGAAACCATGATTTAAATTGATTATTTTTTATTGATTCTTACATATTTAAGTGCATAGATCATTGTTATTCATGCTTTTAAGAGTTTGGCCATCCTTGAATGATAATAAATTATAATTGAGATCGAGAGATAAAATTGGAATTCGATATAGTGATTTATGTCGTGGATTTCAGACTGATATCGAGAGATAAAGTCAAATACATGTGTGATAGCAGTAGATTTACCAAAATCGAAGGCTAGAAGTTTTCATAGATCGATTTACAATATTAATTCTTCAATAAGGGTACGCGAGTGGCTTATTGTTACATTAGTATTAGATTTGTTATAGCCGGACCAAGGTATAACAAGTGAATTAGGAAAACTCGTCACCTTAGATTATTTGAATTAATTCTTAACTAATAGGCGAATTGTGGGGGATCACATAGGTGAACCGAAAGTCTTGATAATTATCTCTATTGATTTTATTCTAATTCTCTATTGTTTGTTTGGGTTGATTTTGAGTTAATTAGTCACTTTAGTTTATTAATTAAAACCATTTTTCGTAGACTAAATATAGTTAAATTAATTGAGTTTGGTACTTATTTCCTAGTCCTCGTAGGTTCGACACTCATACTTATATTATCATTATGCTAAAACTTGACATCGTGCACTTGCGGTATAAAATCGCTACACTGGAATTAATCGTTTAAAATAATAGCGATCAGAGACATCATCACATTCCAAGCACGACCTTCATTTACATAAGATGTCCATTTCTTTTTCATCCGAGCACACAACACCCCACTCCATTTGCATGCCAGTAATATTCTATCAGAAAACAAACACATCAACTTAACTCTAATACAATCAACCATATGCGTAATAGGAAGACCCCTTGCATCTAAGATCCATGAATTGAAGGACTCCGCTGCATTTGAGTACATCTCTCCATATCTCATCCCAGTAGACTATGCGTTTGTCCACTTATCCAATGAAAGTTCCTGCAAAAAAAAATTTCATATTTTGTACGCCTTCTCATTTTTAAATAGTGAGAATCTCATTAAAAATATCCAGCGTCGGGGATGCACATTCATCCAGCAGAAAACATAACCTCTCACGAAAATTGTTTGAAAAGTGTTTGCCAGAATATTCGTCACGCAAGTTGCACTTCAAATGGTATAAACAAAAAAACTGTTTCAGAGATGCTCCAAAAACAATTGGCAGCGCTTCCATCAGACCGACATTACAATTAGATATATATAACATCTTCCCCATTATCTAAAATATTAGTCAAACAAGATAAAAAACCAACGCCAATTATCATAGTTCTCGGAGTCAACAATAGCAAAAGCCAAAGGGAACAAACCTACGAGGTAAAACGATAAGTTATAACTAGTGCATGTAAATTATAACTGGTGCATCTAATTATAACTGGAGCATCATAATCATAACTGGTGCATGTAAATTATAACTGGTGCATGTAAATTTTAACTGGTGCATGTAAATCATAACTGGTGCATCTAATTGTAACTGTGCATCTAATTGTAACTGGTGCATGTAAATTATAACTGGTGCATGTAATTATAACTGGTGTATGTAAATTATAATTGGTGCCTGTAAATGTTAAATGGTGCATGTAAACGTTAAGTGGTGCATCTAATTGTAACTGGTGTATAACTTGTGCATGTAAATTATAACTGGTGCATGTAAATTATAAATGGGGCATCCTAATCATAAATGGTCCATG
Organism: Haberlea rhodopensis; assembly: GCA_907163345.1. Classification (NCBI taxonomy): domain Eukaryota; kingdom Viridiplantae; phylum Streptophyta; class Magnoliopsida; order Lamiales; family Gesneriaceae; genus Haberlea; species Haberlea rhodopensis. The sequence continues at coordinate 39,031 of CAJQUN010000262.1, read as the reverse complement.
TAATTATAACTGGTGCATGTAAATTATAACTGGTTCATGTAAATTATAAATGGTGCATGTAAATTTTAACTGGTGCATGTAAATCATAACTGGTGCAACTAAATCATAACTAATGCATCTAATTGTAATTGTGCATCTAATTGTAACTGGTGTACGTAAATTATAACTAGTGCATGTAACTACTGGTGCTTATAAATTATAATTGGTGCATGTAAATGTTAAATGGTGCATGTAAATCATAACTGTTGCATCTAATTGTAACTCGTGCATCTAATTATAACTAGTGCATGTAATTATATCTGGTGCATGTAAATTATAACTGGTGCATGTAAATTATAACTAGTGCATGTAAATCATAACTGTTGCATTGTAACTGGTGCATGTAGTCATAACTGATGCATAAATTATAACTGGTGCACGTAAATTATAACTGGTGCGTGTAAATCATAGCTGGTGCATGTAAATTATAACTGGTGCATGTAAATCATAACTGGTGCATCTAATTGTATTTGGTGCATGTAATTATAACTAGTGCATGTAAATTATAACTTGTGCATGCAAATTATAACTTGGCATCCTAATCATAAATGGTCCATGTAATTATAACTGGTGCATGCAAATTATAACTGGTGTATGTAAATTATAACTGGTGCATGTAAATCATAACTAGTGCAACTAAATCATAACTGGTGCATCTAATTGTAACTGTGCATCTAATTGTAACTTGTGCATGTAATTATAACTAATGCATGTAAATTATAATTTTTGCATGTAAATATTAAATGGTACATGTAAATCATATCTGGTGCATCTAATTGTAACTGATGCATCTAATCGTAACTGTTGTAAGTAATTATAACTGGTGCATGTAAATTATAACTGGTCTATGTAAATTATAACTGGTGCATGTAAATTATAACTGGTCTATGTAAATTATAACTGGTGCATGTAAATTATAATTGGGGCATCCTAATCATAAATGGTTCATTTAATTATAACTGGTGCATGTAAATTATAACTAATGCATCCTAATCATAAATGGTCGATGTAAAAATAACTGGTGCATGAAACAAATAACTGGCGCACAAAATAAATAATATTGGCGACAAAATTTACAACCGTCAATTTACCTTGATTCCCATCCTTAGCCGTGGCAGACAGAAGGTGCCCTTGAATCTGGATTAAGAAACGTTCCATCAAGGAATAACATTTGGCGACAAAATTTAAAACCATCAATACTAGCACGAAACGAAACAAACAAACGGGAAAATCAGTTGTTGTCGTCAACTTCAAGCTTTACAAAACTTCCGACATTTATCGTTCTCACCGCGTGAACATATGAATTCAGTTCTTGGAACGACTCATCATAATTTCCGAAAGCAATAGATCTAGCTTTCTCCACACTTCTCCATGCCTTATTGTACGTTATATCCAAGCCGTAATCTCTCTTCATTAACTCACATACACCGCTCGCAGAGAAGGTTGGATTTGAAAACACTCGTTCTAATAATTTCTGATATCAGGACTGAACTCATCCTTTTTTATTTGTCATTCATCACTCTCAACCCACATGTATGCATGTTTTGCAAAAATATTTATGTAGAAAGACCTATCTAATCTTGATACACTAGCATTCACAAACCAACCACAACCTTCATCATGCTTTCTATCACACTCGGCAACTTATTGTTTTTTACATAGTTGAAATCAAACCAAACCTCAACCGAATATTTACTTAATTCACAGCGAAATTCTTCTACACCACCACTAAATTATTGCCCAACCCTACTAATATTTGATGCCCAATCGGAATACAATAACAACTTCTCTTTGCCTTTAGAATTACACATTTGATGGTCAGAATCATATCCTGCAAATGAGTTACATCCCTGTGCAGTAATTCACTTACATCAACAGGTTCTGTATACCAACATGCTTCACCTACACCACTATTTACTATATCCGAGCACATCTATCTCACACGCACCACCACATTAAAACGACACATTACCACCACCGTCGACAGTCTGCCAATTCATACTTCCCGAAGAACTACATGATATGCATTTTTTTCATCATAAACATCACTTGTCACCAAATGAACATCTATAATCTTACACAGAATAAACATATTTCTCATACCATCCTCATTACCCAAACAACATTTAGGGTGTCCAGGTACAGAATATTTTAAAGGCATTGCATCAAAGTTGTAATCATGCCATTTACCGATTGTAATAGATTTTAACTCACCGTATGAAAATGTGAGATTCACATTCAAAACTCATGTTTCATCTCTACATTTCAAGAGAATCATAAATCCAAAACTCATCGCAACAGCGAAAGCAAAGAAAATCACAAAATTGTAAAATACCTTCTGGGACTTCCCTAAATCGATTAACAGGAACAAAAACCAGACACGAATCGTAAATGCCTTGCTGAAACGATTCGATTGAAATGATTTTCGAGGTTTTTACTTAGAGAAAACGAACGAACGTGAAATTCAAAATGTTTCAAATGCGCCGCTCAACCAAACCTCGAACTCTTCTAGATTTTAGGGTTTTCTCAATATAAGGGTATTTCTGGTATGAAAATAGACCTTTTTAAAATCATAAGTTTAAAAAGTAGACTTAAGTGAGAAGATATTTCCCCACGATGCATTTATTTGTACACTTTTTTTTAAATGGAGATTTATATGAAAAACTTGTTTGGTAAGACCTTAAAAAAAAAGTAATAATAATAAATATGTGCCATTGGGCCAGCTCGACCCATAGGTTCATGGGCTAGGCCGGGCCCAATATAAAAAATAAACTGTCCGGCATGTCTGACTATAGTGGCAGGTCGTTTTAGGTGGGCTGGCACCACCCACATGTTTTGCAAGCCTACATGTAGAGAAACCGTCTATTTTGAGGTTTTATTTCCAAAATCATAATCTATGTTGCACGGATACGGATACGCTATGTGGATACGTAGATACGGGTACGACTGCACGGGATTTTCAAAATTTGGAGGATACGATACGTCCGGATACGACAAATTTTATTAATTTATTTATATATATATAAATATATAATTAATAATATTTGTAATAAATCAAGTTTCAAGCATATAATCAATATTAAACACATTAGAAATCAGAATAAAGTTGAAAACTCACCAACTTCACGACAAATGGTAAAATATTAATCTAGGACATCTAAAAATTTCAAGCATATAATCGACATAAACACATTAAAATGGTTAGGAAATAGGGATTTAGTTAAATAATTTAATTTTAATTACAGTTTCAACCCTATTTTTTTTAAAAAAATTTGAAAGTTCATGTATCCTACCCGTATCGGATACGGTCAACGGCGTATCTTGACCGTATCCGAAACGTATCCGAAATAAAAACTTATTTTTTATCCTCGGATACGCCACGTGGCGTATCGGTGCCGTATCCGCGCGTATCCGTATCCCAGAAGTATCCGATACTTGACCGCAAAAGTTTTTGGAGTATCGGTGCAACATAGATCATAATTAAATCGTCATCGAACCCGAAGTCTTACGGTTCAATGCAAGTCTAGAAAATCCAAGTCGGAATCAGAATAATATGGAAAATAATAGAATTATAATTTCTCTTCAAGTTTTAAAGCCTCAATTATAACTAAACAACTTAATTCGAATTATTTATGAATTAAAATTTAAACCCTATTTTATATTTCTTTTAATATAAAATAAAATATTTATAGCATTATTATTGAATAACTAAAGATAATGATTTTCATAATCTTAACGGGAACACTTTAATTTTTTCTTGATCGCCAAAATTAAAAGAATTGGGATTAGAAACCATTGATTTCAGAACCAGAACTATATTTTTTTCGTAAACATAATCAAACCTAGTTTGATTCGTCAAAAATATCACGTTCCTTCAGCCATCGGCAATCACGTACACACACAGACAGAGTTTAACATTAATTTAGAAATAAATGACCGAGTAATCTCTCTGTAATAACGGTACGCTTGCTTCCATATATTCATGAGATAATAGAGGAATTACTATATTTGAGCACTTGGTTGGTAGTTCAATTGGAGACGATGGGTTATAACTTATACATAGGTACAAAAAAGATAATTACAACTGAAACACCAAGGGTTGAGGAACAAAGTGCCTACCATAGCACAGATGTAGTGTTTATCACGTGTTCACCCTTATCAATCTAACCAAACGGTTCCTAACAAAATAACTACTACTTCCCGGACAGTACATAGCAAAGTCACCATATCTTGTAAAACGCAGGATGCGGAAAGAATGTCATATATTTTGGAATGTAAGCAGCTTTCGAGTATTATCATAAGACCATGTTCGGTCACCGATACATTTCACCCATAATAACAAAAGTGGGTCAATAAACATAAGAAAATACAAACTTACAACGTATTTCATATGAAACTGAGAACCTGGCATATCATTTTATTTGAGAGAAGCCTTCTGACAAAGTTTCCTGCACCACCATAACAGGAAAAAATAACAAGTTATTAATTCCAACAGACAAGCATATATATAAATATGCGAAGTGTAGAGAAGATGTTAGTAGATTAAAACTTAACGAGAAAGAAGAGAAGCAGAGAAATAGTGGTAGGAAACAAAGAATAATTGGTGCCACATTGAGGTCTAACTGTGATGCTTAAGAAGGTGGTTGGATAGGCTTTTGCTAGCTATTATATTGAAAAACCTACTTGCGATATTTTTTTATGATAATTTGGAAAACCAACTTTTATCATAGCGGATGGATTTTGGTCGCCTTTGCCTTGCCCCAGACTCCCAAGTCAAATACACCCCCTCATGCATGGTGTTTCCAATGCTTCACGACATTCGCTGCTTTTGGTTACCCTGCTGCCTTGGTCAGAGTGCCTCACAGACCTTAGATTTTGCATATTTCATTATGTAGAACCTAAGCTTGAATTGCAGCTACACCGGAGAAAAATGAAGATTGAAAACTTGAGATGTGGGGAACTATGCTTGAATTTGGGGGCTGCTATGCCTGAAATAAATTTGAAAAGGAAAGACGGCATGGCACAGCTACGTCCAAAAATGGGTGCTGCATCCGATTTTAAATTAGACCTATTTTGAGAGTAAAATAAGGAAAAAAGAAGTTGAGAAGGCCAAGTTAGGAAATTTAAATAAAAAAACCTCGGAACTCCGCCAGTGATATGCATTACACGTGATATGTATCGCTGTCTGTCCCAAACCAGAGTAAAGAAGGAGGGTAGGCATGTGACAACCACTAATAAACATTGGTCACATCTTATGTCATTAACAATAATATGAATTTCGTTGGGGCGTTCCCTAATCAGCGACGCACTGCACCGGATCCTGGATGTAGTGGTAAGTAGGCAAGAGTTTCTAGGTCGTCGCTCTGGAAGCGACGCGCCACATTGACGCTTGTGTGTGGTGTCAAATGAGCAAGACTCTCATCACCTCGAGCGAGTGGGGGTAAAGAAGTTAGCTCGAAACCAGGACCATATGATTCTTATAGCCTCTTGGAATGTAGGTTCCCTTACTGGTAAATTAGCATAGTTAGTAGAGACTATGAGTAGAAGAAAGATTTGTATTATGTGCGTGTAGGAAACCAAATGGGTAGGTGAGAAAGCCAGAACTATAGCCCTTTGGGGTTATAAACTTTTGAGTGTGTGTGATATATATATATATATATATATATATTATATATATATATATATATATATATATATATATAAGGATAAGAACTGTAATGGGGTACGTGTAATCGTAGACAATAAATTAATCGAGTATGTACTATGTAGTTAACGTTAGGGATATTAGTTAAGCTAGTCATTAGTGCATATACAACACAAATTGGTCTAGATGAGGCTACTGAGCATGAATTTTAGGAAGATGTAGACGATGTGGCGTAAGTAATACCCCTTAACGAGAAAATCTTCATCGGGGGATGTAAATGGGCACATAGATTCTGAACGGGATGAGTATGAAAGTGTCCATGGTGGCTTTGGCTTTGGGGAGAGGAACGCCGCATGTAACTAACTTTTGGATTTGGCCATGTCATATGGCTAATCCTAGCAAATACCTGGTTTAAGAAGAGGTCAATCTAGTTACTTAGAAGTGAGTCAAGGGCAACCTAAATAGAATTTTTTTTACTAGAAGGATAGATAAAGCTAAATGTTTCGACTGTAACATAATTCCAGGAGATTGTGTAGTTACTCAATACCGACTTTTAGTGGTAGATGTTAGGGTGAAGAAAATGGTTAGAACTAAACATAAGTTAGAACCTAGAATTAAGTGGTGGCGGTTAAAAGAAGGTCACACTGGAATGAAGACATAAAGAAGTCTATTAGAATCAAGATGGATGCTTATAGAGACCTGAAAAAGAGCAATAATTGGGCAACCTTCGAAAGGTATAAGCTTGCCAAAAAAGAAGCAAAGACAGCGGTTTGGGATGCTAGAGCTAAAGTCAACAAAGAAGTGTACGATAAATTAGACTCCAAGGAAGCTGAACAAGATATCTACAGGATTGCTCGAGCAATGGAGAGGAAGACATGATACTTATGTGCAGTGGAATGTATACAATATGAGGGTCTTGCCGTCTTGGTTATAGATGAAGGCATCAAAGAGAGATGGAAGAATTATTTTAACAGCTTGTTCAACGGTGGTTTTAGTCAAGATTTAGTTGATCTTGACATTCAACAATATGATGTCAACTGCGAGGGCCCGACCCTAATCGTACGTTTAATGATCACATAATGATGGTTATTTACGTAAATAGCGGAAGATTAGTTTCAAAAGTTCCAAAACTTGGTCCTAAATTTTTTTCGATAATATTACATATATCAAATTACTTTCCAGCCAATACTGAAAATATAAGTAATGTCATTTTCTCATTCAACATCAGTTCATACAATTCATAAATCATGCAATAACCAAATTCCCAGACACTTCATACTTAAACATACATCTACTCGGGGCATACCCCGGTGAGTAAGTTACTTATTTAAAATTGTTTAACAAATAGCTGGGACTCGGAACATAAAAATATCAACCTGAGATCGGTTCCAAGGAGCTCCAGTACTCCTAGATGCATCCTTTTGGGCATCCGCATGACATCCATCTGTAATACCTAACATGTCCATACAATAAAGACATGACAGCCCTCACAAAGTGGGTCAGACCCCAGTATGAGAAACATGTAAAATTACAATAGTATGACAAAATATCATGTCATGTTTACCGTGCATAAATGCAATGCATAAATGCAATGCATAAATGAATGTAATGCATAATGAGTACAATGAATCAAGCTCAAGATACCAAATATCAGAGTCCAAAGAAAGGTATCAATCAATATCAATCTCGAGCAAAGGGTGACGATACACACACATTGCGCTAGGAGAATCATCATGTGATGTACGCATCATCCCTCGTGTCTAGGTCCGACAACAACGCGCGTGACTACAGTTGCTACCTAAACTGCCTGTCATCGTCGTGCCCAGCGTCCCCATGACACTATAGATCTCATCAATATCAAATGGAATCAAAGGAACGGTAGGATCAATATGATATGTCCAATGTCCACGCACCAATGTATCATGTAATCTCATATGATCCGTGCATCAATGTATCATGTAATCTCATATGATGTAGTTCAATATATCATCTCATCAATGTATCAAGGAATCTCATATGATGTAGTTCAATATTCATCTCATATACTGCAATTCAACATGTCATATAATCACATAGGAATCAAATAATGACAAGTAAATCATACCAAGGGGACATCACGTGTCTTTGTCAGACATCGTGATAGAACCGATTTTCTACGTACCTCAACCTAGCAAATGAATACCAAGGACTTCCGTACTCCTCAATACAACCTCTGGATATAACAACTTGGCCAAATATTGTCCAAATATGCCAAGCATATCAATATCATTATTTTAAAGGCCGTGTTTCAAACATACTCAAGATTTGAGCAACATGCAGCCAATAATAAACCCATAACTCTTTAAGGACTTAATAAAATGACATGAATCCAATTCATCTTGAAAGCTAACTCAAAATATAACATTTTATAAGTTTGACACTTCCCCAAATTCGTTCATTTACCTAAGGCAAATTGGGTCTAAACATTATTTATGCAAAACAACGGAAAATCTAAATTCCAGATTGACTACTTTTCGTAGAAACTTCATAAATAATTCATACGACATCCAAATGACCTGATTCTAGTGGGAGAATTTAGATAACTCAAAATCCTACAATACACTTTTTATGAGCTTTAAGCTAATTAGTTCATTTTGATGTACATTCTTTGAAAAACTTAACAGCCTAAAAACTCGCATGCAATGCCTTTTCCAGATTGAGCACCATGTTGTACAATTACCATAACTTTTGCATATGAACTCTAAATTGCATGCATCATTTTTAAAAAAAGAAAATTCAATTATCTACAACTTTTATTAGAGGGCGCTTCTTCAAATTCGAACAATATCTATACGTAATAGTCGAAATAATATACTATATGCGTACTGAAATCAGCAGACTCATTTTGACACCAACTCTTTCAATGAACAAACACCAAAATTCAACCTTAATCTTAAATTAAAGCTGATAAAGCTAAAAAATGATGATATACCTTCCTATATCTTCAAAGTTTGAGCACCAAACCAACACCATAGCTCCAACCAAGCTTTCCAATAGCTTTCACCTCCACAAACACCTCCAATTACAAAATTGCTTAAGGGTTATTGCTCCTCTATATCTATGCAAATCTATATTTGCATGCAACATGCATCCACAAATTCACAAGAATCTGGAAGCTTTTTTCCATAGAAATTTTCGAATTCTAGAGAGAAGGTGGAGAAAAATTTGGGTTGAGTGGAAGAGAGAGAAAGAGGTGGGGAAGAATGAGTGATGGCTGAATTTTCAAGTTTTTGTGGGTGATTTTCATTTGATGTATTGTGGAATCCATGTGTTAATACATCACTATCTTGCAAGATTAATGGTCCAAAATCATGTATTAAACCTGAGTTAATTAAATAGTGGAATGTGTTCTCCAAGTGCCATGTGATCATGCACATGCTCATGTATTCAAAACATGTTCCACTAGTTGCTTGATCATCGTAGTCCGGAACACCTTAATTCAAAGTCTGTACTTTTAAGTATCTGGGTTTGCTTAATCATCGTTGATCCTGATTAATTAGCATCGAGGCCTTACATTTCTCCCACCTTATAAGATTTCGTCCTTGAAATCCGAAAAACTACGAATTTCAACACATAAATTACATTCGTTCGGTTTTACAAATGCATTGTTTGCTCGTATGGCCTAGATATGGGATACAAATCATTGTTCGCAGATAAGTATGGCCATTCATATCGCATATTGGCCTCCAAATCCCATAATTTCTATGTACAATGGTAACTCATCAATGGACTATTCCCAAATCAAATAAATCGTCCTTCAAGGACAATGACATGTTTATCTTAATCACTCTCGACTGAAACATGCGAGATGGATATGGTTCCAACTTTCATTAGTATAAGTACATGAGGTACATCATGTAATATCGGAATCTTCTAAGATTTGGTAAAGACAAATGAATGAGGTGACAGTCTACCTCAACGTCCGGACCGAATCGTCCCATAAAGAGATTCGGGAGAATACTCCATCGCTGATCTCCATACTAATGATCTTTTTCTCTTGTTGGCAATGATGGCCTGCATTGCCTTCATTTTTGCTTGCCTGCATTTCATTATTATAATTTGAGAGTCTTTCTTCATCTTCAGAAGAATCACCCTTAGCCTCTACTTTCAAGTGCTCTATTCAAAGCTTCATGTTAATTCAGATCGTCTGAATATGATAGATAGTACACATCATCAATTTTTGTATCCATATGTTGCTTGGAAACTCCAAATCTCGATACAAAATTCGGATTTCTGTCCGCAATAATGAAAACTAGTACTCCGTATACACGAATCACATTATCAATCGTGCTGTTTTCTCAACAATGGATGTTGGAGTCTAATTCTTGAGCCTTCAAATCGTTGAGATAAACTATAGCTCAAAAATGCAACAATCGATACAACAAAATGCCATCTTCGCGCCTAAAATGCCCTTAAAGATGCATATAATTTGTCATAATTCAATCATACATGCATAGATGCTACCTTGGCATCCAGAGTTTTACAACTCAAAGAATCCATTTCTTGATCCATCTTTCCTGGATGCTACTGAAATTCACAGTAAAAGTCTTTCAGTTGTTTTAATCATCATCTGTGGTCACTATTCAATTCTGACTGAATGCATATATTTATATACCAATCTCTTATAGTCAGGATGAAAAATAAACTGCTTTCCATATAAATAGTGGTGTCATAATAGTAATGGCGCTAACACGAGATTACAGACAGAATGTCAATTCTCATGAGTTTTCAATTGCCTTGAAACATCGGCAACACTTTCCATAACACAAGAGTATACATTTCCAATCCTCTAGCTGACGTGTTTGCATAATCACAAATTCTTTTAATCCAGATGGCAAAGCTAATACTGGAGCTATAGTCAAATGCTACTTCAGTTTATGAACACAGTTTTCATATTCATCTGAACAATTGAAACACTGATTCTTCTTGATCAATTAGTAGTAGACTTGACTATCTGCGAGAATTACTCATGCAACGCCTGCAATGGCCTGCCAAAACCCAAGAAAATTAAAATTAATGCACACTGGTTGATCTGAGCCAAAAAATTATCAATGCCCCTATTTTACTTGAATCAACTGATATCTTTCGATTAGAATCTCAAGATCCAAAAACATAACTCGATCCAACCAGAAATTATACTTTGATTGTTTAGTATATAACCGGACTTCTCAAAGTGTCTAAAGATCTATTCACAAGCGTTCCTTGTGATCTTTCTTGGTTCTTAAATACACCAATATGTCATCAATGGATACGATGACAAATTTGTCCAAGAAGTTACTTGAACACTTTAATCATAAATTTCATGAACACTGCTACTACTATCTTCAGACCAAAAGGCATCATTCAAAAATTTAAACTGTCCAAATATCTGGTCCTAAACTGTCTTAGGGATATCTTCCTTACTGACTTTAAGAGGATAGAAGATTTATCTTTTTATAAACTGCTACTCCTTGAAGTTGATCAAATAGATCATCAATTCTAGATAGCAGGTATTTATTCGTGACAGTAACTTGATTCTATTACCTGTACTTGATGCATATCGTCATCATACCATCTTTCTTCTAAACTAAAGAACAAGTGCTCCACATGGTGACATATTCGAACGTATATAACTTTTACAAAGAAATTTTTTGCAAAGATTCTTTCAATTTCTTTGAATTCTGTTGATGCCATCTCGTACAATGTTTTAGCAACTAGCGTCGTACCTAGCATCATCAGTGTCAAAAAGGATTTCCCCTCACTGGTGGGGAATCCCAAAATCTCATCTGATTGACACGTTAGGAAGTTCTATATAACTTTGAAATGTCTGATAGTTGCTAATCGTCCGTTTGATATCAATTGTATAATTCATATATCCTTAATTTTCAAAGGATAACTACTAAAGCATATTCACCATCGATGTTAACAGTAATAGCATGGCATACTAGGCCATAACAATTTCACGTAAGACCATTATATGATCGAATCCATACTGTATTCTTGACACAGTGTTCAGTATCTCGGTAATCCGTGTAAGTATCCAATCAGATTTGTCTGCTGGTAGCACCGTCAAATTCCTGATCATGAACTCTCATCATAATGTATACCACGGTTAATGCAACATGAGTGAATCGCTCAGCTAGTGTGATAGTCAAATAAACTCGTTCAATGCGATCAAAATTATAACATATACTTGCGATCACACTTCCTGAAATCTTTTTAACTTTGATCCTCTGTCCATACGAACACCTTGGCTTGCTGAGGTTTTCTGAAAAAGTTGTGGAGTATTACTCCCACTCTGCGATTGACTGGACTATTGGTGGAACTGAGTGGATCAAAACCAAGAGCCACTTTCAAAAACCACCTCCAGCAAAGAGTATTTGCTACTATAGACTTATTCATCCTTAATGGTTAACTTTGGGATACTACTCTATCTGACCACAGTCTTACAAGATTTTCAAAACTCTACACATTGATCAGTAGGTTGTATTCATCCTCAATGATCCATAAGATCTAGCAACAACCCATAATCACTCCTAGAACCACTGGTTCCGGATGATTTGAAATACTATCTTCTCAATCTTCATACATTTCAATTTAAACCTTTGCGGTTTTTGAAATTGTTGCGGTCTCTGCTGTTTTTGATATACTACTGGAGCTACTATTGAATTGCTCCAAACATCTATATGCGGCTTCTAAGATAACTGAGGAACAACTAAGTGTTTTCTCTCATCAACTCGATCTCAGTTTTTGATATATCGGTTAAATTGATTCAAATCGGAGCCTCACTTGAAAGAATCTATCGTTATGGTTCTTCCATAATACCCAGTACAGTACTAACGGATTCATCCTCCATAAAGTATAACTTGTCACTTTTGAGTTCTTTTCCCATGTAGTCCTCCTTTTGTGAGAGACACAACCACAAGGATCCAACTTCGGAAAAATGTGCGAAAAGAAAGATTCTAATTTATTGGATTCATTCGATAAAGTTCAAAACATATAGTTCAACAACTCTGCCCTTACCCCAAAGTCGGTAAAATTTGGGTAGGCACAATTACAGGAAACAAGGCACAATGTTTCTCAATCAGATATTACTACTAGCTAAAGCTTCCTGAAGGAATTTAAAGGAAACATATCTGGATTTGAAATACGACTATCTTCACATATAAATTCTCGATTTATCAAGAGTCTCTCTTTATATTATCATCTTGGCGTGTAGCGGAATTTGACGAACATTTCTGCATACATTCTCACCTTATATGTCTCTAGTTCTCAAATGCAATCGACAAAACACGCAGTTAATTACTTCCGGTGTCATTTTACTTGACACAGGGATTAAATCTAAACTTCATAGATAAAAATCTCAGATGTAGATGTCAACTTTTCTACATGAGATAATAATTAATTCATCAATACAATCCCTTATCTAATCGTTCTCTAGTTTGAAATAGTGTTCTAAAACACAAGGGTTAATTTTTAATTTAATAAATGAAATACCCAAAATATGAAAGTCGGTCATCACCGAGTTACAATCCAATCCTCCATCTACAATGCTTACAGGTAAATCATCTACCTGTCCATGCCTATCAGTTCGTTACATGTATGACTCTAATCATTGAACATGTAATCACATCAGGCAAAATCATATAACACATAGTCAATTTCATGCACAAATATTTTATTTGTGACTAGACACAGTGTCCTAACTCTAGTTCGAGCATATCCCAGATTATGCTCTGGTATCAACTGTGAGGCCTCGATCCTAATCGCACGTTTAATGATCACATAATGATGATTATTTACGTAAACTGAGGAATATTAGTTTCAAAAGTTCCAAAACTTTCCCCTAAATATTTTTCGATAACATTACATATATCAAATTACTTTCTAGTCAATACTGAAATATAAGTAATATCATTTTCTCATTCAACATCAGTTCATACAATTCATAAATCATGCGACAACCAAATTCCCAGACACTTCATGCTTAAAAATACATCTACTCGGGGCATACATCGATGAGTAAATTACTTATTTAAAAGTGTTTAACAAATAGCTGGGACGCAGAACATAAAAATATCAACCTGAGCTCGCTCTGAAGGAGCTCTGGTACTCCTAGATGAATCCACTCGAACATCTGCAGGACATCCACCTGTAATACCTAACATGTCCATACAATAAAGACATGACATCCCCCACAACTGGGGTCAGACCCCATTACGAGAAACAGGTAAACTTACAATAGTATGACAAAGTATCATGACATGCTTGCCATGCATGAATGCAATGCATAAATGAATGTAATGCATAATGAGTACAATGAATCAAAGCTCAAGATACCAAATATCAGAGTCCAAAGAAAGGTATCAATCAATATCAATCTCGAGCAAAGGGTGACGATACACACGCATTGCGCTAGGAGAATCATCATGTGATGTGCGCATCATCCCTCGTGTCTAGGTCCGACAACAACGCGCGTGACTACAGTTGCTACCTAAACTGCCTGTCATCGTCGTGCCCAGCGTCCCCATGACACTATAGTTCTCATCAATATCAAATGGAATCAAAGGAACGGTAGGATCAATATGATATGTCCAATGTCCACGCACCAATGTATCATGTAATCTCATATGATCCGTGCATCAATGTATCATGTAATCTCATATGATGTAGTTCAATATATCATCTCCTCAATGTATCAAGGAATCTCATATGATGTAGTTCAATATTCATCTCATATACTGCAATTCAACATGTCATATAATCACATAGGAATGAAATAATGACAAGTAAATAATACCCCGGGGACATCACATGTCTTTTTCAGACATCGTGATAGAACCGGTTTTCTACGTACCTCAACCTAGCAAATGAATACCAAGGACTTCCGTACTCCTCAATACAACCTCTGGATATAACAATCTGGCCAAATATCATCCAAATATATCAACCCTATCAATATCATTATTCTAAAGGTCATGTTTCAAACCTATTATAGATTTGAGCAACATGCAACCAGAATAAACCCATAAATCTTTAAGGACTTAATAAAATGACATGAGTCCAATTCATATTGAAAGCTAATTAAAATATAACATTTCATAAGTTTGACACTTCCCCAAATTCGTTCATTTACCTAAGGCAAATTGGGTCTAAACATTATTTATGCAAAACAGGGGAAATTCAAAATTCAAGATTGACCATTTACCAATCAGACAAGAAGTGTCAGCTACTGTAGCCGACAGAACCACGAGCCGGGTCATAAAATCAGCTGAGAAAGTTTGATTGCATAATGAAATAGATAAAAAGTATCGAACCAAATGCGTTCGATTACTTGAGTCGGATTGACAAGTCACAGTGGTCTCTTGCTCATGACAGAGCATGGCGCTATGGTACCATGACCACAAATATGTTAGAGTGCATACATGAAGTTATGAAAGGTGATGGTCGTGTTCCAATCACCACCATTGTGCAGTTAATTTTTTATCATTTTGTGCTATATTTTCTTGAATGACTTAAGAAAGCGAATGATTCAAAATAATAAAGAATGGCCCGATTATGTGTTCGAAAAATATGCTCATACTGGCTATCATTTCATTCATCATGATGTCCAAATGTTCGATCGAAGACATCTAACAGCCTCTGTTATCACAAGAGTACATGCATGACAAATGGGTAATACTCATGATGTGTATCTCAAATCAAGTTATTGCTCTGGTGGAAAATGGAAAGAGTTTCGTAGTAGCATGCCACATGTGATACAAGTGTGTCGAAAATATGGCTTAAACGCTAAAACATTTGTCAAGCCATATAGCAATATGAATGAATATTGGAGCACATGTCAAAAACGATATGAATGAACATTGGAGCACATATAAAAAATGATTCGAACCATTGTGGTGGGGGGAGAGTATTGAGAAACCCCATATTTTGAGTTGTACCACAACTCAACTTTGCGTAAAACCAGAATAGTAGGTTGAGATCGAACAATGCGTATTCAGAATGAGAATGATTGGATAGAAGCCCTTGCACAACGACAAATGGCTTCAACTTCTCACAATCAATAAATTTGTAATTTTATTCATAATGGATTGTAAGTCTATTTTACGTTTAATCGAAATGAGGATCTTTTTCTTGTAAGTTTATTTGTAATTGTACGTCTAAACGATCGGTCAAATATAAGAATATATAATAATTTATAGAAGACATTATATAGAATAAATACTATTAATTATAACAAGTGCTAATATAATTCAATCAATTTATAGAAGACACAAACAAAGAAGAATGCATGACATGTGACTAATGAGACTGTAAATGTCCTCCAGTACCAACCACGAGGGGATTATCTGTCTTTGAACTCTTTGTCCCCCATCCAATTTTTTGTTCGTCTCTTGTACCACAAAACATCATTATGCAGATCATAGGGCAAACTGAGGGAATACAATCGGTGAGACGTCAAAATTTGGACCCATAGATATATATGATGGTGCAAATCCAACATTGACATCTGTATCATGTTGTGTGTACATCAGAGCATATGAAGTGAATGGAAACTAATCATATGATAAGGGGGGGGATAACATTCGTTAAACTAATCATATGATAGGGTGAAGAAGTCACCCATGGAAATGACGACTTCTAAAAAACATATTTTTTTAAAGAAGACGCCATCTTAAGTCGCCATCACAGTAGGCGACTTCCGCCAGTTTAATAAAAGGCCACGATATACTGAGAGTAGACATTGTGTAGCTGTGGGATATCGTGAGTGCTATAAACGAATCACACGTAGATACCAACATGGTGATGAACCAGCATGTTAATATGTGGTAAGTTAATAAATGAAACAATGGATTTTGAAGTTATACATGACATATAAACTTACCTAAATTTGTTCACACATTTCAGATTGAGCAGATGAAGCATTTAACTATTTGCGGCGATCGTGATCTCACACATGGAGAATCCATTACGTTGTATGTGGAGTCAATGAGGCAACAAAACAGGACCAAAGCCAAAAAAATGTGATACAAGTGGCTCTTGAGTGACGAGACAACAACTTCCCACCATACGAAGAAGTCCATGAGCGTGAGAAAGAACAAATACAGTAAGAGGATGCAAACATTGGGAGTTACACCCTGGCCGACAGATGTGGCAGGTCTATCTATGTATACACCCGGTCGATAGATGTGGTAGGTCCATCTATGTAAGGACCACACGCCCTTAACCCGTTATTAGTGCATTATCACATTTCATTAGTGCATACATTCATGTCATTAGGGAATTCTTATACATGCTTCACTAGCAATGTCATGACAACTATAATTTTTTACTTCGATTCTCTTCTCATTCAATTCACAATACAATCCAACTAGCACAAGTATACACTATACAATGTACCAATATCATATTCTAAATTCATCATGCAATTCCTCTTAATTAGTTGCATGTCAACCATAAATGAAAAGAGAAATCTGACAATCTTTATACAAACCATATACACATATGAGAATGCTCACAAATGAGCATCGAATAAGTAATTGTGTATCTATTGTATAAACATGTTACCCAATAACAATATTGGTACCTCAGTCCTGGGAGCATTCCCAATCCACAGCTCGAACTCCTTTTCAGAGCCAATGTTGTACATGTTTCAACCATAACAGCCCCCACATGGAGTGAGCATACCAATAACACAATCTCAATATCATCAATCTCATAATTCATATTTTACAGAATAAAAAGCTATACTCCCTGTATAGTACCATCACCGTATGGGATCTCCATGTTGTTCATGTTCTCACAATAACCAAACCATCAAACTCCAAAATCAGTTAATCATTACATTGATTAACTCTACTCATGCTCAAACTGTCAATTCCATTATCAGTTATAGCCAAATCATTTTAATAATGATTTACAGAAATCAAATGTCTCTTAATCGATTTTTTCAAAATTGTATCACATTGCTCACTCAACAGCGGCGGCACTTTAATCTCTTGCAGGCTCAACAGTGTCGGCCTCATAACCCTTGCTTGCTCAACAACGGCAGCATTATACTCATTGCTCGCTCAACAGCGGCATTACCATAATCACAATACGCACTAACTCATCCCAACAACAATATAGTATTCATCTAATCAATGACAATAATATATTTAACCAATGCCCGTACGTTATACGTACCTTATAATCCAATAGCAAGAGCCAATCATTGCCTTTGCCACGAGATACAGTGAATTATTCGTTATACACATTTAATAACTCACAATCAATTACGTGCACACAATCACATACCCAAGCACGTACTCAACCTCCATTTACATCATCAAATAATGATGATTAATCATATAAAAGACTCGGGCAAAGCATGCATCCACGATAAATTAGAATTTTTCACTAAACTCGGCCTCTCGATCGATCGGCCAAGAGCTCTCAATCGACCGAGAGCCACAAAAAATTTGCATTGAATTTTGCATCACGGACGATCGATCAGCGAGACCATTCCATCTATCGCCAGACGCCCGCGATCGATCGGTCGTTTTGCTCGATCGATTGCCCGAACTATTCATCGTCGTCCAATTTTGCCCAACGACACGCGATCGATCGGCGGCTCTTGCCGATCGATCGACGAGCTCTAAAATAGCCAAAAATTGCTTTTTTTGAGCAAAAACTTCCAAAACAACCATCCCAACACCCACTACTCCAAAAATCCTTAACAAAAACACAATAAATACTCCACAATCACAACAACAAAAAATTTTTAAAAACCAAAAACTCAATCCCATCTCAAATCTTAACCAAACTCTACAAAATTATTATCAAATTGAAGATAAAAGAGAGGAGAAGAGTAATACCCAACTATGTGCTTGAAAATCCATATAGAATATAGCCTCCATTGATTTTTCTTCAAGGGAGGGGAAGGAGGGAAGGCGGTGGAGGAGGAGAGAGGGAGTGAAGTGGAGAATGGTTGAACACCGAGTCCACTTGGTATATATAGTACAAAGGCTCAAAAAACCCGAGTTTCAAATACTCACACCATAACTCATTAAAAATCATGTGTGTTCAATAATTATCTCTCACTCACTTAATTACATCGCTAACCTCAATCCAAGCTCCCCAGACTCCAGATCTCATTACCAACACAATTTCAAGGTTAACACCTCAATGGGAATATAATCTCAATCCTTGGATCCAACAACCCTGATACCAAACTTCAAATCCTCCGAAGTCTCAACACTGTAATTATCTCATAATTACATCAATTAAAATCCATTAAGGATTATAATCACTCCGGGATTAACAAAAGAAGATTTCGGATATCACAATCTATGTATACACCCTGGCCGACATATGTGGCAGGTTCATCTACATCTTTTGGTTGTTGCGTATTTACAGAATGTTATGTTCCCCTGCCACCACTATTGTATGATCAATCTCCATTCGCGCCATATACTCCGATGTACACACAACATGATACGTATGTCAATGTTGGATTTGTACCATCATATACTACATCTATGAATTCAAATTTTGACGTCTCACCAATTGTGTTCCCACAGCTTACACATATGATCAGCAAGGTTATGTATTTGTGGTACAAGAGACGAACGAAAAAGTTGATGGGGGCAAATAGTTCAAAGACATATAATCTCTCGTGGTCGTTACTGGAGGACATTTATGGCCTCATTAATAACATGTTATGCATTCTTATTTGTTTGTGTCTTCTATAAATTGATTGAATCATATATGCGATTGTTATAACTAATAATATTTCTTCTACGTAATATTTCTTCTATAACTTAATATATATTCACACTTATATTAGATCAATCAATTAGATGTACAATCAATTATAAATAAAATGACAAGAAACAGATTCTTCATTTCGATTAAAACGTAAAATAGACGTACAATCAAATACATATAAAATTACAAATTTATTGATTGTGAGAAGTTGAAGCCATTTTGTCGTTGTGCACGGGCTTCTAGCCAATCCATCTAATTTTGAATATGCGTTCGATCTCGACCTACTATTCTGGTTTTACATAGAGTGGAGTTGTAGTATAACTCAAAATATGGGGTGTCCCAATACTGCCCCCCCCCCCCCCCCCCCCCCCCATGGTTCGAATCGTCATTGAAATGTGCTACAATATTTATTGTAATATGGCTTGACAAATGTTTTAGCATTTAAGTCATGTTTTTGACACACTTATATCACATGTGAGCAAGGTATACCAAACTCTTTCCATTTTCCACAAGAGCAGTACCCTGATTTGAGCTACACAAGATGAGTATTACTACGTCTTGCTTGTACTCCTGTGATAACAGACACGGTTAGATGTCTTTGATCGACAATTGGACATTATGATGAATGGAATGAAGTCAGCACAAGCATATTTTTAAAACACATAATCTGGTCATTCTTAATTATTTTGAATCGTTCGCTTTCTTATGTCATTCAAGAAAATATAGCACACACCGATCAAAAGTTAATTGTGCAATGGCAGTGATTGGAAGGCGACCAACACCCTTCATAACTCCATTTATGCACTCACACATATTTGTGTTCATGGTACCACAACGCTAGCCTCCGTCATGAGCAAGGGGCCATTGCGACTGGTCAATCCGACTCAAGTAATTACACGTCCTTGGTTCAACACTTTTTTATCTCTTTCATTGTGCAATCAAAATTTCTCAGCTGATTTTCTGATCCAGCTCTCCAACACTAGTCTTTCAATACATTTTAGAATTGAGTATTAAAGTTTGAACATAAACATGCATATCTCAAACAAAATCGATACTCCACGCGGGGATATGAAGTCTGGAATACATTCGACGGCTGCAATAAGGCTCGGATGCCGGTCAGAAATCAACAAGCAACCTCCAATCCTCTAACAATATGCCTGCTAACCATATCCCAAAACATTTCCATCACACAAAGTTTTCCTCATCGAGGATTGCAAACGCAAAAGGTAATACTTTATTATTAGCGTCCATAGCCAAGCAACCAACATCTTATGTTGATATTTTTATACATACATGGCAAAAATGCCGATATCCTTCTGCACACGGATGGAAGGCCCAGAACACGTAGTTCTAAGTTTTTTCTCTTGGTCTGACATTTTCAAGGTGATCACACTCAATAACTGTGCCGAGATTCCATTTTTGTAAAGTTCACATATAGTAAGATAACTTATTCACGAGCTCGTTCGTGTTCCATACACATTCTCAACAGCACATCTCAAACTATACCAACCTTTTGCATATATGATCTCAAATCCATATTTGTCTTTAACTGTTTAACTTACATACTTTCTTTCGTAAGCTGGATCACAACGAATGATTCTCACCTAGCAATCATGTTTTTGTCCAAATTTGCATGATCGATCGACAATTCACTCAAAAGGTAAGTGTGAGAACTCCCATACTTGATTATTTAAATAATCAAACTTTTTGACTCAACGAAGCATGTAGGTACCATCTGAAAGGTATATTTACTGTACTATGTTTGCACACCATTTTTCACAATGTTTTTGTACTCTTAACGACGCGGTGCTCACATTTTGCATCGCACACGGAATAATCATTTATAGCTACCTGCAGATGGCATTTATCTTTAAAGATAATATTCAGATGTACATCCCCTTTGGAGTAGTCGTAATAACTCCTCAATCTACCTATAGGAATGTCTACTGAGTCTCCAAATACTTCGGGAAGTGTCATGAAGAAGAATGAGATTGTTGGATAAATGACACGTTCAGTTTTCGTGGTTGTGCCTGCTATAATAACTGAGACCTCTTGTCTGATTGGTATCTCATTTCTTGATCTGCAATTGTTCAGACATTTAGCAAATGTGAACCTCATCCTCAGACGAAATCCCTTTTGGTTCAGCCTGAATATCATCTCCAACATCAACAAAATTGTTTGCTAGTGGGTTTGAAGCATTAATATTAGTATCTATCAGTGTATCATATGGTTCTCTACCACTATATGATCCGTCAAAATGATGTTGAGCTCCAAACGTGTCTTGAATCCCAGAGGTAGTCAGTCATTCTGTAACTACAGGCAAAAAAGCTACATTTTCCATAATGTGATTATAATTTTCTTGGTTATGTTTTATATAAGTTTCCAAGATATTGTCTGTCGTATCCCGAAAAAATCTTTGAATATGTGGCATATATTTTCAGAAGAAATTGGTTGTGAACGATGCCATTGGTATTACATATTTCTTTCACTGACTGCCATAGTTATTAAAGGCGCATAGCGCACTAAAGCGAAAAGGGATCCTGGGGCTATAGTGCATTTTCATACCTGTGTGAGAATAGCTCGATGCATCAATTGGTTCTAATGAACATGCTTACTTTAGGGGTACTCACTAAAAAGTTAATCAAGCACCTTCTATCTCGCCAACCATCTGTCATTAGGGTGCAACCATTATTTTCCTTTTCCTTCTTGCGCTCTTTAAAATTTGTTTTTGTGTGTTCCACCTCTGCCTTTAAACATGTCACTCTCATCTCATGAAAGCTTGGAGGTTTCATGGCAACACCAAATTTGCCAATTGCTTCAATAATAGGTTTGAAGCTATCGTAATTGACAACGATATGTTTGTATCATAGTCTCATTGTATTGCGTTGCTTTTAAACTTGAAACACCTTGCTTTCTTTCATCGGCATCTTTTTTGTAGAACCATACTATATGACCCATTTGCTTAGATTTCTTTTGTGGGACTGGCAAACGTTTGACCCATGACTTGAAGATGCTGACATAGGCCGCTTTCCATGAGACTGAACTTCACGTGTCTCACAATATTCTTCTTCTTTTTCCATCTCAGCATTAGTAATATCTTCAAAATGAGGTATCACATCAATCACATTTTTAGTTTTTTGTCTTTCTTCAAAGAGATCTTTTATCTCTTGTCTAACAAATGCAGACACTTTTTTTTACAAGCGGCTGCATTTCTAATCCTCCAACAAGATGTTGTGTGTGCCTAGATATACATCCTTTTGTTACTTTGTCGCAATACTCACATTTAATACTTTCACTAGCATCGTTTGGATAGACCAGATTTCCGCGATACCATCCAGGATCCATTTTGTTATGATTTGGAGCAAGAATGGAAGCCTCAGAACTTGTCATCTGTACAAAGCAACAATGAACAATTAGTACTAAACCTTGAAACTGTAGATAAAAGAGAAGTCATAGATTCACTTCTCCAAATTCAGTAGTCAGCTTCAGAGTGCCTTAAACGAAAGAAAACAACCATTTTCATGATTTTGATTATAATTCCCCTGTTTAATTAACTTTTAATCTTTGTATATTGTAGTTTTGTCAATCACATGACTCTCGATTCCGGTTTCTGTCACAGGTTCACTCACATGCATCACATGGTAATTTACAGCACACAACTTATTCAATCCTTGCAACAACAATATTTCATGCAGTATCATTTCCTTTTATAATAAAACTAGGAACTTACAGA
The DNA here is from genome assembly GCA_907163345.1 of Haberlea rhodopensis. Classification (NCBI taxonomy): domain Eukaryota; kingdom Viridiplantae; phylum Streptophyta; class Magnoliopsida; order Lamiales; family Gesneriaceae; genus Haberlea; species Haberlea rhodopensis. Next base: position 15,848 of record CAJQUN010000262.1, on the reverse strand, counting down.
AACTAAAAACCATCTATATTTGAACTATACCAGTACAAAACGCCATAATCGACAATCCTTGTCATAGGCGGGAGACAGTACAATAGTTCTCATATGCCATTTTTATCGGTCAAACCTAGAATGATATATTCATAAGAATATTATGGACCAGTTTAGTAAATAAGCAAGTAGATGAGATTCAAGCTAGCACAAGTAAGAAATTAGTCTATCATGTTATTGTTAATAATAAACAATAGTATTGATAAAAAAAATACTTACAATAATGAAGAGCAGAATAATAGTGGATACACATAACGCAAACTGTTTTTATTTCAAACTGACATCAGATTTTTAGGTCATAATATCACCAAACGAAATACAATTCCTATTTCACGTAGTATAGAATTTGCATCTAAATTTTCAGACAAAATAAATGATAAAACTCAGTTACAAAGATTCTTAGGTAGTTTAAATTACATTTCTTCCTATTATAAAAATCTAACCAAAGATTCAGCTATATTATATGATAGACTTAAAAAGGTGCCTAAACATTGGACTGATCAACATACCAAGGCAGTTCAAACCATTAAACAGAAGGTAAAATATTTGCCATGCTTAATGATATCAAATCCAAATTGGAATAAAAAATTTCAAACAGATGCGTCTTATGTATGATATGGAGGTATATTAAAACAAATAGATCACATATCAAAAAATGAATTTTTAATTCGATTGCATTCCGGAAAATGGAATGATAGTCAAAAAGAATTATGTCACTATAGTAAAAGAAATACTTGCAATTTTTAAAAGTAATTTAAAATTTCAAGATGATTTATATAATTAAAAATTTATAGTTAAAAAGACTGTAAATAAGCTAAATTTATGTTTCAAAAAGATTTAAACATGATGTATCAAAACAAATGTTTGCTCGTTGGCAAACTCATTTAGCTCTTTTTGATTTTGATATCGTATATAAAAAAGTTGACGAAAATTCTCTTCTAGATTTCTTGACCCGTGAATATCTTAATTCTTGAAATATTTTCAGGATGGGTCAATCATTTAGAGGAAGGGGCGGTAGAGGTGGCAGAAGACCTATTCCAGAACATATTCTGGCTCAACATGGAAAAAGTAAGCTCATAGCTAAAAACCTATCACAAGTAGAGCCGTCAAAATGGCCCAGGTCCAACCAAACCCGCCAAATAGGCGATGGACCAGCATTTTTTAGACCCGCCGACAGGCGAGCCTAATGGGCTATCCCAAACGGGCCGTAGGTTTTGCCGAGCCAACCCGCGGTTGGCCTCTCTTTTTTTCTTTTTTTTTTGAAAAAAATTTGTTATTCCTTTTTTTACGCTCAATTCAAAAATAGGAACTCAATATCACATTGAAGCATCCGATCTACTATATATTTTTCACTTGGTATTGCTTGAAAGTTGCAACATGTATTTCAAAATTGAGTAAAATATTGATTCCATAATCCAATATTTTTAGTAGCAGGGTTAATATCTTGATAAAACCTGAAGCAAGTTCCAGTATTCTTTTAGCATCAGTTACAGGTTCAGCTGGAATTGTTTATTTGAATTTTTTTTTTTTAACAAAAAATTTTGCTGGCCAGCCTGCCCCAACCCGCGGCCCGCCGCGAGTTGGGTTAGGTTGGGGTTTACCAACCCGCCTGGAGGTGGGCCCAAACGGGCCAGCCCGTTTGGGCTGGCGGGTTGGGCGGGCCAGCCCGTTTGGGTCGGGATGGCCCATTTGACAGGTCTAATCACAGGAACAAGTCCTTGCATTCAAACAACAAAAGGAGGGTAATATCCCAGAAACTTCATATGCAAATGCCGTTAATAACGATGAAGAAAAATCACATACAAATTATATTCTAAATGATTCTCAGGAAAGTATATTTCTCCTAAAGATACTGATTTAAAATTGGAAAATGAACCATGGAAAATCATGAGCAGATATATTGATAATGCATCATTTGCAGATTTGACATATAAGTCTCGGACATATTATGAGAATTTATTTATAAAAGGTAATTCTTGTGAAATTTCACATTATCCTCTTAATCAAAAGGATAATTTCAGTTTTAGTAAAATAATTATTAAACAAGTTATTGCTCCATTAGAATGGGGAATATCACCCCTAAAAGAGAAGAAATTCTCTTTTCCCAATAATCAAATCAGCAAATATAATTACTGGGACTATGTTGATGCTTTTCATAAAGTCTTCTTATATGAAAACAATAGAAAAAAGACATTCCTGGTTTATTAAGATATACACAGATGTTTGTAAACATGACATTCCAAATTGATTTATAAATTGGTGGGTAAAATGACACTACACAACATATACTTCCAGAAAATATTTAAAATTATTTCAATGAATATATTGATATTTCTCCTAAATTAAATTAATTACAAAAACAAAGTTATGGTATTTGTGATGCCCGGGAATTAAGGGTGTTAATCCCGGTGTGGTAATGATCCTTTATGAATTTTAATTATGACAATTATGAATTAATTGCGGTATTGGGACTTCCGAGGATTTTGAATCCGGTATTTGGAGTCGTTGGATCCAAGGGATGAGATTGTATTCTCATCGTGGTGATAACCTTGGAACTTGGTCTTTGGTGGGATCTGGGGTCCGGAATACTTTGTACTGGGGCTGGTAATGGGAATTGAGGTTAGAGAGATGATTTTTGAAAACAGGTGATTTTTAATGAGTCATGATGTATTTGTGGAGGGTTTGGTATTTTGGAGCCTTGGTACTATATATACCAAGTGGACTCGGTGTTACGGGATAACACAAATCATTTCCATCTTTCTCTCCTCTCATCCACGTCTCTCTCTCTTCCCCAAACTCCTCTTTTCTCCATTTAGTAAAAATGGCTAGAAGCTTGGCTCGGGAGCCGGATTTTTCGAAGATAATGAGGTATTGTTCTTCCCCTCGTTCTTATCTTCGATTTGATAGCAGTATGGTGGATTTTGGTCGAGTATTTTGTTGGGTTTGGAAATTGGGGGTTTTTGATAAAAATCCAAAGTTGAGTTTTTGGAGCTTTTATTGGTTTTAAATGGTGTATTTGAGGTGTTGAAGGTGTATGGGGTGTTGGTTTTGAGTTTGGGTGTGAAAAACACCATTAAAGCTCGAATTTTTCGGAAACCCGCAGGTCACGATCGATCGCGGCTTGGCGCCGATCGATCGCGACATGTTATTGATTTTGGGAAGGCGATGAACAGTCTCGGCGATCGATTGCGAGGGTCTTGGCGATCGATTGCAGATGGCAGTGTTTCGGGCAGTGGATTCGCGCGATCGATCGTGCCTGAAGGGCGATAGATCGCGGCCCTGTTTGGTTAGTTTTTTCAAAATTTTGGAATATGTCGGGATTTTGGAATCGAGGTTTAATTAGCCGATTTTCGGGGCAATGTCTACATTCCAATAGGAATGCTATACTTTTAAAATGAAATGGTTGGAGCCAAAGTTTATTAAAACGGAATTCTCGGTTGAGTTTTTGGATATCATTTTAAAAGTTTGAAATTGAATATTTTGGGTATTATGCATGCTTAACCCAGAATCTTTTAAAATGATTAATCGTCATGGATAACGATATAATTGGGGATTGTGAACATGCTTGGGCACGAGGTTGCATGCTTGTAATTGATTATGAGTTATTTATGTGTTTAGCACGTAATTCATCGGGTCGCAGGACTCAAGCAATGTTTGATTCGGTCTACGGAATTATAAGGTACGTATGACGTACGAGCATATCTTTAATATATTATTGCAATTGTGGTGCATGATAAAATATAATTGTGTTGAATTGGTGGATAATGGAAATGGAATATAGTCGCACTAAATTGGTTGTTATTATGAATTGTATGGTGCCGCTATGGAGCGAGCAATGTTTAGGGTGGTGCCGCTATGGAGCGAACATCGGTTAGGGTGTCGCCGCTGTTGAGCGTGCGTGGTAACTGGATTCTAGATTCAGTATTTAGATACGGGTGATATCTAATAACCACGTGCATATGAATTGAGTCTTATAAATTATGAAAAATGGATAATTGGAACATTGACATAATTAATCAAGGTAATGATTAAGTGGCTTTGGGAATTTGATGGTTTTGGTTATTGAGAACAGGAACAGCACAGGGGATTCCGGATGAGGATGATACCATCATGGAGTATCTTTTATATTTCATGGCAATTTACATTCGTAAATTATGAATTTCATTATATTGTGATTATCGGATTTGGGGTATTGGTATGCTCACCCCGTGTGGGGGCTGTCTCTGTTGGGGCAGGTGGAACAGGTACAAGGGAAGCTCCAGAGCTGAGATCGAGTTATGGATCAGAGGTACTTCCAAGATCGAGGGTACCAGAGCTAATATGGAGAAGGGTATTTTTATACATTACGTACACATACGCTTATTTGGTGCTCGCATGTGAGCAGTGCATATGTGTATATGGGTTGTATAAAAAGGCAAGGGCCTTTTTCTTTTCATTTATTTGTGGCATGCAATTAATTTGGGAATTGCTAGATGAATTGAGAATGTAGTTAGTGTATTACAAGGGTGCATGATATGTTTAAATGGTTTTGGTTGGGGAAACTGGACATGACATGGAATGAAATAAACGGAGAAATTTTATTAATGATATATTATGCTAACTTAGCATAGGTTATGCCCCCAACATGGATGGTTATATGCACATGATTATGAGATTAATACACTAATTATGGGTTAAGGGCACGAGGGTCCTTACATTAGTGGTATCAGAGAAGTGGTTTGCTCTTTGGGGTTGTTGAGGGCTTGGAACTTGCTGATAGAAATGGGTAGCACATATTTATGCATTATGGTAGTTAGTGTTGTGTGACACAGCTATTTGCTTATGTGCTTTTATGATATGGACTGTGGTATTGCTAACCATGGTGGTTGCAGGATCATATGGAATACGATGAGATGAGATTGATGGGAACCATTAGCACTTGATATGAAAGTGTTTTAAGAATTTGATGTTGGAGGAAAATCAGGAAATGAGAAACATTATACGCTGTCTAAAGACAGGAATGGTGGATAACAGACAGTGGAATATTCGGGTATGATTTCCATATGATCATGAGATTTCAATTGATATTGAGCATGCAAATATATTGCAATTAGAGTCCTGCTATGGGTATATCACCAGCGATGGATCATAATATTTGCCCCTCATATGTCGAAGCGATGGTTAATGCCCCTGTCATATCATAGCGATGAATATTATTAAGCCGATATAACGTAGTAGAATTTGTGGATTGTTGTGTTAACCTTGATGCAGGTGTATGGAAATATCTGTGAGATTATGCGGAATGGGCATCACCTCTTGAATCCAAAGGACAATGTGCACATGTACGGGGTCACCTCTTGAGCCTACGGGGCATGTGGCACGTGCATGGGAGTACCTCTTGGGCCTGCGGAACAAAGTGATACATTCTGATTATGCCGTTGTCATGTCGAAGCGTTGATGTCGCTGTCATGTCGAAGCGGATGGTAAATGCCGCTGTCACGTCAAAGCGATGATGCTGATGTCATGTCGAAGCGATGATACCACCGTCATGTCGAAGCGATGATGCCGCTGTCGTGTCGAAGCGATGATACATTTCGCTGTCACATCGAAGCGATGATGCCGCTGTCATGACGTAGCGATGCGATCTGGAACAAAGTGCTACATTTAATGTGAGCCACCCTCTTGGGTCCGAAAGGAACAAAGTGCTACATGAATGTGAGTACCTCTTGAGTCCACGATTATGCCGCTGATTATATGGCGATAGTTCTTGCCGTCGATTATATAGCGATGGTTTATGCCGCTGATTGTATGGCGATGGTTCTTGCCGCCGATTGTATAGCGATGGTTTATGCCATTGATTATATAGTGATGGTTCTTGCCGCCGATTGTATAGCGATGGTTTTATGCCGCTGATTATTAGCGATGATTTATTCCGCCGGTATTCATAGCGATGGTTCATTCCACTATTCTATTGGCGATGGTTCATACCGCCTGGTATTATATAGCGATGGTACATTCCGCTACATCTATGGCGATGGTTCATACCGCCGGATGTCCAGAGCAATGATCTATTCTGCTGATTCTATAGCGAGGGTTTGTGCCGCTGGTCCTATGGCGATGTTTCATACCGCTGATTTTATAGCTCGGGATTGTGCCGCCTTCGAGTGATGGATGCTGATTACGTATCGCTGTTGGGTGAGGAATACGGGTATGCTTCTATCTTGTTTAGCGATGATGTATGTCATATTACTGTTTTATTAGCATTATTGTGGATGTCATGCGTTGATATACGTATACTGTCACGTGTTTGACGATGAGATTAAGGATGTCGTGTATCGACATATACCGTCACCAGTTGACGATGTTATTTTGGGTGTCATATGTTGACAGGGTACCGTCACGGGATGACGATGACATAGTGGATGTCTATGTAGACGCGTAGCGTCGTTTCGATGAATAATACATTTATGTATATGTATTTAGTCGTATGATTTGAGTGCCAATGGTGAGCACATGGTAGTGTCTGGGTCACTAGTTGACGAGACCATTATGCCGAGCAGGTTGCTCGAAGAATTATTGGGTGCGTCGTACAGGAAGTGTACCGCAACACATATTTGAGGTATATATTTTACGAGTAGTGGTACCTTTGGGTATACTCGTTGGAATGGCTTTGGCCAAGTGATTGTGAGTAGGAGTAGTTACTGAGGAAACTACTCGCTCTTGTCAATGTGACGTGTGGTAGACATGGTCACACCCACCCATGAGGGTGTGGATTAAATCCTAATGGATAGGATTGCCTTGTAATTGAGCATGGACACCGGAATGTCCTTTGTGCATTGGTATTAGAGAAAATATTGGGTGATCACCCACTACTCTAATGGATGTTACGGTATGGTGTACTGGGATGGAACGTGTGATACGTTGGTAGGCTTGGTATAAACCTGAGGAGGCAGCGACTTGCTAGCCAGGTATCATTGCAGTGCTTTAGTGTGCTTGTGATAGCCATTATACTGCTCGTTGGATTCGACTTTGGTGAATCGTATGGTGATACAATGAGGGTTATGGGTAGACTCTTGTAGTCTCTTTGTGGTATGATGATTGAGGCAGAGAATACCTCACGGGGACGTTTATACGTCAAATGTTTTGAGGAACTTGTAACGGGACAACTCAATTTTGTTAGAAATACCAACGTCAGTGTCGACAAGTCGTTATTAGCTCTGGTTGAGCATCTTTGCATATGGAATGCAACGAGAGTCACAATTGGAATTGTGGGATATAGTTAGTGGGGGTAACACTACTATGTTGATTTTATCTCTGGAGAGATTTGGAGTATACTATCATGGAGACAGCTGGTATCGATCGTAGGTTGATTGTAAATCAGCCATGGTAAGCATTACTGGTGTTGGACCGAGTAATGGATTTCTTACCTTTCGGTGAGACGTTCGAGGAGATGTCTCTGGGGAAATGCTCGTGATTGTAAAGTACTACGGTATTAGTACATAGCATTGTTAGAATGAGTTATACATTGAGTATACGGGTTTCGGGTTGGTAATAGTTGCAAGGATGCACTATTCTGAATCGGTTGTGTATTTGTTGGTTTCGGGATACATATATTTTGGTCTAAATAATCCAGTTTCCGAACGATGGCTCGAGGTTAGAGGGTCATGGATTCATGACACTTTCCTTATGAGGAGAGCAGAATTGATATACCTACCGATTGAGAATCTTTGGGAGATTCAATGAGTCAGTTTGTGCGGTGTTGATGTTGGAATCACACCATTGGTCGTTGATCTGTCAATCATTATTCTCCGCGAGGTGAGAATAGCTAGGGATTGACAGATGATTTTGGGACTTTGGGTATGATTGGAGATACCCGAGTCTATTGCATTGAGTATGCATGTTGTGTTGGTACTTAGGCATGTATACCAGTGTGTGTATACAAATGCCAACATTTATTTGGTCCTCGTCGGGCATCGGGTTAGTGTGCTTGGATGAATGAATCTCCGGTGAGAGATTGTATCACCTTGAGATTGGTAATCTCGATGGCACGATTTATTCTGAAGAATGATCATGAGGTTTGGTTGACTTCCTCCGAGGAGGAGTACCTTGGGGTCATGAAAATTCATTTCTGGATAATTCGATAGCCTCCCTGTTTTAGGATTGTTGAATCCTAGGATAAACGAGGGATGGCCAGGATTCGGTTTTGTTAAGTGTCGTGGTTGACATGTGTAGCGGGAATGCAATTGATTTTCTTGCATGTTCTTTTGAGAACATGAGACCTTGTGGGGTCTCGATAGTGTGTTTGGACCAAGATTGATTCTTGGAACACACGGATGTAGACATCTTTGGAGTTGTGTTTCGTGTTGATCGGTGGCCGTGTTGTGTTGCCCAATCCGTGTTGCAATGTGGTGCAACTACTCATTTGATGGAGATGGATTTGGGAAGCGGAAGCCGAATGTGGTAATAAGTACATGTAGTGTACTGGTGGTTTTCCTTGGTAACGATGTATGGTTAAATAGTAGGCTAAATCATAAGATATCATCGATGCGATGTCTATTTTGGAATTACGAATGATTCGTTTGATTTGCAGTTAGGGTTGGCTGACTGTTTTTGAGATGGTTAGCATTGGGGTATGCTGACGTTCTATTAAGATTATGGTGTTTGGGAGACTTAACCCATTCCAGATTTTGTTGCGAGATCGGGTATCCTCGCGGTTGATGGTCGATCATTGATATGTTCATGAGCTGACGAGTGGATCCGTTTTGGATTGTGTGGTCATGGTTGTACGTGAAGTGCGCCTGTGCAAATTTTGGGGACGAAATTTTATTAGTGGGGGATAATTGTGATGCCCGGGAATTAAGGGTGTTAATCCCGGTGTTGTAATGATCCTTTATGAATTTTAATTATGGCAATTATGAATTAATTGCGGTATTGGACTCCGAGGATTTTGAATTCGGTATTTGGAGTCGTTGGATCCAAGGGATGGGATTGTATTATCATCGTGGTGATAACCTTGGAACTTGGTCTTTGGTGGGATCTGGGGTCCGGATACTTCGTACTGGGGCTGATAATGGGAATTGAGGTTGGAGAGATTATTTTTAATGAGTCATGATGCATTTGTGGAGGGTTTGGTATTTTGGAGCCTTGGTACTATATATACCAAGTGGACTCAGTGACGGGATAACACAAATCATTTCCCTCTTTCTCTCCTCTCATCCACGCCTCTCTCTCTCTTCCCCAACCCCTCTTTTCCTCCCTTGGTAAAAATGGCTAGAAGCTTGGCTCGGGAGCCGTATTTCTCGAAGATAATAAGGTATTGTTCTTCCCCTCGTTCTTATCTTCGATTTGATAGTAGTATGGTGGATTTTGGTTGAGTATTTTGTTGGGTTGGAAATTGGGGGTTGTTGGGTTTTGGAAACCCGAATAATCTGGTTTTGATGTTAACCAAAACTTGTTATTGTGTTGCTAAACATATTTCATCAAGTGTGCAGTTCATAGATCATAATCTAAGAGCTTGATGAATTACAAAGAAGTAGCCTTGAAAATATCAAGCTGGACCAAGATCGAAATCCTGGCGGAGCGGATTGTTTCGATCATATCTCAAAGCTCGGATATCGAAATGGCATGCTTCCAAAGATATTGAACAGCCAACTCAAAATACTAAAAGTCAATTTTCATAACAGATCGGCTAGTTCAAATGTTATCAAGAGAAAAGACGTCTGCAAGATCCGAGCTGTACCGCGAACGAAACAGCAAGTTGTATCAGCAAGCAACTGTCAGTCTGTTGGTCATAACTCTTAGCTCGCTTATAGGAACGAGAAGATAAATATGGGTGGAAAGATAAGACAAAGATCTACAAGTCGTCTTTGGAAGTAAAAGACTGAATCGGACGTTTAGATGTCCAAAAAGCTTCTGCAAGTCACGTAATGTGACGCCTGTAAGATCGAGCTGCTACAGCAAGCCACTGTCAGTCTGTTAGGCATAACGCTTAGCTCGCTTATCGGAACGGAAACGATTCAGTATGGGTTGGAAAGCTAAGACAAAGATCTAAAAGTCATCTTTGGAAGTTAAAGACTGAATCGGACGTTAAGATAGCCAAAACGCTTCTGTAAGTCACGCCATGTGCTGCTGCATCCAGCAAACAGACAGCAGGAGCATCGCCTCGTATTTCGAGCATAACTCTCTCATACGAACTCAAAATCGAGCGATTATTGATTCCGTGGAAAGCTAAGAGAAAGGGCTCCAACTTGCATATAGATCACTTTGCCCAAAAATCAATAATGAAGAGTTACAAGCAAAAGATCGAAGAGCAAGTTATCAATTTGTTTTGTATCAAGCTGATTGCCCAGATTGATCCGGACCAGACTGATCTGCCCAGACTTGTCCAGACCCAGACCAGCCAGACCAGAATGAACCAGACCAGCAGACCAGCTGACAGAACAGCAGGACCAGACTGAACTAGACCAGCTGAGCAGACCAGTCCGGTTCGAAATACAAATAGCTCAGAAACCAGAATATGACCGTTGCAAGCTCGGGAATTGGTGCAGAACCTTCTCCAACGGGCATATTCTTGTGTCTAACGTATATATCATTACTTGGGGCTATATATACATGATTGGAAGCTCAATAACAGCTGATTGAAGATCAATCCAAGCCTTCCAAAGCAACCCCACTTGGGATTCAATTGAGGAACTTAAAAGACAAAGCATCTAAATGAAGAGCACTCCTCAAACCTTTGGCACCTCTTATCTTGCTATATCAGATTCATTATTGGACTCATTTGTGCCTTTCTATTCACTATATTCATTGTATTTGTGAGCTAAAATTGACAGAGTGAATACCATTTGTAACGTTGATGATTTATCACAACCGATGAGAGGTCTTTGTATGTGAGACATTAAAGAACATACAAAGTTGAGTTGCTAGGAGTTCTAGTTGGATGGGGAATTCCCAACTGGATCGGGTTTGTACAACGGGATTGTATAAATCAATGTCTTCTAGTGGAATCCTTCCATGAGGTGGAAGAATGGGCCGACGTAGAAGGATTACAACACCTTCGAACTTCCATAAACAAATGCTTGTTTATTTACTTTAATTGCATATCTTTAAATGCATTTCAAATGTTTACATCGGTTATAGAGCGGGTTATGTCGAGTGTCTTTCGCTCGGTTTTGTAACCGAACTCGATATAATCTCTCGGTGCAATTATTTCAAGAACACGAGCTATTGAAGCTCAAGTTGGTTGAACTCGGATGTGGAATGGCAACCCACCCCCGAAATCGATCCTAACAAGTGGTATCAGAGCCAGGTGTTCTTGGAAGCATTTGAACAATTTTTTTAGCGGATATCTTTTAAAATCATTTTCAAAATTTTCTCATGAGCATGAATTATTTTCATAGCATAATTTCAAAATTTGGTGTATGAAAATGTTAGCATAAAAATCAATTTCATTGCAATTCATTTTGCACGAAAATAATTTTAAAATCTATTTTAAATGTTCAAATTCTGTTCAATTTGTTCTAAACTCATTTTAAGTTTATAATTTTTATTTTGAGCTTTTATCTAACAATTTTCGAAGCATTTTAGTTTTTTTTGGCAGCTTGCAGTGACTTTGGGAAAATTGGCATAACTTCTTGCTCGGATGTCCAATGACGAAAACCGTTTTTTGCGTTGCAAACTAGACTCATAGAGGATCACAACGGTATAGGTCTTGCAGCCCAAACTTGCTCGAGGAAAAAGCAGTTTATTAGTTTAAGTTGGACTAAGTGTGCTGGCCATCGCAAAAAGATGAAATGGATATGTTGAGTTTTGTCAAAAAATCATATTGTTGCCAAGTATGCTTCATCTATCATCAAAAGAGGTTATTTTTGTTGAAATATTTTAATGTGCATCGCATTCTTTTAATTTGTTTTAGTCTACCTCATTTTGCCCCCTCACTTGCTCAAATTTCAAACATTTTAAAATTATGGGGGAGAGTTTAATCTCAATCCTTGAGGGGGAGTAAAATTTTATTTGTCTTCCTTTTTTATTCACACAAAAAGGGGGAGACATATGTTGTTTTAAAAATATGATTTTCTTCTTGTTATGCAACATTGTGCTTAATGTTCATATTTTTATTCCAAGTTTTGTGATCATCAAAAAGGGGGAGATTGTTGGGTTTTGGGAAACCCGAATAATCTTGGTTTTGATGTTAACAAAACCTTGTTATTGTGTTGATAACATATTTCATCAAGTGTGCAGTTCATAGATCATAATTAAGAGCTTGATGAATTTACAAAGAAGTAGCTTGAAAATATCAGCTGGACCAAGATCGAAATCCTGGCGGAGCGGATTGTTTCGATCATATCTCAAAGCTCGGATATCGAAATGGCATGCCTTCTAAAGATATTGAACAGCCAACTCAAAATACTAAAAGTCATATTTCACAACAGATCGGCTAGTGCAATGTTATCAAGGAGAAAAGACGTCTGCAAGATCGAGCTGTACCGCGAAGAAACAGCAAGTTGTTTCAGCAAGCAACTGTCAGTCTGTTGGTCATAAACGCTTAGCTCGCTTATCGGAACGAGAATATTCAGTATGGGTTGGAAAGCTAAGACAAAGATCTACAAGTCATCTTTGGAAGTAAAAGACTGAAAACGGACGTTAAGATGTCCAAAAGGCTTCTGTAAGTCACGCCAGGTGACGCCTGTAAGATCGAGCTGCTACAGCAAGCCACTGTCATTCTGTTAGGCATAACGCTTAGCTCGCTTATTGGAACGGAACGATTCAGTATGGGTTGGAAAGCTAAGACAAGATCTACAAGTCATGTTTGGAAGTCAAAGACTGAATCGGACGTTAAGATGGCCAAAAAGCTTCTGCAAGTCACGCCATGTGCTGCTGCATCCAGCAAAACAGACAGCAGGAGCATTGCCTCGTATTTCGAGCATAACTCTCTCATACGAACTCGACAATCGAGCGACTCTTGATTCCGTGGAAAGCTAAGAGAAAGGGATACAACTTTAATATAGATCACTTGTGCCCAGAAATCAAAGAATGAGAGTTACAAGCAACAGATCGAAAGAGCAAGTTTATCAATCTGTTTTGTATCAAGCTGATTGCCCAGATTGATCCGGACCAGACTGATCTGCCCAGACTTGTCCAGACCAGACCAGCAGACCAGACTGAACCAGACCAGCTGAGCAGACCAACAGACCAGACCAGTCCGGTCAGAAATACAAATAGCCCAGAACCAGAATATGACCGTTGCAAGCTCGGGAATGGTGCAGAACCTTCTCCAACAGGCATATTCTTGTGGTCTAACGTATATATCATTACTTGGGGCTATATATACATGATTTGGAAGCTCAATAACAGCTGATTGAAGATCAATCCAAGCCTTCCAAAGCAAAACCCACTTGGGATTCATTGAGGAACTTACAAGGCAAAAGCTGATATATGAAGAGCACACTCCTCAAACCTTTGGCACCTCTTACCTTTGCTATATCAGATTCATTATGGAATCATTTGTGCCTTTGTATTCACTCTATTCATTGTATTTGTGAACTAAAATTGAAGAGTGAATACCATTGTAACGGTTGATGATTTATCACAACCGATGAGAGGTCTTTGTATGTGAGACATTAAAGAACATACATAGTTGAGTTGCTAGGAGTTCTAGTTGGATGGGGAATTCCCAACTGGATCGGTTTGTACACAGGATTGTATAAATCAAAGTCTTCTAGTGGAATCCTTCCATGAGGTGGAAGAAGGGGAGACGTAGAAGGATTACACCACCTTCGAACTTCCATAAACAAATGCTTGTTTATTTACTTTAATTGCATATCTTTAAAATGCATTTCAAATGTTTAATCGGTTATAGAGCGGGTTTGTCGAGTGTCTTCCGCTCGGTTTTGTAACCGAACTCGATATAATCTCTCGGTGCAATTATTTCAAGAACACGAGCTATTGAAGCTCAAGTTGGTTGAACTCGGGTGTGGAATGACAACCCACCCCGAAATCGATCCTGACAGGGGTTTTTGATAAAAATCCAATGTTGAGTTTTTGGAGCTTTTATTGGTTTTAAATGGTGTATTTGAGGTGTTGAAGGTGTATGGAGTGTTGGTTTTGAGTTTGGGTGTGAAAAACACCATTAAAGCTCGAATTTTTCGGAAACCCGTAGGTCGCGATCGATCGTTGCTTGCGCCGATCGATCGTGACATGTTATTGATTTTGGGAAGGCGATGAACAGTCTCGACGATCGATCGCGAAGAATAGGCGATCGATCGCGGGGTCTTGGCGATCGATCGCGGATGGCAGTGTTGCGGGCAGTGGATTCGCGCGATCGATTGCGCCTAAAGGGCGATCGAGCGGCGGCCCTGTTTGGTTAGTTTTTTTCGAAAATTTTGGAAAATGTCGGGATTTTGGAATCAATGTTTAATTAGCGATTTTCCCGGGTGTGTCTACATACCAATTGGAATGCTATAATTTTAAAATGAAATGGTTGGAGCCAAAGTTTAATAAAACGGAATTCCCGGTTGAGTTTTTGGATAGCATTTTAAACGTTTGAAATGGAATATTTTTGGGTATTATGCATGCTTAACCCAGAATCTTTTAAAATGATTAATCGTCATGGATGACGATATAATTGGGGATTGTGAACGTGTTTGGGCACGAGGTTGCATGCTTGTAATTGATTATGAGTTATTTATGTGTTTAGCACGTAATTCATCGGGTCACGGGACTCAAGCAAAGTTTGATTCGGTCTACGAAATTATAAGGTACGTGACGTACGAGCACATCTTTAATATATTATTGCAATTGTGGTGCATGATAAAATATAATTGTGTTGAATTGGTGGATAATGGAAATGGAATATAGTCGCCTAAATTGGTTGTTATTATGAATTGTATGGTGCCGCTATGGAGCGAACAATGTTTAGGGTGTTGTCGCTATGGAGAGAACATCGCTTAGGGTGCCGCCGCTGTTGAGCGTGCGTGGTAACTGGACTGTAGATTCAGTATTTAGATACGGGTGATATCTAATAACCACATGCATATGAATTGAGTCTTATAAATTATGGAAAATGGATAATTGGAACATGGACATAGTTAATCAAGGTAATGATTAAGTGGCTTTGGGAATTTGATGGTTTTGGTATTTGAGAACAGGAACAGCACAGGGATTCCGGATGAGGATGATACCATCAGGGAGTATCTTTTATATTTCATGGCAATTTACATTCGTAAATTATGAATTAATTATATTGTGATTATCGTATTTGGGGTATTGGTATGCTCACCCTGTGTGGGGGCTGTCTCTGTTGGGGCGGGTGGAACAGGTACAAGGGAGCTCCAGAGCTGAGATCGAGTTATGGATCAGAGGTACTTCCAGGATCGAGGTACCAGAGCTAATATGGAGCAGGTTTTTTATACATTACGTACACATACGCTTATTTGGTGCTCGCATGTGAGCAGTGCATATGTGTATATGGGTTGTATAAAAAGGCAAGGGCCTTTTCTTTTCATTTATTTGTGGCATGCAATTAATTTGGGAATTGCTAGATGAATTGAGAATGTAGTTAGTGTATTACAAGGGTGCATGATATGTTTAAATGGTTTTGGTTGGGGAAACTGGACATGACATGGAATGAAATAAACGGAGAAATTTTATTAATGGTATATTATGCTAACTTAGCATATGGTTATGTCCCAACATAGATGGTTATATGCACATGATTATGAGATTAATACACCAATTACGGGTTAAGGGCACGGGGGTCCTTACAGTATTAAAGGAATAACATCTTTTTATTTCTTCAAAGAATTTTTCATTTCCATGGATCTGGAAGTGGT